>JALMQS010000913.1:284016-364792 GCA_024734495.1 Forficula auricularia
CACGTCAGGATATTGTGTTATCTATTCCCACGCTGAGAGAGTTACAGACTCAGCATTTATCTAGTATATAAAGACGGATGTCCAGTGGGAACATTAAGGCTTGTCTTAGGCTCGTTTTGATCACATTCGACTTGAGACCTCCAATCTCCAAGTATAACCTGTTGTATTTTAAATTCTACTTAATAAAACCAATTTATTCAAAATTCATATCGTTTTTTTTTGAAAACTACGATACCGAAGAATAAAATTGGCGGCAGTCGGTAGGACAAAACCCAAAAACCCCGGATTTCGGTAGGCCAAAACCTAAAATTTCGAAAGCCACTTTGGGAATCGCCCGACGTCCGTGTCGCAGTGCCAACGGACGGTCAGCTCTTAAGCTGTTTACTAGCGAAAAACCTATCATCGCCTTGCCACGACAACCCGTTGACAACCGTCAGCCAACCGCCAACCAAATTGGAGCGATAGGAAGCCACCAGCCTTAACGAGGAGTGGACTTCGAGCTGCGGGACATCATACAAATACTGAGGAAGATACAGCCGAAACTTCCCAAGGGCGCAGTCAGCATCGTCAGCGGAGAATACAACACAAAGGTTAGAAACGAACAGACATCCTTCCGGTCAACCGTACTGTTACACGGCCCATAAATTGAACGTTAAAACTAAATAAATAAATAAAATAATAAAATAATTGTGAAAGTTAAATAATAATACAAATAAATGTTAAATAAAGAAATAAATAAAGGTTAATGCATGAAAAGTGAATAAATAATTGTTAAATAAATAAATAAATAAATAAAGGTTAATGCACAAAATAAAAAAATAAAATAATTGTGAAAGTCAAACAAAGTAATAATACAAGTAAATGAATAAAGTTAATGCATGAATTGAAATAAATAATATTATAAATAAAATAATACTAATATAAAATAAATAGTAATTGTTTGAGGAAGACTTGACAGATTTAAATAATAAATAATTAAAAAGAATAAACAATGGCTACATTATCCCATTCCGAACTTTTAAAATTGATTCCTAAATATAACGGTTCCCCTGAATTATTGGAGGAATTTATTGAAAATACTGAGGCGATAGTAAGAAATTTTAGTGAAGTCCCTATTGATCAACAAAATTTAATTTTATTACATATCAAGAATCAAATAATAGGAGAAGCTAGACATAAAATATTAGGCCATCATGTCAGAAATTGGGATGAATTAGTAATCTTATTAAGAAACTTATTCAAATCGCCAAAGAATGAAAATACAATTAAAGTAGAATTATTTTCCCTAACGAATAAAAATCTAGGTATTGAGAAAAATTATGTAGAAATAAACAAATTAATGACCCAGTATAATTCCCGAATAAACGCTAGAAATATTGAAACAGATATTAAAACCGAATTAATTAAAGAATTTTCTAAAGATGCCACACAAATTTTTATAAAAACATTAAAGGAACCCACAGCAAGCCAGGTTTTAGCACAAAATCTAGGTTCAGTATACGAGGTTTATGAGTACATTCTCAATAGAACGAATGCACTAACAGTTGAGGGCAAACCAAAAATAAATAATAATAATTATAATAATACAAATTACAGAAATTTTCAACCTAGGAATTTTCAACCTAGACAGAATTTTCAACCCAGACCCCATTTCCAAAATTATCAAAATGGTTATCAAAACTCTAATAATTATAGAAATCATAATAATTACAGGCCCCCACGTCCACAATATTTTAATCAAACCCCAATGTCCACACAGACAATTCAGAATCAATCAGGTCAGGAAAGAAGAGAAAATCATTTTTTAGGAAGAGGCCCCCGAGAGAACGAACTCACATAACACCCCAAATTAATTATAATAAT
Organism: Forficula auricularia; assembly: GCA_024734495.1. Taxonomy (NCBI): domain Eukaryota; kingdom Metazoa; phylum Arthropoda; class Insecta; order Dermaptera; family Forficulidae; genus Forficula; species Forficula auricularia. The sequence goes on from JALMQS010000913.1 coordinate 285,880, forward strand.
TTCGAATATAGGGACAGTATAAATGAAAAATCATCGTTACCATATTTAGAGTGGATGAATTTAAAAGTTTTAATAGATACAGGATCTACTGTAAACTTAATAAAACCAGAGATAGCTAATTTATATACAAAGTTTAAAGAGGATAATTTTATAAAATCTATTAATGGGTCCAGGAAAATAACAGAATACACATATGTAAAATTTTTAGGAAAGGAATATATAAAAACATTAATAATTGATTTTCATAAGGACTTCGATATTTTAATAGGGTTAGACGCAATCAAAAAATTAGAATTTGCGTGGAATTTTAAGGATGACGAAATTACATACGAGAATAAGAAATATAAAGTCAAATATCATATTAACGAGTTAGATAAGAAATTTTCCCACAAAAGTGATGATACGAGCAGTGATTCACTTAGTAGCCTAGACAAAGAGGAAATAGTAGACGATATTGTAACAGAGCCCACAGATGTTAAAAAGAAATATGAACCCTTAGATAGAGGCGAGGATAGCGAAAATAAAGATAACAAACCATGGGAAAAATTAAAGAGTAAGATTAATATTGAAAATAAGGTCAATAAACCTGAGATAAATAATAGAATAATTAATAAAAAATACGTAGGTAAGGAAAAGAATGTTAGCCAGTTAACGAAAACAAAAGATCAGATGTTAAGGGATGAAAAACTAATTCATCAACCCACACACCAAAGAGTAAAAATTAAAATTAGGAAAGAAATTAAAAATACCCCAGAGAGAGTTAATTTATGTCAGTATTCACATAGGGTAAAAGATGGAAAAAATTCAGAGGGTAAGGTGTCAATGGACGACCAAACAATAAACAGTTTGGGACCGAATTTAAAATGCGAAATAAATATGAATGAAAAATATTGTACAATGGAAATTAATAAACTAGTAAATAATTTGTTAAATAGATACAGTCATTTAATATATTCAGAGGACACCCCACTAACGCACACACACGCAATTAAACATAAAATTAGAACTACCCACGAGAACCCAACTTATACAAAAAATTATAAATACCCCATAATTTATCAAGGAGAAGTAAAAAGACAAATAAAAGAAATGTTAAAAAATAATATTATTAGAGCCAGTACGAGTCCATATAATTCCCCAATTTGGGTTGTACCAAAGAAAAATGGAAAAGTTAGAATAGTATTAGATTTGAGGAAAATAAATGAATGTACTATTGAAGATAAATACCCAATACCTAATATAAACGATATGTTAACAAAATTCGTAAATCAGAAATATTTTACAACCCTTGACCTCGCATCAGGTTATCACCAGGTACAAATGGACGAAGAGTCGATAGAAAAAACAGCATTTACTATAGAAAACGGGCATTACGAATTCCTTAGAATGCCCTTCGGATTGAAAAATGCCCCCGCGACATTTCAAAGACTAATGAATAATATTTTGGAAGAATTAATTGATGAAAATATTTGTTTGGTATATCTAGATGATATTATTATTATGGGTCAAACTTTAGAAGAACATATACATAATATTGAAAAGGTTTTTAAGGCATTAGAAAAATATAATTTAAAAATATCAGATACAAAATGTGATTTTGTGAAAAAGGAAATAGAATTTTTAGGACACTTAGTAACAGACGAAGGAATTAAACCCCTAGCTAAAAAGGTAGAAATAATAAACAATTACCCTATCCCTAAAACGCGAACAGAAATTAAACAATTCACGGGCGCGATTGGTTTTTACCGCAAGTTCATACCTGGGTTTTCGCAAATAACGAAACCATTGAACAACTATTTGAAAAAGGGAGCAATTATAGATATCAAAAATAAAGAATACATAAAAGCTTTTGAGGAATGCAAAAAATTAATTAGCAATCCCCCGATATTAATTTACCCAGATTTAAATAAGCCATTAGAATTAACCACAGACGCATCAAATTTTGCATTAGGAGCAGTGTTAAGCCAAAACCAAAGACCCATATCTTATATTTCGAGAACTCTAACAAAAGCAGAACAAAACTATACTACTACCGAACGCGAGCTACTTTCGGTACTTTGGAGTTGCTATTATCATCATAATTATCTATATGGAAGAAAATTTATAATTTATACAGATCACAAACCCCTTGAGTGGTTATTTAATTTAAAAGATGCAAATTCAAGATTAATGCGCTGGAGAATTAAGTTGCAAAATTACGATTACGATATAAAATATATAAAGGGAAAATCAAATGTAGTGGCGGATGCCTTAAGCAGGATAGCACCCGAACACGAAGTTCATATAACAGAAAACCGATAAAATATTAAATAACGATTTAGAATCTATTTTAGTAATAGCTAGAGAAAGTCAATTAATATAAAAATTAGAAATAATAAAATAACTTCAAGTCGATAGATTAAAAAGACCACGTTTATTTCAGAGAGAGAGAACAAATAATATTACTGACCCAGTTGATAACGCGATGAGGTAATGAAATCTAAGATTTAAGTCAAGGATAATCAAAGCGAGAGATGCAAAGCGTAAGAATATATTTAATGATAGCTACTATAGGTTAATCAAGTATGAATAATTTAATTAGTTAGCAATATAGCAAATTAAAATATATCATAAATAACTAGCACAAATAATTATCTAGGAGTAAACAATTTAAGGAAATAGATTGATAAACAGTTATATTTTATAGGTATAAATTTTTGGGATACCAAGGATGAATTTAATAGAGATTTGAAAAAACCTAATTGATAATTATAAAATAAAAATAAAATAGTAATCAAATTCGAGAATTTTGGGAAGCCACACAGTTCGTGAAACCCATTTGTAGAAATTGAGAATGAACTCGTAGACGTAATTTTAAAAAATACCCGAAATGTAAACAATGTAAACATGAACGCATCAGTGATTCAATTCATTCCTTTACCAATATTTCATAATAAATAAAAATTAAATAATGAATTAAGAAACTGTAGAAATTGTTTATTCTCGAAATAAAAAGATTTACTATTGTAAAATAAAATAATTATCTTTTTAAGAATATAAAGAGAAATTTTTGTCAGAATAACTAATACCAAGTGAAATAATATAAAAATATAAAAATAGCTATGTAATGTGTATTAAATGAATAAATATGATTAATGAAATTTATTAAAATAACCATATTGTGTATTGAATAAAATAAAATAATTATTTGTTAAGATATCTATATCAAATAAAATAGTATAATTACCTATAAATGTTTGTTAAAATATTTTATATATATTGTAAAGTGAAAAATAAAGTGAAAAGTGAAATATTAGTGATTAATTTTAATGATTTGAAAATAAAGCAAATAGACGAAGTAGACTTGAATTTATGGCCTAGCCATCAAAATCAATATATAATAGTAATAATCATAATCATAATAATATTGTTAATTATATTGTACGTATTAAATAAATATAAAATAAAAATTGTTGATATAATTAAATGTAATAAATTAAGAAATAATATGGATTGTAATGATATAAATAATGATTGTTCAAATGATTGTAATATAAATAATATGAATTCAAATGATTGTAATCCAAATAACAATGTAAACTCGATATTTTAAATTGTGAAGAAATTTCATATAAACATAATGAAATTTCTCCCCGGAGGAAGGAGGAGTCACGTCAGGATATTGTGTTATCTATTCCCACGCTGAGAGAGTTACAGACTCAGCATTTATCTAGTATATAAAGACGGATGTCCAGTGGGAACATTAAGGCTTGTCTTAGGCTCGTTTTGATCACATTCGACTTGAGACCTCCAATCTCCAAGTATAACCTGTTGTATTTTAAATTCTACTTAATAAAACCAATTTATTCAAAATTCATATCGTTTTTTTTTGAAAACTACGATACCGAAGAATAAAATTCCATGCTTTGGGGGGAATTATTGATTTTATCTCATCAGAGCACCTGCCGTGATATTATCTATAGAATAGGGAAAGGGCAGAGACATTTCTTCGATGAGCTAGCGAGTCGAGGGAGTCGGTGAGGGTAGAATCGTCAATTAGCCTGACGGCTCGTTTCTGAATTGCATCAAGGGTAGCAAGAGAATATTTAGAGGCTCCTCTCCATAGATGAGAGCTGTATTCGAGACAGGGGCGGATTTGGGCCTTGTAGATGGTGAGAAGTTGTGGGGGTTTGTAAAATTGCTTGGACCTGAATAAGTAGCCAATCTTCCTTCCTGCGAATTTCGCCACAGAGGAGATGTGTTCATTCCATGACAGGTCAGATGCGACAGAGACGCCCAACATGGATAGGCTGTCACACATTTTCAGTGTATTCGAATCGAAGTGAATAAGGTTAAAACAAGTATGGAATAATTTTTTTAGTAAAAAAGTAAAATATAAGATTTCAAAGCCATTCGATACAAAGTCATGACACGACACGTCACCCTAATGTCTACACTCCTATTTAAAATAATTGGTCAATTTTTTTGCACACGTCAGCTGACGTGTTAACACGACACTTCAGCGTAGTCCGAATGCCGCTTTACTAGAAAATATTACATACTTCCTTCATTGACCCTTTGAACACTGAAGAATAAGAGAAGATCTTCAAGCTTTCAATCAATCCTCTTTTATTTGAAATTATCTTTTTATTTATTCCTGGTCTGCCTTCCATTAAATCCTCAGTATAAATCTACCAGTCCGACTCCGAAGAAAAACTTCTAATACACTCATGGACAAAATTAGCGAAACGTGTACCTAATAAAGAAAATTTTATAAAATCTAAATAAAATGTGAAATTTGAGAAAATATAAATATTTAAGTGAATTATTAAAATGAATTAAAGTAATTGAAAAGTTTTTGTTTTGCCGAGATTAGCAGAGTTGTTGATTCACAAAGAGAAACAAAGAGGTTGTCCTCCCTCTGCTTGATGGAAATAAACATACACACATGTATATAAAAAAATATATATCTGTATATATACCGGGTGAGTTTTTTATCCTGAGACAGTCTTATAACTCAAAAAAAGTGCATTATATTAAAAAAAGTTTCAAATAAAAGTTTATTTATGTGGAGGGGGAAACTAAACTACGCTATTGTTTGTTTACCTAGAACAAGCTTTCAAGGGTATTTCAAGGTCAAGTTCTGTTTTTTAAATAGAAACCTATATATTTGTTTACATATTCTGAATCTACAAAAAAAAACTGAACAACTTTCATAAGAACTATTTTTTTATTCGACGTCAAATAAACAAAATATTAAATCAATGAGATCTCAGAAAAAACCCTAATAATTATTTTTAACAATTATTTAGGTTAATTATCAAAAAATAATGATTAAATAATTAATTATTAATTTGAAAAGTCAAAACAATGAAAATAAGTATTTATAATGATCTTAAAACTTCATCATACACAGAATTAAGAGATTATTTTCTACTTATTAGAACTACTTAAAATTCTTGAGTTTAAAAAAGTTTATTTCTCGTGTCAATCCAGTAGATAGTTATATTGTATTACTATAATAAAAATGGATCATTTTTTTGTTTTAGACAGAATTATTGTAAAATGGTCATAATTTATTGTGAATGTGGAAGAAGTGTTAGAAGCTGCCATTGAAATGGATGCCGGGCGTTTTCCTGATAGGAATACACCCTCTCAAGCTTCATTTTATCGTGTTGTAAATCTGCTTAAAAAAAACATTAGGAAATGTAAAGGGTACGAAGAAACTGAAACATGCCAAAATAACGAAATTGGAAATGGAATTCATCCAAAAAACTTGCGATAACACCATGGAATATCACAGAACAGTGTCGAAAAATAATTAAATTATTGATTATTATTAAATTATTTATTTAATAATTAAATATTTGATCATTATTATATGTTTATTAAGTTGAATAATTGTTGAAAATAATTATTAGGGTATTTTTTCTGAGATCTAATTGATTTAATATTTTGTCTATTTGATGCCGAATCAAAAAATAGTTCTTATGAAAGTTGTTCAGTTTTTTTCGTAGATTCAGAATATGTAAAAAAATATATAGGTTTCCATTTAAAAAAAAAGAACTTGACCTTGAAATACACTTGAAAGCTTGTTCTAGGTAAACAAAAAATAGCGTAGTTAAGTTTCCCCTTCCATATAAATAAACTTTTATTTAAAATTTTTTTTCATATAATCAATCCACTGTTTTTGAGTTTTAAGACTGTCTCAAGATAAAAAACTCACCCGGTATATTATTTATTTGTTTGAGAGTATAGTTTTATAAGGTAATATATATAATTTCGTACAAATCGATCAAAGAGTCTAGGACATATATTGATATTTCTAGGTATTTTAAAAGAAATAATGATTATATTTTTTATTATAGGACCCTTTTGTAATAAATTCCATTTTTTTTGACATTCTTTGTTTGAAAATTTTTAATTTTAACTTTTTATGAACTTTCTACCTGGCTATTCAGCTGAGAAAGAAAGAATTTTTTTTTCAAAAATTTTCAATATCCACGCGATACTGAATCCACGAAAAATAATATTTATAATTAGAAAGACTGATGATAAGGGTCAAGCCTTCGAAACTATAGTCTCAAAAAAAAAATAATATATATACAGATATATATTGATATTTCTAGGTATTTTAAAGGAAAAAATGATTATATTTTTTTATTATAAAACCCTTTTGTAATAAATTCCATTTTTCTTGATATTCTTTGTTTGAAAATTTTTAATTTTAACTTTTTATGAACTTTTTACCTGGCTATTCAGCTGAGAAAGAAAGAATTTTTTTTTTCAAAAATTTTCAATATCCACGGGATACTGAATCCACGAAAAATAATATTTATAATTAGAAAGACTGATGATAAGGGTCAAGCCTTCGAAACTAGTCTCAAACAAATAAATAATATATGTACAGATATATAATTTCGATATACCATATATGTGTGTATGTTTATTTGCACCAAGCCGAGGACAACCTCTTTGTTTCTCTTTGTGAATTAAAGTAAGATTAAAAATAATATTTTAACAAATTAAACAAGAAACTAAAATATAAGAGTCATCGCTTTAAATCGAATTATAGCTTTTTTTTGTTCCGCTAATTTTGTCTATGATTAGTATATATTCTTTTTAACCGACTTCAAAAAAGGAGAAGGATTTTTTTTTTTTTTTTTTTTTTTGTGCCTATGTTACCTCATAACTCCGGCAATTGTGAACCGATTTTGAAAAAAAATTTCATTGGGTTCAGTCTACCTTCCGATTGGTCCCATTTTTTTTCATAGGTATTAGACCTTTTTTGTTAGGTTTGTTTAGGCCTAACTTCTTTGTTTATGAACCGATTTCGATGATTCTTTTTACTTTATTTTATTCGAAAGGGGTTATCTTAGGGATGGTGCAATATTAATTTGGTCAAGTTCTGATGATATGATCACTATTAATAACATCACTAAAAAGAGAAAAATAAAAATAATTTTTAAGAAAAAAATAAAAACCGACTTCAAAAAAATTAAATGCAACAAATAAAATACACTAAAAGATATAAAATAATTATTATCTTATTTAGTTACAACTAAACGACGAAATATTAACATGAAATTACTTTTTGATGTCGGTACCAAACAAACTATACGTATAAGTGAGCATACCTTCCAAACGTATTAAGTATAAGATCCGTCGAGTGCGATTCATAAAAGGTAGATGTTTGGCACCGACTTCAAAAAGTAATTTCATATTAATATTTCGTCGTTTAGTTGTAACTAAATAAGAAAATTATTTTATACCTTTTAGAGTATTTTGTTTGTTGCATTTAATTTTTTGAAGTCGGTTTTATTTTTTTTTTTTTAATTTTTTTTTTATTCATTGATTTAAAGATTTTTAATTTTCGAGGTTGATCACTTGTATTTGTTTGCTAATTGGTCCTACCTCTGATTGTATTCGTCGACACCCAAGGTTGTTGCTTGTCCGAAATTCCTCTGGCTGTTTTGCAAAGGCGGGTTGCGTGTTGGCGGGCGGCGCGGGTTGATTCGCGCTTTAGGCGCCAGGCGCGCTGTCGTTGACCTTGGTCAGGAGGAGCTACTGCGGCGCGCTCACGGATCAAGGAGCGCATTCCGTGGACGGCGCGCTTCACGGCATAACCGAAACTGAATACGCAACCTGCGATCGCGGTTTTTAATCTCTCGTCGTCAATGACAAGTGACTCGTCTCTAGTGTCCAGGTGTTTTCTCTAGTGTGGAATATGTGTGTGTCCATCGGCTTGTAACTGACCTCGTGAGCAACATGTTCGTGAACGGTTTAGCTCCTTTGCTAACAAATTGTCTACTTTTTTGCTTCTTCGCCGGAATAATTTTCGCACACCAGTCGACTGACCGCTACTACTATGATATCGGTGAGTAATTTTATTTTTAATTTCTTTTGCTTCACTTTTGTTTATTTCTTGATATCATCAATTGTATAATTTCTCAAAAATTAAACAAATCTGTGTGTTACTATTTTTTTTAAACACCAAAGGAGTAAACTCAAATAATTTTTAACTATTTTTTAAATAATAATAATAATTTAAAAAATAAATGTGAGTTTTGTCAAAAATCACACTTATCCTCTTTTCGAAATAAACAAATCGCAATTTTTTAAATTAAATTAAATTTGACTTTTGACCATAATTGGAATTATTCGCTTTTCAAAATAATCATTTTTTAAATTTATTTTTATTAAAATAATTTTGATTTTTTTTCAATTAATACAACCATGTCACTGTTTTTTAAAAATTTAGATAAAAAAAAATGTAAATGTGTCAATGGTAAAAAATCTTATTTATTTTTGAGGGTTTAATAAAATATGACAATAAATTACAATTCTACGGGATTAAAAAAATAAAATAATACACATGTGATTTTATCTAGAAATTGAAATTATTCCGTTTTTGAAAAAAATATTTGGTGATTTATTTATTTATTATTTTTTTTTCAATTGAAAACAAAAATTTGCCTGCGTGATTGGATCTCAAAAATTAAATAAAATATAAATAAATATTAACTATTTATTTACTATATATATTTTTAGGTGTCTGCAAATTTTCAGTTAACATAAAATCATAAAAAGTTGGTACTCATACTTGAAAACGATTGCAGAATAAGAAGATCGAAACACCGTATTTATATTGTATTATTTTTTCGTGTTCAATAAATAAATATAATTAATTATACGGGATTTAAACAAAATTTCCACCCTTAATAAATTTAATCTCAAAAAATTAAGCTTTAACAGGTACCTACATCTAATATCTATATAGTATTCAATTTATGTTTGTTTAAATGGCTTACAAATAGAGATTAACGTTTTAAAAAACGAAATATGTACGTAACGAACTGATGAGATGACTTCTTTTTCATTTACTGATTCCAATTTATTAATTCCAACAAATTCTCAAATTCCATATGCCAATCCAATTTGTAAGTCTCGTAATTGCGGATGTCGTTGTCTTATTATCTTCCTTACTCCGATCCAACGATATTTCAATATCCTCGTAGCCACTGTCATACCATAATGACATATTTAATTTATTTAGTTTTAATTATCAAAATGAAAAAATCTTATTTATCTCCGAGGGGTGAACCGCGACCTAATATCGTGTACACCTACTTCCAATTCCACTTTCATTTCCAAGTAGAAGACAATAGATATAGGGGCATTATCTATTGAATTTCAAAATAATTCCACATAATTTCAAAGAGGTGTACACCTAATTCCAATCGCGGTTCACCACTCGTTTATCTCTAATTCAGTACAAAATACCGAAACATTCTTAACAATGTATCTATTCTAAATAGAAGATTCACTATTCACTGATTCTATTACAGTAAATAAAATTAATATTAAGTAAATACCAATTTATTCGAATGATATAATCTTCTTAAACATATATTTCTCGTATTCTATAAGCTTAAAAGAGACATTTTGCTGTCAATTAGATTTAAAGAAAATTTAGCAGTTAAAGAGTTAAATAACTGTCTATAATAGCTATTTGGCTTTAATTCTATAAGCGGAGCATCTTAAAGACTTTTAGTCTTTAAAAATGACCGTAATAGATTTTTTTGTATTTATATTTATATTTAATGCTGACCATAGAGTTTCTGGGACGGAGGGTGGCGTACTTCCCTCCTGAATCAGTAATAATAGTCTCTTTTCGAGTTTCCAATTCGACATTAATTCTTTTTTTTTTATTTTTTAATATCAAAAAATAGAATAAACCACCATATTTTTAAATTCAAGCAACGACCAATTAAATAAATAAATAAATGTGAGTTACGCCAAAAATGGAAATTTATTCTCTTTTATAATAAAAAATTCACGATTTAATTTTTTTTTTTGTTTTTTGTTTTTTTTTTTTTATTTATTGAACAAAGTTTTTTCATTTACTGCTCTGAAATAATTTTTTCACACGTTTTCGAAAATTATTACATTACTCTACTAAATTTCTTTTTTATTACAATTATTGCACCTTAAATTTATTATATTGCACCTTATATTTATTATGTGGTTGTATGAATAAATATTTGAGGGAATAAAAACAAATTATCAAAATCAAGAGACAACCTTGTATGTTATTTTTGATATGAAAAAATTTAAAATGCAACATCAAATTTTCAACATACCAATTTACATATAATACGCATTCCAAATTGCTATATAGGATCGTAATTATTGTTATTATTAGCAACAAATTAATTTCCCTCTTTCTCTAAAATAGATAATTATTTATTTATTTTATTTTATCTTCTATATTTAATAAAAACATTTCACTTATCAGTGATAGATATTAATTTATTATCAACATATTAATTTCATATTTATTTGATATGAAAATGGATTTTCTATTGAAATTTCTATAAAAAATTTAATAATCTTTAATTATGTGATTATTTTAAAGAATTACTATTTATATTTCGTCTTAAAATCTTTCCCATTTCACATTAATTGTCTTTTTATTTAAATTTTATTTTTCCCTTAAAAAATATTTTATCTTTTCATAAAAGTGTAATTTATAATTTCTATTTTTTGGGCATGTTTTTTCTGGTAAATGGCTTATATCAAATGATACTTGTTTGTGCATATGTGCATATATATATCGATAGAACAAGGCTCGTATATTTAAAATTTCGAGCAAACGGCTTGATTCTATCACGTTATGAATTGTCGAATCTACAAATTCACCGATGATGAGATAACGTTCTGTTTACTTTATTAGAGAATCCTAATATAGAAGGCCTGGTGATCTGTACTGTCCTTGTACCCTGCCTCATACCTTCTCTTAGCTCGCAGCTCTCTCGCCTATACTTAACTAAAAGTTCAAAATGATTGCTCGATACGCCCGGAAGCCTACCTGCTAGGCGAGCCTGCTATTGAATCCACGCAAAAATATTCATTTTCTAATTTTTTTGTTATACTTTAAAAATACCTGAAATTTGTCATTTTCAACCATGATTTTTTTCTGTCTGTGAGTCTGGATTCATTCCTGTGTTTAAATATTTCTGTTTCCAATGCGGGGAACTGATTAGATTTTGAGTTTTCTGGTTCAAATGTGCAGATACAAAGATTTTATTTAGATTTTAAGACGATGTAGTTTTGATATAAGCATAGGTGAACTATTTATATTTAATATATAATATAATAATTTTATTCGCTATCCTATGCCTTTCCATCACTTATCAATTTATATTTTTCAAGTTTATTATTAATAACTTATAATGGCAAATAAGTTTTCACTTTTTTGTTATTTAATAAATGTGCGAGTGAGCGATTTTTTTATTAGAATTTAATCGAGAAAAATTAGTAAAAAGGGCACGGATAGAATGATTTCTCTCCCTTTAGAGTTAAGGCATTTCAAGGATGGCGCATACAAGTCTAGACCTGTTTCAGACTAGTAGAGATTAATTCTAATTTCTATTATTCTAGGAACGGTCTTTTGAATCTAGGTAAGAAAAAATAGTAAATCGAAATAAATAACAGATTTAAATATTTATCATTTAAAATTATTAATTAACCGAATTATTAATTCACCGAAACCGAATAGTTATAGACTGATCCATTAGACCCCAAATTTCGGTTAATATTTTTTACCGATAATCTATGATTAATAAAATTAAATTTTGAAAAATATCACCCCTTAATAAACAATTGTACATTAATGGTAGTCACCAACAATGGGGATTCAAAGTTGATAAGCGAAGATGTTTCATGCTAATTTCAGACACAGCTGATATGCTCTGAAACAAAGAAAGAATAATTTCCTTGAGAGAAATGGTAAATTAAGAGAGTTACCACCTCGTACCCATTAAGGGTAAATGGTCCCAGAAATTGTTTAATTTCACTTCTTTTTTAATTGCACTTCAGATGTTTTAAAACACTGAAAGGAACCATCTACTTTAAACGAAATATTCAGAATTAAGGGTACTTACCCAATTGGGGGTTAAGGATTATAGTTGCAGATTTGCTCTTTATCGATTCAAGAGGGTTTCAATTCAAAATTAAAAAAAAAAAAGATGATTACTAATTAACAATTGATTTTTCATAGGAAAATAATTTTTCTGTAAATCAACCCCTTCGACTAGGTGAGAGAGTAGCGTTCGTGCTCTCTTAGCATAAGGCCCTAATTCAAATCCTGTTCTCAGCGAAATTTTACACGCTATAATTTGACTCCTACACTATTTTACATAAAAACAAACGCAAACACACACACACATATATAATATTTATAAAACATAAATCACATAAAACACATAAGGGTGGAAAGTCTCACAACAAATAATTTGACCCATTGACATAAACTTTGCTCTTTCCTCTAAATCAGTGATTCTTAAACTATGGGTCGCGAAACTGAATTTTGGTGTAGCGAAACATAGGGAACAATGACTTCTCAGTCAAAATGGGGTCGCTAATTAAAAAAGTTTAAGAAGTGCTGCTCTAAATCATTCAAAATTTTTAATTCCTAGCTCAACCCTCCATTATTGTGGTTTCAAAATTTAACTAAAAATCTTGACACAGCACAAGAGCCACTCTGTATAATTTAATGCTGAGATCTTCATTTAAACCTTTATAACTTAATTATTATTCTCTATAAATATGTGATTTCGTATAATCTATTTATTATCCTCCGACTTGCAACCCTCGATCCCCTTAGCAATAACAAAAGCTATCTCTTCAGGGTAGATGACATTGTCTGTCAAGGCAGACGCTGGCTATTATAATTTATAGAGTTGGCTTATCAACTATTCCTCTGGATTCCTCTTTTCGCCCTATTCATTTACTCCAAGTAACTTTGACAAACAATGCCAGATAGTCTGAAATGCATTGCATTAGTTGGCGGTTCGAAAGCTTCATTTCCCCTGTATTACATATAACTCATTATCTAAAAGCACATATGTCATAATTCATTCCTCCCTCGATCTCTTTATATATTAAAGAGATCTAATTTTGCGTGATTCGATAAATAAAATATTCGATATCGTCACTGTTATTTCTAAATTAACAAAAATATTTTATTGAAGAAAAAACTTGTATTTGTTAGCTACATCTGCTCTCAAAAGTTTGTATGTTATCAGGTGATAGAACTCAAGTTACAAATTACAAACAAAACACCAGGGGTATCAAATATTAGGGCTAATATAAAATGAAAACAGAGCTACTGAAAAAATTTTTACATACGACATTTTGATATAACATTGGGGATATATTTTTTTTTTTTTGTAATTGTAAAACATTTGTTGTATTTTTGTATTGGATAATAAAGGTCATTATTTATTTATTTATTTTATTTTTATTTTATTTTTAATTAAGAAAATTTAAATTTGTTGAGGATTTGGTGATCAGACTTTTAAATTTTCGGATTCGACAATGGTGAAATTAGAATATTATTTTATAGTGTTTTAATGTAATTTAAAATGTGAATTTATAAAGTTTATCAAAGATTTTATTAGATACGTTTGATTGTAGCCCCCCACTCCGAATCTTGTGATTCGGGATCAAGTCCTTAAAACGCTAACCAGGCTATCTTTTGAGATGAATCACTTCTGAGATACAAAACCTGCTAAGAAATTTCAGATAAAGATTCACATCTTTATCATAACATTTTGCCGGATATTGATTCAAAATTAAATGTATAACCATACTATGATTAAGATGATGGATGATTTCTAGTTTTAGCTCGATGAGTTAGATAGAAGGATATTCGCCGGGCTTGGATGGGAGATGATCTTCAGAGATTAAAATCTCTTTTGGAGGCGTAAAGCCAGAAAATACTATTTTTTAATACGAATTTGCACAAAGGCAGTAGAAATGTGCTTTAAATAAAATATTGGCACAAAGGCGGTAGAAAATTGCTTTAAATAAAATATTGGCACAAAGCCTGCATTTATTGCCTTTTCATTACACAACGTGTATACAATTACTTCTTCGCTTCAGAGAGCCATGAGATAGACACCTCCGTGAGTTGACGCCATCAACGAGGTTCAGCAACTGATTTTTCTTCGAGAGGCTTGCCGCCTTTATAAACCTGGCGGCTCTAATTAACAATTAAACTGATTGGTTAAGTGGTCGCAGTTTTAGGATGACGTATGCGTAAATATCCTCGCGCGCGGCCTGTGATTATAAAAGGGGCATGTCTCCGCCGTTCACCTGTCAGTTGATTGAAAGATCCTGACGGGTAAACATCAAGCGCCTTTCTCAAGGCGAAAATGAATCCTCATTTTTAAAAAGCATTTTACATTGAAAGGAGTAGAGAATATATGTATAAACATATTATATAGTATAATCTGTAAAAAAAAAAATAGTTATCTGCACATTTTTTTCCTGAATTCTACTAGAGGGTAGCCAACGTAAGTAAAACGTTTAGTAAAACACTAGAAACACTCATGAGTGTTTCGATTTTTTTTTTTAAATTTGCTTTTTTTACAATACTATTGAGGCTAGGCAAGCCTACAGACTACAATGAATTTAAAATGAGAATTTATGAAGGTTTTTAAAGATCTTATTAGATAAGTATGATAGTATGCCAAAAGAAATGCTGTACCCACGAAAATTGACCTAAATTGACGAAAAAAGCTAACTCCAAGAAGCTTATTTTATATGACAGGGTGGTTCCTCAAAAAAGCCAATTTCCTGGTAAACATTTTCGGTATTAGAACTCGAATCGAAAGAAATCGGCAGCCCATTTAATTTAACAATCAAATTATTCTAATCTTTGATAAATTTACAAATTTTCACTCCAAATTCAATTTACATCTTAGTAGAATTTTAAAATAATGCAATTTTTTTAAAAATTCCAAACACTAGTGTTTTACTCAACGCTGAATTCTTATTTTAAAGGTGTTTTCAAGTGACCATATAGATACATTTTGAGTCAACTGAAATCAAAGACGTTCAACATTTAACAACCAATCGATGGGTTTAATCTTGGGTTTAATTGATACGAACTAAATTATGAAGGTGATTAAGTCTATATTTTTGAAAATTTTAATTTTTCCTAAATTGTAATAAAATTTAAAGATATATACCTATTATATGTTACACTAGTAAAATAGGTTTCGCTCTTTTCTTCGCTTTTCCTTATAGACACTACTTTTGATTTCTTCTGAATATGTTTTATATTAACGTTGTAATTTAAACATAAACTTGATCCATTGGCTTCTGCTCAGATCATATAGTAAATAGATCTTGAGAATGGTTTCAATTTCATAAGCCGTAACAATATACCTACTTAATTATGATTGTGGAGACACGGGCACCCCCTAAAGCTTATAATGACTTAAAAATAGATATGTATTGTGATAACAGATTATTATAGGTACGTTATTTAGTAATATCTATTTTTGAAAAAATAAAAAATATGAACAAATCAAAATTATGCTTTTTCTCAATAACAATAAATAAAAACTTATTTTAAAAATAAAATTTATATACTAATTTAGATCATTTTCATTTGATTCGCCTCACCATTTAACTTTATCAGAAGATTATTTTTGTGTCTTTATTCATTGATTTAAACAAAAATTTAGGGTCAATTGAAGTTTATTTGAAGGCAGAAGTTGGCTCATTTGTTTGTTTTTACGATCTAAAAACCGGAATTCTCTCCGCGAGCTTCCCTCTTTTGCTAATCATCAATCGTTCAAAAGCCATCTTCTTAAATACCAATCCAACTTCAGGATATTCCAAAAAATCCGAAAAGCAAAAGCTAATATTGACTTTTAATTATTGAAAATAAAAGGCCAGCATCTTTTAAAAAATATTAATAAAGTTCAAAAACAAAACTTAATTTAATTTTTTAGGATACTGTCTCATCTTTGTCTGGTCTTAATAAAATTCATATCACATATTCTACATCAAAATTGTTATAAATTTTTTCATTAGAAATTCATTAAAATCTTAAACAGAAACTAGTGTGCACACTATATGACTTCTTTTAATTACATTCCTCATTTAATTACAAATTAAAATTTTAACTTAAGAAATTAAGAAAAGCGAGCAAGTGCGATTTGGAACTCACAAACAAGGGATTATATTTAATTAGATGAGAATTTATAAATTAATTTAAAAGATTATAAAGCTTAAAATTAAAAATATTTTATCTCTTTTTATATATTTAGTCTATATCTCAATCACGCGTCTTAATTATTATTTTTACTCTCCTTAAATTTACAGAGTCTCGTTCAATTCAAAATGCAGGTCTTTGAAAAAATAACATAAATGATTAAATACTATATTTCTAATCAACAGAAACCTGTCTGGACTTGTAGCTTCTTTGATGTCAATTTGTCAATAACCGACCAATAAAGAATATATTCTCAATTTCTTCTTTGATCAGTTAATCGATTGCTACCCTCATTCACCAGACGTAAGACTAGTATTTATTTATTTATTTTAATTTTATTAAATTAAAATATTTTATAAAAATCATTTTAAACATGATGTTTGTGTCTCCGTATCATATACTTACCATCAACGATAAGTGATAGAAAGTTCGTTCATGTGCCAAAATGTTTTGTTTTTAAAACAAAGAACTGATTAAACTTTGGACTTTTTAGCTTAAGAATGTCAGGATCAAATATGCAGAAAATAAAAATAATTAAAATTGTTGTATAACGAGCTTTTCAACACCTCTAGCTAATGAGCTGAAATTTAGCATACATGTTTGTATTAATAAACTGCATTTCTGAGTATCATCTTCCTAGCTCAATTCCATCACTTTTAACCCCAAACAAACTTAAAATTAAAAAACTACACCTCTGTACCGAATTTACAACGAAATCACCTTTTCTCGATATCTGATCTAGATTATCGAAGATTAAATAATTTTTTATCAATTTTCGCTAATTTTCTAATTTATATTTTGATATTACAAACCTAAAATAAACTGCAACGGATCGTTGCTAAACTTTATCCAAATTCATTTGAAATATTAATATGTTTATTCCTTTATTATTAATCAGATTTCACTTGCTATTTGCAGTTCATGTTGGCTTTAATTCAAAAATAATGATCGATTCTCATTTAAAAGTCGAGGAACAACCATTCTACATTCGATTTTTGACATTTCGGTTATTATTGGCAACCATTGGTGAAGACATGGAGGAATCGTCTTAAAATCAAAAATAGCAATCGATTCTCATCTAATACTTGAGGAATAACAATTCTACATTAGATTTTTGACCTTTCGATTATTATTGGTAACCATTGCTGAAGACATGGAGGAATCGGCTTAAAATCAAAAATAACAATCGATTATTATCTAATACTAGAGGACTAACCTTATCGCATTCCATTTTTGATGTTTTGACTATTAATGGCAACCTCTACTGAAAACCGGGAAGAATCGACTTAAAATCAAAAAGACTAAATTCTTTTATGGCAAACAACTCAAGCTTGAGTGGTTTACCAAAAAAGAATTTAGTCTTTTTGATTTTAAGTCGATTCTTCCCGGTTTTCAGTAGAGGTTGCCATTAATAGTCAAAACATCAAAAATGGAATGCAATAAGGTTATTCCTCTAGTATTAGATAATAATCGATCGTTATTTTTGATTTTAAGCCGATTCCTCCATGTCTTCAGCTATGGTTGCCAATAATAATCGAAACGTCAAAAATCTAATGTAGAATTATTATTCCTCAAGTAATAGATGTGAATAAATCGCTATTTTTGATTTTAAGTCGATTCCTCCATGTCTTCAGCAATGGTTACCAATAAAAACCGAAACGTCAAAAATCCAATTTAGAATGGTTATTCCTCAAGTACTAGATGAGAATCAATCGTTATTTTTGATTTTAACTCAATTCCTCTATGTCTTCAGCAATGGTTACCAGTAAAAACCGAAACGTCAAAAATCCAATATAGAATGGTTATTCCTCACGTACTAGATGAGAATCAATCGTTATTTTTGATTTTAACTCGATTCCTCTATGTCTTCAGCAATGGTTACCAATAAAAACCGAAACGTCAAAAATCCAATATAGAATGGTTATTCCTCAAGTACTAGATGAGAATCAATCGTTATTTTTTATTTTAACTCGATCCCTCCATGTCTTCAGCAATGTTTACCAATAAAAACCGAAACGTCAAAATTCAGTATAGAATGGTTATTCCTCAAGTACTAAATCAGAATCAATCACTATTTTTGATTTTAAAGTTGCTATGGTTACTTATAAAATCTCCTCCCAAATGTTTATCATTTCACAGCGAGAAGCCTAACCATTCTTACTTAAGCAAGTTTAAATGAGCTATATTACCGATCAAATGAATAAATTTTAAAGTTTTTTTTAAATTTTTTGTAAAATAAGGAATTTAAAAAAGTACTATTTTACTAGTAAAGTACTTTAAAATATACTTTTACTAAAAACTTTATTTAACCTTTTTTGTTGTCCCCAAGATACTTAATTAGGATATCCAATTTCATCAAAATTCGTTAAGTCATTTTCAAGATATTTAAAAAAAACTAAAAAAGTACCCAAATAAAGTACTAATGTTTGTGATATGTACCAAAAACTAATCAGCGCTTCATTTTGTTAAAAGAATGGTAGGTTTTAAATTTCATTTTAATCGGTGCAAAGGTGTGGAAAAAATCGTGGACGAAAAAAACGATAACATCCATCCATCCATCCATCCATCCATCCATCCATCCCCACGCACTTCCAAAAAAAAATGGCACTTTTTGGCCTCTCGACCAGACCCCATGTAATTTTTGGCAAAATCGTCACGTGCTAAAATTCAATCTAATTGAATACTTCAATTTGTGACCTTAATTGAGTCCATGGGTTCCGTAGTCTTTACCTGAGGACCCTTTGAAGTCCCGCTTGGCGCGCGAGCGATTACAATACTTTACCCATGCTTCGCATTGGATAAAGTAAAAAAAATCTTACGGATTATATTAAAAGTAAAAAAAAAAAATAATAATAACTTACATAGGGAGGGCTTTGTTTAATTAAAATTTTTTAAATCTCATTTTCTCTGTCTTCCTCTTTACTTTATAATTTTTTCATTCCATTCATTGTAAAATTTCAATTAAATCATTCGAAAATGACAAATGATTTAAATAATTAGAATTTCTCTTTGAAGAAATACTATATATCACTGAACCCTTCTCCCCTTCTTCCCCTCCTCTGCCCCCACTTTGTTGGATATTAACCGATATGTTTATCAAACGAGCAAAATATCTCCATTCGTTGTCGGGAAAAAATTAATCGCCTATTCGTGTTTTTAGTTTAAATCACGCAGGTTTTCAGTCATTCATTCGCTTTCAATAGACGACCTCTGGATGTGTTTTTTTAATACAAAAGTAAATATGACAAAAAAATAAAAATATTGAAACATATAGCAGAGAGAAAATTTATTTGAGTAATGTTATTTAACCCTTTACAGTTTATTTTTTCATCAAAAAATATAGGTAGGTACGTGTATCTTTACATATATTAGACAAAATCTTAAAAATAAATTTAGTAAGAATTTCAAAGTAGTTTCTAGATAAGTTTGTATTTGCGAAGGGCTGCCGCGACCTCAGATATCGAACCCAGGTGCCAAAAAACACTATTCAGACGTTTGCCAAACCTTTGAGACAATCCACTTATGACATAAAATCAACAATCGAATTTCAATTTTTTTTCTAATTTTGAAGACATTATTTGCCTATTTCTATATACCTTTCAGTGCCGTGCTATCCATGGATGATGTGGATGCGGTGCATACCTAAAATTTCAAACATTTAGATTATTTTCATAAATATCGACTTCAAAATTTCAGGAAGATCTTTAAATTTACAAATTATTATCCGTTATTTCAAATATTTCTATAAAAAACATTTTTTGTTTTGAAAAGTATGTATATTGGTTCTCGAAATGAAATGAAATTGTTGCATAATTTTAAGGGGCGATTAAAATGAATGATTTTTCCGAAAAGGGTGCTGATAGAATGTTTGAAGTCCCTGCCTGGTATATCTTCCTGTTCAAGCATGTCAAAGACACGTCCAGACGAATTTAGTCGAATACAAATTGTTCTCGCTAAAGAATTATTAAAATAGAAATATTACAAAAAAGGAATAAATAAAGATGATTCGGGAATATTTGGACTAATCCATTTTTAAGAGCTCTCAATATATAAGATCGGAAATAACTAAGAGTGCTATAGAAAAGTCATAGCTTGTTTATAGCAATAGAATTAGAAGAAATTTAAGATTTTCTTATTGAATGGGCTGATTCATTGTGCAAGATGGTCGATTTCCATCTCAGGGACTGCAGAGTTTTAAGTCACAAGATTTAATTTCTGACTCCTACCTTCACTCATAAGGTCCCAAAATATATTTTAAAAAAATCTAATGTTAAATTTGAAAAATAACGGAAATAATACCGTATTCGATGAAATTTGCAAAATAAAATCGAAGATTAAAATATAATATCAAAAAATGTAGTGTACTTTTTTGGTCAGCATCCTCTGGTTTAAAAGTCAACAACCGCCACTGATACCTATAAGTATTTTTGATTTTTGACATTTTTAGATTCAGAGAAAAGGCAGACACAGTCTAATCGGGTCTATTAGAAAGACTATACCTACTCTTAAAATAGATGAGAAAAAATGGGAAACAAAATCTATTTTCTTATTTATTTTTACTTTCTTGGTAACAATCACAGAAATAGTAATCGAAACGATGTGTATTATTACTTATTTTTTTCGGTATAGCATCAATGTCCATTTAACCAAATCCTAAAGGAAGTATTTTATATTTTTCATATTTGTTTATGTGTGTATGAGCGTGTGTGAATTTGTTTAGGGGACATATTATAACCGGTCTTTGGGCTGAAGCGGACTTGAACCTGGGCTTGCTGATTCGTAGTCAAGAACTCTACTCACTTGACCAACATGACCTCCGTATTATTTTAAATTTTATAGTAAATAAAATTACAATTATATGGATATTTTATCTTAAAAACTTGAAAACAACCATTGTGTTAATTCTTTAATACATTTTTTATATTTATAGCTTAGAAAAGCAGTATTCGTACCGTACTCGAAATTATTTCACAGTTTTTAATAATTATATATAATTGTTTTCTTTTTCTCAATCTTACATAATCAAAAAGAAACTCTTGTCAATTAAAAAACAATTCTATTTATACATGTTTCGGACCTTGTCAAATCCATCTTCAGTTTATTTTATAAAACAATACTTTTCCCTTACATAATCTTCATATCACATTTTGTCAAACAAAAACAAAAACAAAAACCAATGACATAATTAATAGATATCCAAAAACACTTAGGATATTAACCAAAAGGTTTGTTTCTTAAACTTTTGTAAACGAAAAAGGGTGAATAGCTTTTATGTATTTTTGAAATATTTTCTAGTCAAAATATAAACTATTTTTTCAGAATGGTAGATGACTTCATCACATTTATATAGGTTAGGTGTTATCCGGAAAAAATTAGAAACACTGGCTTAGAACACATAATAAGTCAGCTAAGTGCGAGCCGTCCCTCATACCCACGGTTTCGTACTTTAAAACTTCCCAAATACCTGGGATAACAAATTCCTTTTTATTTCTCGTGAGGAAATTGGTGAATTTCACATAAAATTGACCACTTTGGGGATACGCACAGGGTCATTTTAAAATGATATAAATATAAAAAAATAATATAAGCACAATTAAATTCGATTTTAAAGAGACCTTTACAGAAATACATTCCACTCCATGATGAAAAATATTTTTTATTTAATACCCCACATAAAATTCGATTCTCCCCAAATAATCATTCAATTAAAATTTTAAAATTATTTTTAATTTTGAGAAAAATGAACACATATAACTTATAAGTTTCAAGTTTTTTTTTTTACTTTTTTTTACTATCTACTTTACTCTGACAGTCGGGGGAATGACAGACATATTGTATTGACCGTAATAAGGTCCCCTTTTACTTTTGAACAGAACTCTAAAAAAAGGTGATTTAGTATTTTTTCCAGTATTCCTTCTCCGACAAAAATCACAATGAGCCCCTCCTAATTAAAATACTCTTAATCCTATATTGCTAAAAACCTTTGGATTTACATTAATATCTTCTCATAAGAAAATGTTTAAAGTGGAATGTGTTGCCAATTGATATTCTACATTCGATGCAGCTGCAGATGAATGTATACAACTATTAGTATTGATTTATTTCCTATCAGAATTTGTTCAATAGAAATCACCTCTCGTAGAGAAATATAGCGTCTTCTGTATTCTATAATAATTTTATTTATTCAAAGCACTCAACTCATGAACTATTATTACTATATTATTGTGTAATGTTTTGAAAAATTACTCGGTTCGCTCGACAGGCCAAGTCAGTCGGTCGGCTGGTATATTGAATTAATCAAAAAATTTTAATTCATTTCTATTTTATTTTGCCATTTCATGATTAGAAATGTTTGAAACGTGGAGAGAAACGAGTTTGCTATTTGTCACCCTCGATAACTTAAATAACAAAAAAAAAAAAAAAAAAATGAAATGCAAATGCTCTTGGAAAGTTCCTTCTTTTTCCAACATGTTTATATTTCCAAAAGAAAAAACTGATTAGTTTTTCGGCTTTCTAGCTTCAAAATTTATGTTTTAAAAATGCGGAAAACCAATTAAATATGACAAGTCAACAAATATGGTTTGAGTCAATGAGCTAAAATTTGATACCCAAGTTTGTCTAAATAAACTGCGCCTCTATATGTTAAATTCCAGGCTTGATTCATCATCCGCTGACAAATCCCTACATTGCGGAAAGCTTTTCAAGTATTGAAAAAGTTCTCACTTTATTTATTTATTCTTATTTTCTTCTAAAGCATAGAATTTCTTTCATTTTAACTATTACATAAAAAAGAATGTCTTTACACAATTCATACTATATACAAATACTATATGTGTACCTTCACTCTTTGCCAATGGCCTTGACATGGTGAAAGCACTTGAACTCAATAAGTCTCACAAATTAAGTAACATGTTGCACTGTTATTCTTGGATGGGTAAACTACTAAGACACTGTGTTCTTTCTATTGGTGTATTAACATCCATAATAAAATTCTATGTCAAATCAAGGACCTGAAAAACAAAGGTTTAGTGCAATTCTTCATTCACAGATACCTTCAACTACGACCCTATCCCTGAAATTTCTGCTTCTTTTCACGATACAGGGGTCTACCGCGGAATACAGGGGTTGTAACTTTTTGGTGCAACTTCTTCTTGAATCAATATCATTACAAAAGTAGTCAAAATTTTACTTTACGCACACTCTACTCCTAACCCTTTACAAATTCCTAATTAATTATAATAATATAGAGTTCACCTATGTTGTTACCATGAGTGCAATTCATTATTCAATTATTAACAGATTAATAAAACTAAAATCACCTAATTATTAGAATCCCAAAATCTAACTTTCATGAATTACTAGTTCAAATCTGAAATTGTATTTCCGGATGAACTCTTTCAAGTTTCGATATTAAAAATTTGGTTTTTAATTTTTAATTACTAAGAGAAAGCAGATATACCAGAATAATTAGAGAGTGAGTTTTCCGAGAAAATACTTGACTAATTGTTCCTAAAGTTATTTGTTAATTGTTTCTTTTGAACATGACTCAATTGTATGTCAGAAATTTCATTCACCTAATCTTGAAAATCAACAACTCTGCTAGTTTCGCCAATAAAACTTTTCAGCTTTAACAGCTTTTTAAAATTAAATTTGAGTTACAAGTGAAAATTTAAACATTTTTTTTTTATTCATTTTAGATAGAAAACAAGCTTGACACAAAAGTTCACTTAATCACTACCAACTTCTTGGACTTATTGCAGTTATTTGATAGCTCCATATAATATAATATATTAATAATTCGAATTTTTTCTGGTTTTCTGTATTTCCACTTCAGAAGATTCAGAGCTTTATAAATTTTTCCTGTTTGTGAAGTGGGTAAATAATAAAAAAAATAGTTTAGAACTTAGTCACAAATTAAAATCAAATCAGCTATTGTCGAGATACCTATAATCTTACTTAAAATACCAAAAGAAAACTGAAAGTTAAATTACCAATCAATCCTGAAACACGAAAAAACGTCCATCGGTGTAACTAAATGTAAACTAGTTGCGTTTCATATTCAACGAAATTCACAAGAGGGTGTCATCTACTAATAATCAAAATTATTCATGGTCAATGACACTCTCTAGTGATTTTTTTAGAAATTTAAAGTCTATTACGATCGACAATTTGAAACTTTATATTCAATTTTGGAATTGTCATTTCAATGTCCTTCGATTTTTAAAAATGTGTTATTTTAATTTAATCTTTGAAGAAAATATTTAACGCTATACTTATGTCAGATGGGTCTACTTTACAGGGTAGCCAATAGGACCGGATCGCTATTAGCACTTGGGTTCAATTCCCAAAGGAATAAACACAACCCTCCTGACATGTAATAAAAGTTATCCATCACAACTCGGGTTTAGTAGATGACAATCTCTCGAGAGAGACGTTACCATTTATAATATATTGTGATAACAGAAATACATAGTTGATGTCTTTATCAAATGAGAGCCGTGGGAACGATCAGTATTTCCGAATACTATCTTTTCATATTGTTTCCTGTTTAGCGCTGTCACGGAGGCTCATCAATCTTAATTAGGCTAAATGGACCAGGGATATAAAATAGCTTTGTCTTAATACTGGTCAGTTACTATTGATTTTAAAGGACATAGACTTATATTGTTGATTAGATTTGGAATTTATTTATTCACAGTGAACATCATTAAGCTATCTCAGTTCTAAGACTGCTTTAATTTTTTTTTTTTTTTTTTTTTTTTAACATCCCGCCTTCTCCATTACCTGGGGAAAATATTATAATTTAAGTCTTCCCTTGCTTTCTTCTATCCTTATTTATAATTTAAAGGAATATTTAAAAAAATGAAAAATACACTTCCCATATAGGATTTGCATTTTATGGCGTCGTGGTATTCTACTATTTTCTCAAGAGACGAAATATTTAGGTCAGCTGATTTTTTTTTTAAGGAATCTATTTTACATATAAAAATCCCTCTTTTTATTTATTTTGAAATATTTCTCTATAGTTCTATACATAATTTAAAATTTTTAAACTTTTATATTAAGGTATACCCAAAACTTTTATTGATAAACGTTGGATATTTATTTGAACATTTTAACTGTTTTTATTTCCAAAAATATATACATATTTTTATGATACTATACTACTAACTAGAGTAAATTGAAGTAATATAATGACCTTGAAAGTTAGAATTCTCAACACTAAAATTAACCTTGTACGCTTGGTTGCCGACATACAGGCGCTCCCATGAATGAATAATTATTACCACTGTACAATAATAAATAATAAAGATAAAATAATTAATAATTTGTTGAGTTGGAGACAAAATATTTGTTAACAAATATTTCATATCAGGCTGAGACTATTTAATTATTATGAGTTTTATTGTTTTACATTTTTTGTAATTAAAATCTTAATTCTTCGAAAATATTTACGTGACTTTGGAATTTAAACTCTTTAAACTACTAGAGTTATATGTCACACAAATTAAATAAATTTAATAAACAATAAAAATTATTTTAATTTATTTATTATTTATTCAATAACTAGCTTCGGTCACCAATAGTAGTAATAAATATCGTATTAGTTTTTGGAAATTATCAAACATCTCTTACAGATGAATCTGGGTTTATTTTAATTTATATTTTTTCTTTTAGTGATAAATAAGTCCACGTTAATAATAAAATGGAAATTCTTTTGATGTTAATGAGAAACAATAACACCAAACAAGCACTATTACAATAGGTAAGAACCAGCTCTGGTTACAAGTTTCTTTCATTGGTCATTTTAAAAGAATGAAGAACTTCAAAAACATCTGTTTTTAAAATATTGAAAATGACTTTCTAATAAATTATTTCTCGGTTATGCTGTTCATGTCTGAAACTTGGAGAAAAATCATTTTCGACTAAGATTTTTTCCTGAGTGTGTGTCTGCCTGGATTCCAATATTCACGATAAGTCAACAACGGAATGTTGAAAGCTTGTTTTGGTGCCACAATTTTTATATTTTGGATGCTCAAGGACTCCCCTAGCTTTAGTACTTCTGGTTAAAAAATTCAGAACTTATCATTTTTTATCAAGATAATTAAAATAATAAATTGATTTTTTTATAGTTGATTATACTTAAGTATATTACTAGCGAAGCGTACCGAATCTTTGAAAAAGTCTTTATATTTTCTTCTAATTTCATTATAAATTTGTTTTTTTCATTACTCTTCAATTGCTACTCCTTCAAATCTCCATTAATACTAAGCATTTTTAATTATTCGCGTGTACACCAATTTCCTTTCAGTTTGTACACAATCGATGAGTGGATGAGGGTAAGGGGCCTAGGCTCATCTGGTCAAGCTCATTTTAGAAGTAATTGACTAACCTTAACAACCAATATTTGTTGTCAGAGTTTAATTTGGGTCTTGATTAATATATAATTAAAAGTGGGCATTCGCCGTAAATTGGAGCGAAAATAATCCAATAATTTCGATCATCAAAATGGAAGTTCTCTCCATCAGCATACTTCTATTCTTCGTTTTATTCGATCATTTTTGCCTGTAGCTATTTTAGTTAATTTTTTTTTAATCAAGTTATATTAAATTTGAAATATATTTTTATCGTATAGAAATTCAGTTATTTAAAAATGAAATTGGGAAATCCCTCTCTCTCGTAAAGAGAGAATAATATCGGAAATCGCTATTAAGTTAATTAAGACCATGTTTTTTAAAATAAAAATTTAAAAAACATTTTTTTTATATGTTTGGAATTTTTATTTATTTAAAATCGATTGGTATTTAATATTAGGCGTAAAATATTTGAAAATTATACTACTACAACTGAAACAAGTGGCAAAATGAATTGTAAAATGTATGAAATAAACTGTTGAGCGAGGATACATACCATAAGATTTCCACTTTTATAATTCACCGACATTAAAATGAAATAAAAGTTTAAAAAGTTATACATGTTAAATAATAAAATAACATATAAAATGATTTAAAAGACAAACAGATATAAATAATGTTAACATTAAACAAAGGCAAGTTATATAAAACCCGTTACTCTCAAGTATTTAAATAACTTCATTTTTATCTTTACTAAATGGTAATTATTTTTTCCGAAATTCTGTGCTGAGGTATTACTTAGAGCTCTTTTTTGATACTAATCGAAACGATTTTTTTTTATCATTGTCTTTGATAAAATGGATTCCAATACTCAGAATAACTTTAGAACGCAAAGCCGTATAATATTTCTTATAGCATATTAGCTTCATTTAGGCAAAAAGGGCGATTTTCAAAGATTCAACACTTCTACGAAGTAATTAATAGAGATTGTGGTGTTGGTGCAAAGTTAAACATCTTTAAAAAAGATAAAAGTAAATAAATATTTTATGAAATATTAATTTACTATGAGTTAGGTTTTCTAGGTCACTTGTTTTACGTTTCTACGAAGTTAAATTATATTCATATTGAACAAAAAAGATGCTTTCGCCAATTCGTTTATCTCTAGAACGTCTAAGGGCTTGCACTCAGTTTCTGTCTTCGTTTTTCTTGCAAAATATGATCTTCAGACATTCAAGAACCGTATCCATATGTAGATTCAAAGCCAACCCAATCCTGGAATTTTATTTTTATTCTTCTATCCTGACTTGTAAGTATTACTTCCTTTTTTGTTTAACTCATTCTTATACCAATCTCATTATTAAAAAAATATATATAATTTAAATTGCTACTAATGAAAGGAATAGTTTTTCTTCTCTTTACCAGATACAAACAAACGTAGATTTTCTCTATGAATATATAAACAACAGTCATATCAACAGATAGGATTACTTTCTTTATATACACCTACGTATATACATATATGGTCTATAATAATTTGTAAACGTTGTAGGCGTTGTTTCTGCTGCGATCCAACTCATCACGCATGGTTAACCCTTCCTCAATCCTTTATTTATCATCGTTAAGGCTACGTCAAGATATCTCCGATTGTTCCCTCAAGCGGACGACATATTTGTGGAAAAAGAAAGGGCTGCAAAAAAAGTGCCATTTGCTGTTTATTTTCGATTTGTTTAAAGGGCGTTGGCTTCAAATTAGGCATAGGGTGATTAACAAAGGAAAAATTATAAATAGGTAATGCAAATCGATTGACCCACAGGAGCTAAAAGCGAACCAAGATGTTCTTTTCGTTTTTCTTGATGGGGATATTTAATTTCGATTATTATTCATTAGATATAATAAAATATTGAATAAATATATTGATATTTAATATTTTAATTGAGGATTGATAGGGTTGTGGACAAATTAATATAATAATAATAATAACAAAAATTAAATAGCGATAATGAAGTTCATTAAAAAAGCTTGACAAAGTATTTTTTTTTTAATTCAATTGAATGTAAGAAGGGGCATTAAGATGCAGCCCCTATGGATCTCGAAAGACCCTTGCATTACCGAAGAGAAGGGAAAATTGTTCAAGTAAGAGGGTGGAGGCGTAGGTGTTTGTGCACTCGGGTTTGAATATATATATATATATATATACGATCGTATATACAATTTATATATATCAATGGCGTGCGGTTCATGGATGCTGTGGATGCGGCGGATTCCTAAAATTTCAAACATTTAAGTATTTTCATAATTATATAATGATCTTTAACTTTTCAAATTATTATCCGTTATTTCAAATATTTCTATAGAAAGCATTTTTTTGTTTTGAAAAGTATGTACCATATATTGGTTCTCGATATGAAATAAAATTGTTGCATAGTTTCAAGGGGCAATTAAAATGAATAATTTTTTCCGAAAAGGGTGCTGATAGAATGTTTGAAGTCCTTGCCTGGTATATCTTCCAGTTCAAGCATGTCAAAGACAAGTCCATACGAGTTTTAGTCGAATAAAAATTGTTCTCGCTGAGAAACTATTAAAATAGAAATAATACAAAAAAGGAATAAATAAAGATTATTCGGGAATCTTTAGACTAATCCATTTCTAAGAACTCTATATAAGATCGTAAATTACTAAGAGTGCTATAGACAAGACATAGCTTGCTCAAAACAATATAATTAGGAGAAATTTAAGAGTTTCTTTTAGGATAGGCTGATTCATTGTGGAAGATGGTGGATTTGCATACAGGGACTGTGGAGTTTAAGTCACAAGATATAATTTCTGACTCCTACCCTCACTCATATATACAAAGCAGTTAAATTTGAAAAATAACGAAAGTGTTGCCGTATTCTATGAAATTTACAAAAAAAGTGAAGATTAAATTAATAATATTGATACAAGAAATTGCACTAAAAGGATACAGCCTTTGTAGTCCAGGATGGACCCTGGTATCATGAAAAGAAGAAGAAATTACAGGGATTGGGTTGGAGATGTATGTAGGTATCTGTGTTGGGAGTCTAGTATAACTGAAAGTTATAATGTAGCTGGGAAGATGGACGGGGGAATTGAGTTCCAGTCTCTAGAAGTCATAGGGATAAACGAATTGGCATTTATGTGAATGTAACAAAAAACACATATTGAGGTAAAAATTAAAGTGGTAAAAATAAATTATAATAAATAATTATTTATTGCCAAATTATAATTTTTGTTCGCTATTCTAATAACAAATTGTAATTTAAATGGATTCTTTGATAGAATTAAAAACAATAAAATCTAAATTGCTGAAGAAGTCGGAATAAATCTACGAAACGTTCAACACTGATTAACATTATTTTGTCCACACACCTACGAATTTCAGATTAAATTTGTAAATCACGGATATAAATAATCCAATATTAATATAAAATACAAAAAATTGAATGAAAGGTGAGAATTTTTCAAGGAAAAGTATAATCTTTGCAAATTTATCAATTCTTTTGCAAGCAAAAATGCAGAATAATAGTATAAACTTATAAACTAAATTTTCTAATTAGCTCTCACCATTCATAAGATTTTCACAATGATCAAATTTTTTCTATACATTTTTCAATTAAAATTTGTTGTACTAGCAAAAGAAAGCCCAAAATCTAATCACTTCGTTTAAAAAACAAAACAAAACTGTTTGTTCCCAAAACAAACTTTCTTCGACCTTCCGTTCTTGAGTTACCGTGAATATCAGAATCCAGACCGACAAACAAAAAATGCTTGAAAATGATTTTTCTTCTACGAGTATTTTTCTGGACATTTTAGTATTTTCTTCAACACAATTATATATTTTGAGTTGATCCAACATTATTGGAACCCGGTAAAGGCAGCTCTCCCCCGTAACGAGAAAAATAAAATGCAATGAATAGCTATAACAATACATCAATCAATAATTGTTCAGAGTTTTCAATAACCAAACATCAGGGGCTGGCTTAATGGAATAAGGAGGCGGTGGTTTCGGGGCGTAGACTTTAAAGACGCTTTATTGAAAGCGAAAGAGTATATTAAATTAGGATAAGTATGGATATTTGTTATAAAAATTGTGCTATACATTCCAGGGAATAGGGTGTTTATGCATACAAATTTAAATTTAAAAAATTTTATTATGAGTCGCTAGTTTAGTTAAAAATATTCCATAAAAAAGTTATATCCTTAACCAACTTCCTGACGTCAAAGGTCAGCTTAGACCAGAGGTCGCCAAAGTGGTCTATATAGACCCCCAGGGGTCTATTTAACAAAAGCGCGGGTCGATCCGATCGAAAGGGTCTATTGGGGGTCGAAGAAAAAACAGTTCATAATACGCAAATCACACATACCTAATTGAGAATGTAAAATTTGTGAATTTTTTTATAATTGACTTAATATCATTAATATCAAGGACGCTTCTTAAAAATTTAACAATAAGCAAATTTTGGACAAATATAAATATAATGCAAAGATATGTAAAACTTTACGATATAGCTCAGCCATTTGTGCTAGCATTTTCAAGTTCCTATATGGTTGAAGCCGGTTTCAGTCACGTAAATTCAATCTTAACTAAGTACAGAAATAAATTAAATGTGGAGTTTCGAGGGGATTTAAGATTAAAATTGACCAATTTTGAGCCCAATATAGCGAACCTTGCAAAAAAACACCAGGCACACCCATCTCATTGATTAAGAAGCAATACATCTGTAGTTACTTTACTTATTATTTCTACTTATTTATAATTACTTATTATTTAATAAATATGTATAACTTATTTCTGGGAAAATCATTAAATTTCATCATTAATATATTTTTCATAAAACTATTGTTTTACACACAATGTACTATTAATTTAATAAATGTTTAAAATCACAAAATAAATGTACATTACAGTATATAATAGAGTTTTATTTTAATTAACAGAAAATTACTTTTATGGGGGTCGATGGAGATTTTGAAAAATTATATAGGGGTCGATGATCAAAAAAGTTTGGCACCCCTGGCTTAGACTGTTCTTCATTTGAACTAAAAATGGTAGGTATTTTAATAGTTAACCACACACTTAAACTTATTTAGAGCTTTTAAAGATGCGAACGCATCGTTGGGGAACAATATTATTTTCAATTCTTTTTTGTACATTTTCAAATGAAAGAAAAATTATTTAGAACTCTGTCATGTCATCTTTTAATATGGCTTTGTCTATACCATATATATTTTTCAAAACAAACAACCCGAATTTAACATTTTTAATATAACTTCTGATTATTATTACGATCTTTAAATTTAAATTTTTATGAACTCGTCTTTTTGTCAATGGTCCATAAACTTTTGAGCTATACACTTCAATTTTCGATTTTTAATAATCAGGATATTAGACAACCATACAACACCTAATGTTAAACTATCTCACTATCTAGAGATTCTATTATAAGTTACTTGCAGAATCGCATCATTAAGGATTCAAGCTTGTAGGACTTTAAGAATTAAGCATTCTCTAGAATTCATAGTGATAAACGTATATGAAGAATGTATTTTGTTTGATTTGTTTCTATTTTTTCTTCTATGTATTTGAATACAAGAAGGAGAGCATTGCGAATATAGTAACTTCAAGTTACGATAGATCCTATTACATTACCACAAAGAAGAGAGAGAGGGTAGAATGTATCATCGGGGTAGAATGTATGTGTGCACCCAGGTCTTGAAGATTGGAATATTGTTAGAGTTATGTATCATAAGAGAGATATTCTCTTTATTTGATTTGTTTACAAAGTGCTGTTGTATTTTTGCAAATCTCTTATTGCTTGCTAAGGAAGTATTCCCATAAGAAATGCCATTTTAGTATTGAGGAACTACTGATAGTGCAATGGTTAGAGCGTTCGACTTCTAATCGAGTTTACCGGGATCGAATCTCACTTCGATCACAACAATTTTCATCTTTGTCAAAAATGCAAGGCTCCCCAATGAATTCAGACATCTGAAACCATCCCTCTGAACAATTCCCTCAAGAAAATTACTAAAGGATGCTCTTCATAGTAATAGATAACAGGCGAGGATGGCACTCGAAGAAGAAGTATATGTGCATAGAACTTAACTTTACTTTACTAAACCGAAACTCTATTGTATTTATATATGATTCTTATTACTAAACCATAAACTAATTCGTAGTTTCTATTTGTAGTAATAAAATAATTTATTCGAAAAATCTTAATGATGAGTTTTTATAAATATATATTGACTAAAATATTTTACTAATATTTAAGTACATTTTTTATTTTTGTTTAATTAATAAATAATTTATAAATGCCTGTAGAGTAGGTTTTGTACTGCAACAAGTAAAACAAATGGTTGCATGCCCTTAGGCGTATTGCGGCACCAACCGATTTCATGGAATATTCATGAAATAAATTAATTTGAAATCTAGCGTGAATTGCGCACTATACTTGACTTTGCATTATCCAGATTAGTGGGTATTTGTAGACAACAAATAGAAAGAGTGAAGGCTTTTGCTAAGTATAATTAATTATTAATCTTTTCTGCACCGTGTAGGTACTAAATTTAGTTCACATATTTTATGATTTTTTTACAAAACAAAACTTTTTAATCTTGGTATTTTAAATTTCATAAATTTGTTCTTTATATAAAGATACTTTCTGAAATCTAGAGGTCATTAAAATATTTAAGAAAAATTCAAAAAGCTCAGCCTATAGCTATTTCTTTTACCTCGGGATTTCAACAAATTTTTTTTGTGCTTCTATCTTAATATTAATTTTTGCCTGATAAAGCTTCATGCCCTCAGAGACATCAAAATGCTAAATCATTCTTGTCATTTTCAAACTATAATTTTGAAAATTCATTATTAATTAAATTTGTATTTAAATTCCAAAGCAGATTTTATTTTTATAATCATTTTTCCCCAAATGACGGAACTATTCATTATAAATGTTTGAATAAAACGTGATATTCATTTTAAATTGCGTTCGTGCAAAACGCAGATTAACCTGACTTTGGCATAAAAAAGGACAACTCTGCGGAATACTCTTGTTATCTATACAGTTGAAGTGACTGTCACATCCAATTCCGCTATTAGTATAAAAAACGTAGATGTCGGTTCGATGACTCTTTTCACTTCTGCTATTCTGAAAAAAGTACATTGCAGTTTTAATGATCCGTATGACACAAGCATTATGTTTGAATATTTTGGATCCGCTATTTAATGATGTAAACCTTAATAATCATCCTCTGAAAAGTAATGCAAGCGTAAAACGATCCAATGAAAGACAAATGTCCAATTATCATAATTTACAATCAATAATTGTTTGCTGATAATGGCATTTTCGAGACTATTTGTTTACACTTAATGGTTAATTATGACTGCCATATCAAAACAAGATACTATCCTTTTTAATACATATTTAGAATAATTTTTACACCCCTTGCAGACTTTTTATCAATCTAGTCTTTAATAATTTGTCAATTCCCTGGGAATCTGTATGACTTACTGACGATTTCTGACTATCGAACTGTTTCATTTTCTTTGAGATGCTATGCTGACGAGATATTTTATTTTAGGTGAAAGATTGTGTGATTTTTTGCAAAATGTATAACTGTGAATAATGTTTAGTGCCGAAATGGATCTGAAGGATGACCATGTACATGGAATTATATCTAATAACTTGTATCTAATCAATTCCCAAACCCTGTGATAGGAAGAGGTGGAATAAATTGAACAATTAATAAATAAATAGAAAATTGGAGATAAATGGATTTTCATTAATATTACATTTCTTCATAAACAAAGAGTAATCAATCCTAAGAGTGGTTTGTCTCAACTATACTCGCTTCCATTTGACTTTATCCAATGACAATCCTTTTGCTTCTCTAAAAGTCTCAAATTCCTTCATTACCTCGGAAAAATATTCTAATCTAGAACTTCTTCTTCTTCCTTCTTTACTAACTTCCTCTGTGAAACATACCTCAGCATTTTCCCGACTCTCAACATGTTCTATTATCTGATCTCAGAGTTCTTCCCCTTTCCAAATTTTTCTTTCAACTTTTATAATTTGTTGTTTGTAAATCAGCAAACATAATGTTGTGATATCACACATTGTGTCTGTTTGTTAAACTTTCTACTCATTTCTTGTCCGTCAATCACTCACCCATCAAATAAATTGGACAGCCTTGTTTTTAGATTACTTATTTTCCTTAATTTAAAACAATTGCATATTATTATTATACAAAAATAGAAAAATATTATTACACATTTACGATGGATAATCACAAATTTACAATTTATATTTTCTTTCTCTCTTTGCTCTCTTTTTATATTATGAATGTTAGCTTTAATTCTTGAAAGCAATTTATGTAGGTGAGGTAATCGTGCAAGAAACTGGTGTTTATACTTAGTTTTTCTCGAAATTCTCACAAAACTTTTAAGTAATAAAACTATTAAAATTTGAATTTTCATTTAAATCACACAATTAATTATAATTATTTATTGAATACGAACAAATAATACAAATATACAATATAACTACGACGGTAGTTAACCTATAATCGGAGTGGGTGCTCACATTTGAGAACGATCGCAGAATAAGTTAGGTAGGTAGTTAGGTATATTGTATTATTTGTTCGTGTTCAATAAATATGCTAATTATAATGAATATTAATTGAATGAATGCTAATTATAATGAATTGTGTATGATTTAAATAAAATTTCAAATTTTAATCAAATTAATCACAAAAATAAAAGCTTCAACAATAAAAATATTAATTTCAAAATGTTTAGGTATTATAAAAGGCTTTTGTGTATATCTTAAAATATTGTTTTCAATTAATTTATGTTTAACACAATCGTTTCTCAGCAAAACATAATTTTTCTGCACCATTACGTTTCGTACATAAATCTATTTGTTATTTATAATTACATAAATAAATGAGAGAAACAGGATATATAGATGGTGTGTTTAATTTTTAACATTTTTTCTATCTTTATAATTAATACATTTATTATTATAATTATGGAATACTTATAGAAGTTTGAGACTAGACTGGGAATTCAAATTCTATTTTGATGATGTTTATCCGAGTGAATGTGCGGGCGCCCACATAGTCTATTTTATATGCATTCGGGGATGGTTAGGTAAGATAGTTGTTTGTGTAATTAAGATAGATCTATACAGTATTAAATGGAAATGTAAAAATAATTTCAAATAGCAAACGAACTAATGCCAATAATTAACTAAATTTGCTTGACAAAAAAAATAATTAATCAAAAGAACAATTCTTTGTCAATTTGTTTCGATTTTGATTTCCTTTTTTGAAAACAACTATTCATTTTTTAGAGTAGGATATCTCAAACTGGGATTCCCATTCACGGCTAGTAGGTCACATAATTTCACTTAAAATTCGTTTTTGAAAGTGGCTTATTAAGGACGTTCCCTAATAAATCGATTTTCTTGTAATCCTTTTAAAACTTTGAATACACATATTTATAAGTGTCCTTTATACGCAGAAATTTTTTCAATAGTCCTTGCGGCACTAAACTTGTAAATATTGACCATTGAAATTTTAATATTTAACAAGCGAGCCCTATCCCGATTGATGTTAAAGCGACTATTTCATTAAATAACTATAGTAATTTTCTTGAAATTATTTTGAAAAACTGAGAATCACTAACTGAAAATATAACAAATATTTTTCTGTTAAAATAATTGTATCAAGCGGTATTCGTTTTATATGAAAAATGTTAAAAGTTAGGTACTTTTAATGGTTTTCATTTTTTTCTCTCATGGCATGGCAAGTGAGAGATGGCAACTTGACAACGTCGCACTAAAATCACTCAATTTTTCTATATCTAAAAAACTTCTGCAGCTGATGCTTTTGAAATTTTTAGCTAATTCTCTCAACGTAACAATACTGTTCTCAACTGGAATTTCCCATTGAGCTGTTTCATGAAGTGTTTTTTTTTATTCTTTGCCTTTTAGCGTCGGTAAGAATGCAATGTTGCCAGATCCGAGAAACGACGCAGTGAAAATATTTTTGGCTTTCTGAAAGCGAGTAGGGGAAAGATCGAACTGCAGATAACGCGGCTCCCGACCCCTCGAATAAGACTTTTAAAAACTTATTACATTCCTATTTTTATTTTTTATTTTGAGCCTTCAAAGTTGTCTCGCAGTTTCTCTGCTTTTTATGGAAGCCAGTCTTGCTTACAATTTTTTTTTTTTTTTTTTAAGAAGACTCAAGGTCTTCAAGAACAGTTCCTCAACTTCCCCTCCAGTACTAAACAGTGGTCCGCAAGCGTATTTTGCTAATTCAAAGAAAATAGTAGTAAATTATCCTAATCTCTTTTAAAGTTATTTAATTAAGTTATTATTATTTATTGTATTAATAATAGCTGAAAACATAATCTTGAACAGTAATATTCCTAAAATACTCTCTACTTATGAATTTCTGATACACGTTAAAGTTATCAAACCATTCAGTCATTATAACATAGAAAAGTAAAGAAAGCGAGCCTCAATCCAACACTTTTTTTCTCTATCATATATTATAATTATAACTTGCAAAACAATGATTTTTTCTCTTGGTGGACAATTATTATTTGGTACGAGCTGCTGTCTACATTTCGAAACCTACGAAAACTCAAGAATGAAAATTTTAACTTTAGTTTAGGAAAAAAAAATCAAATTCTCTTTTATGGGGAGCTATCAAACGGTTCTAATTAATAAGCTGAAATTTGCCATGCATAATTTTTTTGATAAAATGCATATCGATAGTTTTAACTTTCTTAGCTCAACCTACTGACAAAAATATTGTTGAATCGCTAAATAAAATTTGTAGAAAAAGTACCGAGTCTTGAAGAATTCTCACTTTTTTCTTCATTTCTTGCTTTAGTTTCTTTTACCGCTCTTCTGGCAAAATTTTCTTTTCCGACTAAGAAAACAATAACTTATCCTTCCTTTTCAACTATGTTTTAGATATTGTTTCAGTTTCATTTTTACTAGATCCAGCAGAGAGAAGCTCTATTTGACATTTTGTCACTGATTTTTTTAAAAATCTTTATTCTGCTAAAAATCATTTTATTTTATTTAAAAACAATATCGAATTTCGCTCTCATTCTGAACTCTCTTTTATTTCGTTTGTCTAGCGCTATTAAAATAACATTTTCAGATTTGAAAATTAGGTATAACCAAGAGGTAATAGCAATTGGCTCCTGGCGTTTCTCAAATTACCTTCCAAAGTTCTACTTAGCTATGTTTATTGACTATAGTGTCTATTTATATTTAATTGAATATGGATGATTTCATAACTATTCTATTAAACTTTGGACTTAATCAACAACAAAAGGATAAAAGATTCTTCTGAATTGTATCATCTAGACCTAGAGGGAAATTAAAACTTAAATTATAATTATGTTTTACATGACGTTTTCGCTTATAATTGTGATGAAGAAAACACCAAATTTTTAAAAAATTCAAAAGATCACTTGTATCTATATAATTTATGTTACTTATTCTATGTTTTATAATTAGTAAAGTTGAATAAAATATGATTCATTATTAATTTATAAATTACATGAACATTTATGTCATTTAAATAAATTTTAGGTTTAAATTTGTTCCAATTACTTATTGGAATTTTTTTATATTTCATTATTGAACATGAACACTGGTTCGAGTTGAATGAGTTAAGTAATTAATTTAATGGACTTTTTCAAAATATGCGGGTTTGTTGATTTTTTCTGCAATTATTATTAGAAGCTTCATTTGAATAAACATATAATTTTAATTAAATACGTAATTTTAATGTAGACATGCTGTACAATTCAACCCCACTGATTGCTCTGTTTTTAGAACATACCCGCATTTTTCTTAAATCAAAATAATTTAAATGAAAAATTATTTTTGATTTTTTTATATCTATCATATATTTATTCAAAAATCTTCAAAAACTTTATAAGCCATGTTTCAAAATTAACGAGCGAATAAACGAATATATATATATATTATATAACTCATTTCTAAAGGGTTGGAATTTTTATGGAACTTTTCCAGCATTCCGGCCAGTCTGGATTCAAATTGGTCCTGGGTCAGACATTGTCTTCGTCGTCGTAGGCGTCGCCGTCGTAGGCCCAGGGAATTTGTGCCCATATCGCAAAATATTAAAGTATACGCTATCCGCCTCCGTTTTCACTTTTTATTGTCTTCATGTTTTTATATGAATTAGGTCAAGCAAAAAAAAAAAAAAAAAAAAAAAAACGTCGTAAAATACACAAAATTCTTGTCTTGACATTCGATTAAATTTTATAGGTCGTCATTCGCGCAATACCTTTGAGAAAAAGGAACGAAGTATCGGAAATTTCCAGATGCAATAAGTTTTCTAACGATTGATCCATCCAGCTCTGTTTAGAGTTCAAATACAGAACCGGAATATATGTATGTATGTATATGTGACTATCATGATTACAAACTTTTGTGTAAACAGAACAAGTCATTTACGAGAAAATCCGGCTACAGATCGGAGTGGTTGAAGTTCCGTCTGTTTATTTAAGAAGTTTACACTCCCTTCGACATCATTTTCAACAGACCCAAGTTTTACCATTCGTAGTTGAAAATAAATCAAAGATGATTGAAGGAAAAAAGGATTTATACTTGGTTCACAAAAAAAATATTCTTCCGGGCTAGAGCAAATACAGGCTTTCGATTACACCATAATAACAAACCAACATTAAAATTCAATAATAATTTAAAACTAATATTAAAAGTTAATAAATTCAAAGTCAATACTCATTCATAACTCCGGAAGATGGACTAACAATTCGAAATATATATTTACTTTTCCAAAAATTTAATTTGTGATACCACACGTCTAAATCATACTATATTATTTTTTTTTTTCAATCGGTACGCCCGTAAGGCATGTAACAATTTCTTCCCTCATTCTAGCTAAAAATGTCTAAATCATATGAAAAAATTATTTTCAAGCATGATTTCTTTTCTGCCTGTCTGTGGTTCCTATGTTTGTGTGTTTCTTTGGATTCCGATATCCACGATAACTAGAAAGTCTTAGAAACTTCATTTTTGTGCCAAAATGTTTATATTTTCAATGTGGAGAGCTGATTAGATTTTTGGCTCTTTAACTTTAGAACTTCGGGACCAAAAACGCAGAAAACTTCATTTTCTCACTGATTATATTGTAATTTTATGGCCATGTCATAAACATTGGTATAAAAATGCGTAAAGAGTCTTGAAAAATCATTTTTTGTCCTTTCACATCACGCCTTACCACTTCAATCCTCCCACATATGATCAAGATTTGTTTTTGAAAGACTTTTATTTTAAATTCAAAGTCACAGTAGTGATTTAGAATTCGAAATATTACTTTTCAAAAAATTTAATTTGTGATACCTGATATTTCGGGTTATGAGCTTTCTTTTGTAACTCCTGATGATGGGATCATAACCCGAAATATATATCGAGATAAAAACTAAAAACACATATTTGTTTTATTTGTGAAACCCAACTAGAAAAATATATTTTTACTTATTATCAAATATATTCACAAACACATTCATAAGTGTTTAATCTAAAACCAATGATTGAGAGTATAACTCTTTTTTGTGTGTTTTTTTATTTTGCAATTTTTTTAACATAATTTCCCTCTATATAATAGAGTTTGCATGCAATTTTATTATTAGTATTAAATTAGTTGGCTTGTTGATAAAACTCTTACTATATTTGATTAATAGAAAATTCTTTATTTCGTGTCTGATATTGTTTCAATGTCTTCAATGGATATGGACTTGTTTGAACATGTATTCAGGATTATTATAAAAGTGCCCAAGCTTATATTTCGCACCCTTTTCTTTCTATATCAGAGTGAGACATTCTACCCCAATTGAATTTGAGGGAATTTATTATTTTTTAATGGGGAGCCGGGTTGGCTCAGTTGGCTAACGCACTGGTCTCGTTTCGACATCGATCAATTATGACGATGTTGGAATGGGAGGCCGGGGTTCGATCCTAGCTGACGAATAAAAATTTCTACCGGCTGAAAACTCGGCTCCCCCACTAACCCTACTAACACTTTACTTATGTGCTGTCTAAATGGGCTTTGTTCCCGGTGACATTAAATAAATAAAAAAAAAATTATTTTTTAATATTTTTATCTTTAATTGTTTTTAAAATAATTTCTATGAAATAAGGGAATTATTTTTTTGAAATTTCAGTAGATTCTTTTCCTTTGCTTTTAAGGAAAGAAAAAATTTATCGAATACATTTTTTTTCATTAAATAATTATTATATAAAATAAATTTATTTTTATTAAGTAGATATTTTAATCAAATAAATAAGAATTATTAGACATTTATTATGGGGTGTTCATTTTAGAAAATCAATTCATACGAAATTTGTTTTTAATAAAATTAATCATTTATTTTTTCTAATAAAATTTTCCCTGTAGGCTTTCAAGCTAAAGCCTGCTGGACGTGTTTATAATAATAATAATAATAAGCCTTTTATTTATCATAATTATACACATAACTTTAATTACAATTAATTATTTGAAACTAGGCCCTTCCGGGTATAGGCCTCTCCAAGGAATTTCCATGCTCTTCTTTGTCTCGCAGTTTTGATCCAAATCAAAATGATTTAATTTTTTATTTTCGTAAAAAAAATTCGAATTCGGTTTGTTTTCGAATTTTTCAGGTACTTTAAATCCAAAAAATTCAAAATCTTTCTCTCTATAATTAATTATGTGTGATTTAAATAAAAATTCAAATCTTATTTATTTATTGGCTAACTAGGCAAAAAACAAAGTGAGAAGCTAAAAATTTATTTATTAATTATTTGTATCTCTTACTTTTACGATTAGACTTACTTTTAAGAATTTAAATTGAAAAAAGACGCCTCGACTCGGAAATAATTATGAACCCCTGCTGCAGGCTGACTCAAAAAAAAGCTTTATGTGATATCTCCAGATGAACTATAACTAAAAATTTTGAAATTTCATTTTTTATGAGATTTTCCGTTTTTGAATAATCGTGATCAGATAGATCCTATTGAATTCAGGAGACCTCCTAAATTATATTTCTGAAAACTCAAATTCGACTTCCCAAAATTATTTCCTCTTTCTCTAAGTAAATGAAAGTAAAATATATTTTATTATTTAATGTCCCTTAGGAAATAATCTAAACCTAAACTTTAATTACAAACCCTTCCATTTCTGCGTCATCTAAAGATAAAGTAAATGTACTTTCAGTAAACCTTCTTATGACAATATCCATTGTCTGATTTTTCTGAGGAAATTGTTAGAGCTATTTTTTGTCTACTGTTGTCATAGCATGAATTTGTTTTAATTTATTATTTTATTCAATATATTTTTTTTAATTTAAGTATATAAAGAAATAAAAATGATTAAAAATTAAGACCCAGTCATGTTCTTCTAACTCATTGTTAAGGGCTATTGAGTTTCAAAGAAAAGCAACTGAAGTATCTAATTCAGTAGCTTTTATCTCAAGCCCTCTAGAATGTCTTGTACTTAGAATAAATTCTTGATATAATTGAGGAAAATAAAAATAGAATGCTTCTATTTCATACCCCCTGGAAATTATCAATCTATTTCACTTTATATTTGAATGCGTGTTAATATGCTCTTGTTTATTCAGTAATCAATCAAAGATGAATAGAAGAGAACAAAAGAGCAGATGTGAAGCTGGCTGCCTCTTTTCGAATCCTCTTCGTCTCTTGGGAGTTCAATGCAATCGCTTTTTCTTTTTCCTTCTTGAGTATTTATTTAAAAAGGATTTCAATTCTCTATTACATGAAACATCGCTCCAATTGTCGTTTTTTAAGGGAAGGGGCATGTGTGTTTCTCGTCTCTCACAAAAGAGTATTTAGGTATTATAAGAAGATTACAGACTGAAATTATTTTCAATTGAAAAAAGAAGCGATTTTCTCTTTTCATACAATGAAATTTTATCGAAAATTATTTATATATTTATCTACTGGCCTATCTTTGGTCGCTGCTTCTTATTATGAGGACGTGTATATTATTTTTATTTTATTTTATTTATTTACTACTTTTTCAACAAGAAATCGAGATGATGATTAGTTTGATTATTGATTAGGATTAGTTTGTCAGCGGCTTTGGTTTGTACAAAATATCGGTTTCCAAAATATTAGCGAAGTTGAGGGACATATGGGCTGTCAGCTCTGAAATCACTCTCTTTAAACACCATGTGCTGTTGTCATATTTACAACCATCCCAATTGTATTGTGTGCATTCCTTTGGAATTGATTGTGAAGGCCTAATACTAGTATAAATACTGGGAATTGTTAGTCTTTATCTTTTCTGGAAAGGTAAAGGCTTTACTCGTTAAGAGCCAGTATAGGCAGAAGTTGGGCATTATTTTGATTACGTTAAAAGTGTAATAAGGGAGGCACAAGAGAGGCCTATTCTAAGAGGATTTCA
Organism: Forficula auricularia; assembly: GCA_024734495.1. Lineage (NCBI taxonomy): Eukaryota > Metazoa > Arthropoda > Insecta > Dermaptera > Forficulidae > Forficula > Forficula auricularia. The sequence continues at coordinate 329,290 of JALMQS010000913.1, forward strand.
AAATTCGAGAATTATAATTTATTGATCAAAAGATTAAATTTTCAAAGGAAATATTTAATTCAAGCAAAATTTTGCAGGCTCAAAATTAAACTTTCTAAATCATGAGACTGCTCTTTTAATGTTTTTGTTTAATTTTTGGTAACGGTGGAGCGGAAGCAACAAATCAGCTATCTTTTAAAATTTGGCCTAGGCTAATTTCAAAAATTAATTTCACGTTTTGACTTCCAGGCGCCAAAAATAAACCTAAGCTTTTCGCCAAACGTTAACAATCTTATAAAAATAGTAAAGTTAATGGCCGCCAACTGCTTTTACCCATTCACATACATGAGCTTTAGAAAATTATTTAACAATTATCTCAAAAGTTTTAATTAAAACCACTTATCGTTAAAAATTTTGAATTTATTTTCAGCAATTATCGAACAAATTTAAGAAAAAATGTTACCTCATTACATTATTTATTGCCATTATCTTAAAAAAAAAAAATACTTTTTCATAGATAGATTAACTCATCTGATGTTCAGTGAAAACACGTGGAAAAACTTAATTGATTCTGAACAGCTAGTTCAACTAAAAAATAAATAATTATTAGATACTCTGAAAAGTTTCAATTATTTCAACGAGGCTATGGGCAAGTTTTTCAAAATTCACGATCTCTGGTACAACAAAACCTTTAAGGTAGTTGTTTCACCATATGTGTTCTCTTAGTTTTAATTGAAAAGTTTTTGTTTTGCCGAGAGTAGCAGAGTTGTTGATTCACAAAGAGAAACAAAGAGGCTGTCCTCTGCCTGATGCAAATAAACATACACACATATATATATCGAGATGATATATATGTGTGTATGTTTATTTGCATCAAGCAGAGGACAACCTCTTTGTTTCTATTTGTGTGTTCTCTTAGTATTTTTTTGAAATTTAGACATTATTATTTAAATACTTCTGAATCGATTGGTGGCAAAATGAATTTATTAACAATTATGTTGATTAATGTCCATTATAATTAGTAGATTAAAAATTCACAGTTTATTGGACAATGTTTTTTATTGAAGCTCTTATTCAAATTTTGTACAACGTTTCGTTTCTCTCGAGACTTTTTCAAGCACTCAAATGGTCTCGAGAGAGACGAAACGTTGTACAAAAATTGAATAAGAGCTTCAATAAAAAACATTGTCCAATAAACTGTGAATTTTTAATCTATTTATTAACAATATAGTTCCGGAGATATTAAATTCCAAAGATAGAGTTTTCAGACTCTTATACATTACACTATATGGTATATCAAAAAGTTTACATACATTTTTAATTATAATTAAGAAACTATTCTTACCATTGTTATAAAAAACTATAAACCATCATTAAACAATAACTAATACATTTTTTAATACAATTTTAATTCATAGTTACAACACAGTTTCTGAGATAATAATTAATAAATAATTAAAAATCTATAATGAAAAATTTACACTAAAAACTAGCTGGCGATAAGGCATTTATTTAACCTAAAAGTGGGTTAGCTTTAGTAATTTTTTTGACGTTTTTTCGCTTCAGCAATTGTCGCAACAGCTTTCAATCGCTTATTAAGAACTTTTTGTTTTATAAATTTCCCTTTATAATGTACTTTATCTGAAATTTCTATGATAAAATATATACAAGCTCGGACAGTGTTGCCAGATTTGTCAAACGAGCATCGGATTGGCTAGCAGTGGTACAGGTACATAAACAGCATAAATTTTTGGGATTATGAATTATGAATCCTTATTGTCTGTTCTATGTACTTTAGCATTAACTTTTTGCTAGTATTGTCGCGAAACAACTATCTTAAATTCATTATTTCATAAATATTGCTCTAATAGTCTAGTCAGAAAATCATTAAAAATTTTCAAAATCGATTTTTTTAATCAATGCAAAATCATGAAAATATGTATTTTATTATTTCATGGTTAGTATTCGACTTAAATCGAAAATTTAAAAATATTTAATTATAAATCAATAAAAATAAAAATTTATCTGTAATTTATCTTTCGTATAGTGCTTACAATCCTCAACACTGTCTGTTAAGAGCTACAATAAATTGTTGCTAATCTCGCTTTAAGATTATTGGATTGTTGGCTGAGGTAGGGGTCACTAGGCACTAGTTAACGGGGAAGATAAGTATTTTTACCCATAAAAATGTTTTTTACTTTTTTATTTCCAGTTAACTAACGCCCCAAGTGATATTAGCCAATAGATATTAAGGGGTGATTTCACATGTAATTATTAATTCTATATATCTCGGAATTCGGAGAGACATCACGCCTATCGTGATTTTCACCAATAGTGGAATTGAAGAGAATACAACCAGCTTTTAGGCTGACTACTGTTCATAAATATCTACATAAATAAAATTCAAACCTTTATTATTACCCAATCAATTTTATCTTTAATACTAATTCATCTCTTGTTGACGACCATCCTTTATATTCAATCAATTCTTAATACAGCGATTAATTAAATTTTATTCAATTAGAAAATTAGATATTTTTTAATTTTCAAGTGCTTATTGGCTTGTCTTTACTTCTTAACTCTTCCAAATTAATTGATTGAAATTTTTTAATTATATTTAATCGATTTTAAAATAAAATCTTTCTTATCACTAGAGATGGCAATATTATCGGGGGATAAAATGAACTCTAGTAATCAGAAATATGAAAGGATTTTTTGGAGGGAAAATGTTCTGCGACAAATATCCTGGTCGATAATGCTCATTAACAGCCGTACACAATTCCGCTAAGACGATTAAACGAGATTAAGTCGCCCACGCTGAGCATGCCGCCTATTATCATCCCTAATATTCCACCTACGAGGAAAATTTTTATACAACCCCAAAACTCCTTTTGCCATTTTCTAAATTTACTTAATCTCTTCCTCCTTTAATTCTTAAGTATAAATAAAATTATCTAATGAATTTTAAATGTCCCACCCACGATCATCAGAGAAAAAGAAGAGAATCAAAATATAGATGTAAATTATTTAAATTTAAATGTTCAATTCAAATGGGGATTTTCTTCCTTGACCCTGCTTGTGACATTTGGCTCAATACCATCGATGTGATTAGATCATCGAGAAAGTAATAAATATTGATAAAAGTTGGATAAAAGATGTAATAAAAATAAATTATCAAATTGTCATAGATTGATTCTTTTCCTATTAAAAAGTGTATCATATAAGATGATTATTTATATAGATCAGCTTCGGGAACTTTTGCAATAAACTATACGCTTGAGAGCAGTGGAGTTTCTAGAATATTTTGATGTAAGTAACTAAATTTGAATTTAAAATGAAAACATTTTATCCGTTGTTTATTATTTGACCAGGGGAACAAATCCTATTTAGTCCGATTATATATATTATATATTTATTTATATGTATCCCAACGAAAACATTCTGTGAAAAAACAGGGCAAGTTCGAAAAAATAGTGAAATCTTGTGTGCAGCCAAGTTAAATTCGCCCAGAATAATTAAGTTGAGAAAATAGTAGATCTCTCAACTTAAATATTCTTGGCGAATTTAACTTAGCTGAACACTACTACTACTTTTTCGAACTTGGCTTGTTTTTCACAAAATGTTTTGGTTGAGATTTCTCTTCTTTTTGTAAGCTATGAGGAAGCCCGTTGATCCAAAGGGCTAGAATTTTCATTTTTGACCCCCCCCCCCCCCAATTTTGGGTGGTTAGTTTTTTTCATTTCTAGTCTTCTGGTGGCCCACAGAATGTGTACACAAAATTTGGTTGACCTTGGTTCAATGGGCTAGAATTTTTATTTTTGACCCCCCTCTACATTTTGGATGTTTAGTTTTTGCATTTCTAGCCTTTGGGTGCCCACAGAATAAGTATACAAAATTTGGTTGAGTTTGGTCCAACGGGCTAGAATTTTAATTTTTGATCCTCCCCCCATTTTGAAGGGGTTGAAGAATAGAAAGTTTGGATTTTTGGAATTTTTCCTTTGTTTGTATCACAAAATCTACTAGCAGGAGAAATTTCATGATGCTGGGATGATTGGAAGTACTCTAGAGGTTTTGATGACCTGTCAGTGAGTGAGTGAGTGCCAAAATTTGCTATTTTCTCATGTCAATATCTCGGAATCTATTTAAGCTATATTTTTTTCACTGAGCGGGGCTTGAACTCTGAACCTTTACCAGTGGAGGAAAATAAACAAAGACAGAGTAAGCCATTTATTGACTACTAATGTTTATTCTTAGCACCAGTTCCGAAGCAGACAAACTCCTATCTATTTGAATCCAATTTAGCCGGAGTATTGGCAAAAATCAGAACGGGGAACAAAAATATTTTTACTCCATAAGAATAGGTTTATTTATTGTTAAAAAACCACCATTAACGAGCTCCCAAACGGCTGTCAATATATATTAGCGGGTTAATTAACATTGAATTACTAATTCTATATACGTATTTCTACAGATGTTGCCCCTATCGTGATTTTCGCCAATAGCTGTAGACAAGAAAAAAAGATTTACCAAATTTTGTTGAAACAAAATGATTAATGTTTTACTAATGACTCATAATAAATGTATCATTTCATAGTAATGATATTACAAAATTATTGGCTTTAAACTTGTTATTGCAAAGTGTGCAACGAAAGTGGGCTTGGGGACAAGAACCCCTTTATTTCGGACCTTATAATATTCACATTATCTTTTAAATATACATCCATTCATATTAAATTAAATCTTACTTTGTTTTTTGGAAATTTATATAATATTTTTTAAGAACCCTTACCCGAATTTTAGGTCTGATTTATTTGGTAAATAACTCACCAAATACCCCGTATGCTATAGTAAAAAATTGCGGTGTGAAGTGAAGAGAATAAAAATGAATTGATCAATTTAATTTTTACGCCAATAGATGCGCTGTCTGCCAAATCGCGGATTATAAAATCTTTTATTTATTGGAATACTGAATGAATCAAAAACTTTATTTATCATAAATCTATACTAGCTATCTAATCGTACATTGTAATATCTAGTAAACAAGAGAAATAAATAATAATTTTATTGATTACAATAAACATTAAGTCATTTGAATCTTAACTATTGGACTATTTTTAATGGATGGTGGTTAAATGGCTCGATGTTTATTGAAACCAATAAAAATTTTAAGACCAGAAGTAGTTTTCATCTAAGCCATGACCATGCGAATATTGATAACAAAAGGCGGAGACGTTTTGATTGCTAAAAGGTCAAGGCGACTAAGCCTGGACCTCTCTCCAATTAATTCAGAATCTGAATTCTCTATAATATAATTATTTAAATTTTCTTAGTAAAACCTTTCCATCTTCATTCTATTGACTTTAACTCAAACTGTTTTTTTGTTAATTCATAAAACAAATAAATTAAGAGTGTTGATTAATTTTTTGGATAAAAACATTTATTTAACGATGATAATAAGTATTACATTCAAGTTTTGCATTTAAAATATTTAAAGTCCCATACAAAAATAAAACGGCCCCTATTATGTCGGTACAATGTCCGTATGTCTGTACATCCGTCTGTCAGAGCTCTTGGTAAGAAAATGTGTTAAATTTTAAAACAAATATACATAAAAAATTCGTTATTTCTTTCCAAATCTCATTTTGCATCCTGACTGCGTTGTAAGTGATACCTATACTGTGCATCTTTTTTTTATAATGATACTGATGCAAGTAGATGTCGCATCAAAAAAGTACAGCCTATAATATCTGAATTGTGAAAAGAATACGAAATAGAAATTTCAGGGAGTTGAAAATACCTGTGGATGCGGGTCTTGAAAGATTGAAGGTTATATGTCGAAGGAAAGACGGACGCGGGAAGAGAGTTCCAGTATTTAGGGCCATAGGGGCAAAGGAGTTGGCAAATAGTTTGTTGTTTTAGTGTCTAATTTATAAGAAAGAACGTTCCAAGTGTAATTCTCTAAGGCCTCTTTGTAATTTTGAGAAACCCTTGAAACAAGTTCAACGGAACACTAGTGTTCCTAAGAACACCGGTTAGAAAAAACTGATATATCTTTTGAGTATTAATAATGTGCACATAAAATTTGGTAACTTAAGAACTTCAAGATGAGAATCAATAATTTATTAAAAATTTTCTTTTAGTTTATGCTAACTTAGCTCTTATCATAGCTCCAAAATAATAATTAAACATAATTTCGCAGTGATTTTGTCGCTACTCTTAATGTACTTTAAACCTTATCTGAGTCTATTTAGGATTTGTTTCTTGAAACTTGTCGTCTTTTGAAAGCCCTCAATCTTAATTATTGCCACTATTATTTTATCATGATCTTATCTTATCTTATCTTAGTATATTAAACGAGCAAATCTTGTATAATATAGAATCGGTTTCTCGAAAACGGCTTTAACGATTTCTCTAAAAATTGGTGAACATATCAAGTCCCATGAATTATTAGTCGAGTACAAATTTAATCCGATTAAAATAAAGGGAGGGGGTGTAAATTAGTCATGTCGTAAATCGTTCATATCTCGTCTTCGGTAAGTCGCAGAGCCTTGAAATTTGAAACTTATGCTATTTAGAGGCAAACATTTACTTAGCATGGCTCTTGGAATAAAGCATCCAAATGATCGTAAATTAACATTTTTATTTTTATTAAAAAAAAAGTTTCAATAACATAGCTGCAAAATAATACTTGAATGTAGATATTTTCAGAAAATGAACAAGTATGTACTATGAAATATTTAATTTTTCATGAGGACTTGTTCTTCTATTTATTCTTAGATCTTAAGTTTTTTTTTAACCAAATACTTGTTTGGAATCTCTTAATGTTTCTTCGTCTTTTCCTGTTTCTGGTCCCTGTTGGTGCTTTGACCCTGGCAATCTTAACCATCCAGACCACCTCACGAGAGAGATCCATTACTTTCGTCTCAGGCCGATCAACATTGAGCTTTTACCTTGCTTTTACGACTTATAGCTTGAGTTTGCAAATTATATCTATTTTCTTAATAATATAGATTACGATTATTATAAATAATTTGAATAAATAATGTGTTGGCCTTTCTTTTTTGAGGTTTTTGATTTTAGTTCATCTTCTAACGTTGATTTCATTTTTCTTTCCTTTGCAAGAGGGCTGTCCTTACGGACAGCATCTCGGGATCCCCAAAAATATGGGTTATCTAAAATCGCGAGATAAACATCTGAAACAAAAGCATTTCTAAGTGATAAACTAATTAATGACACACATGTTTGAACTATATAAATAACAAAAGTCAAAATAGTTTTGATTACAAAAATAAAAATACTTCACTAACAAGCCCAAGGACCAAAATCGACCAGAAATAATTTTCACTCCGAAAAACAAACTTCATCGATGATGCCTTGAGCCCCCCTTCTTACCTTTGAAGTGAGGGGGGCTGACCCCCTCTACCCAGACTATATGTCGATTACTTTTTTAACTGTTAAAATGTATTTATTTTTTAATATTTAAATGTATTATTCTATATCTATCTATACTTATTATAATCGTCTTTTTTAGCCCCCCCCCCCCCCCTTTGTAAAATTCAAATTCCGGCGCCTATGACGGGGAACCACTCACTAAAAAATTACCATAAAAGATCACACTCTCTGCAATAAACTACTAATGCTCAAAATGAATATGGAAATATATAAAGAGAAACAAAGAGGTTGTCCTCTGCTTGATGCAAATAAACATACACACAAATAAATAATATATATAAATATATATATCTTTTTTCAACTCTTGGTTCACTATCAAAACGAGTCTGGTCCCAATTGCACCAAAATAGGGCAGTGACCGGATAAAAGTTTTAACTTTCGCTTTAATTTAATGTTAACATATAAACATTCTAAATAAAATTTATTATTGAATATCTGAATAAAATTTATCTGTTTCGATTCCCCAAAGAATCAGACAGATGAGAATTGTAGTAAATTTATAACAACCATACTATTAGGAAAATAGAAGAAAAGCGCGGTTGAGCTAAAGAGTTGAATATATATAAAATTTGATTATAGGATCTAGTCAGGGGATCCATCGCCTAAATGGAGAAGGCATCTGCGGGCTTAACGCGGAAGATGTCGGATCATACCCGGCTGGGTCCTGTATCTTTTTTCAACTCTTGGTTCACTATCAAAACGAGTCTGATCCCAATTGCACCAAAATAGGGCAGTGACCGGATAAAAGTTTTAACTTTCGCTTTCATTTAATGTTAACATATATATACTATATATATAATTTAATTGAAAAGTTTTTGTTTTGCCGAGAGTAGCATATATTTGTATATATATATATATATATATATATATATATATATATATATATATATTTGATATATGTGTATGTTTATTTGCATCAAGCAGAGAACAACCCCTTTTTTTCTTTTTATGAATCAACTACTCTCGGCGGGGGGGTCGGTAGGCTAGGCGGTAGCGTGACAGCGAGCTAACCAGGGGACCCGGGTTCGAATCCGACTCGAGGCAGCCAGCTAAAATCTGACCCCCGGGGGTAGAGACATATTTTAAAAATATAGCTAGTATCGTAATTGGGTTTATGGATAGAAAGGCCGAAAAGCCAAAAAAAAAAAAAAAAAAAAAAAAAACTACTCTCGGCAAAATAAAAACTTTTCAATTTTCAATTAAATATGGAAATACTTTCTTTATGGCCTCGGATATTTATAATAATAATACTTTACTTGAATGTTTATATATTTATGTGTGTGAGTGTGTGCATGTGTTTCTAAGTGTAAATAAGTGTTTGTTCCAGATAAATTTTAACAATGTCGGGACGTGAACTCGCTCACGGAACTCATACTACACTTTCTGTGAACACCAACATTACCCCGAAACAAAAGTGACAAAAAAAAAATACAATATAAACAATTTATTTGAATTGAAATGGCAAGTTTCCTTGCAATAATAATTTTTTATTTTATTTTAAGTGATATCCAAACAAATATTATTTCAATTTTATATTTCCACTAGAAGAGAGATCCAGAGGGGGAAAAAATAAGAGCAAGGAATTCAATTTCCCAAATGCCATGATTTATGTGCCATTCCGAATCACTTGAGAGATTCGTATGGGGGTACTAAAAAAACTAGAAGGAAATCTTCTTTGATAACCAATTTTAGCGATTAATTGTCATAAATGATTTTTCTAGACCTCTATAAAATCTTTCCTAGATGTAGGTAAGTCATTGAAAATACAAAAGAACTTCCATTCTACTCTTCAGCCTTTTGTTGACATAACGTTTATTTATTGTTTTAATTTCTTTAATAATTAAAGAAATTATTGAATTTAAAGTAATGAATCTTCTCTGTTGTAAATGTATAATTCCAAAAAAAAAAAAAAATCATTTTTTTATCATACACAAGGTACTCGATTTTATACTGTTTCGCTTGATGGTGTTTTTTATTTTATTTTATTTATTTATTTATTTTAAGAATTTAAAGGCCGAATCAAATATCTTATTATATATTATGTTTTACTTCAGGTCAGAAGAGATCTTCGTTTGAGCGCAAGTGCTGAACTTGCATTTTGGAAAGTAGACTCAATAAAGTTGCACTTGAGTTCGAATTCTGAGGCGCGGATCTCTTCTGAAATTAAAAATTAAAATTTAGAAATCTAAATTACGAGCCCTTCTTCAGGAGTTTACATTGATAACTGAATATAAATTATAGAAAAATGTTTTTTTTTTAATTTTTACTTTTTAATGAAGGAGTGGTGGAAGAGGAGGTAAAAGTACGGATAAGAATTTTGTTTTATAGAAAACTAAGAAAAGGGTTTTGGGATGCTAGAATCTACCTGGAGTTATAGTGTGGAATGAATGACGCGGTTGGATTAAAAAAAATATATTAAAACAACCAACTTGACATTAAAAAAACAACCAAAAATTGACATGTACATATTTAAACAATAGTATCGCTATTCATTCATTACTATAATTTCAAGTATATTCTAGCAGCCCAAAAACCCTTTCACAAAAGTTATACTTTTAATTTTTATTATTTTAATTTATTGTTCAACACTGTCTCGTTTTAGAACAACACGATTTGCACGATTTTTCGTTTGAGAAATAGGTGTATATTTATAATTTTTAATGTTCTTTGCAAAAGTAGAACGGAAACCTATTCTATTAGTTCCGCTGCATAGCCTGTTTGCCTGTCAAAACATTGTAGCTGGTAAACTAAACAACAAAAACGAGAAAAACTTGAAATTCACAACCTCTAAGTATTATTTTCCGCGAAATCAAAATTCATATTAAAATTTTATTTAGTTAGTTATTTTTTCGTGGGGAGTGAAATATTTTTGTTAAGATCTCCTTAAGTAGAATTATGTTATATATATATATATATATATAAATATAAAATACCCCATTTTATATTTAAGCGCCACTAACTAGAGACAGCTAATAAGTTAAGTTGCCAACACTGTTCTAAGCTTAACTGTCACCTAATTCACGTTGAAGCGAATCAAAACATTAATATAATTAATAATAGTAATTAAATAATATTAATTGAAGATATATTGTTAAAGTGTAATTTATACATTTATTTTATATTTTATCATCCATCCCCAAGAAACTACATTTAATCAATTCTATATGTTTTAGGTGAGAATTGATTATAACCTGTATATAATAACTTAATTATTCAATTGTATATTTAATGTAAATAAAATCTATATGTTTTTACAATCAATTAAAGTAGTCCTTTTAATCTCTGACTTACATATATATATATATATATCATAACGTTAGATGAACGCGAAAGTTAAAACTTTTTATCCGGTCACTATATATATATATTAAATTTAATTTGACGAATTTGGTTAGCAGAACGATAGCCCAGTCGCTAAGAGGCACCAGAAGCTTGTACGCACCATACGCCTGAATAGGGGCAACCATTTCGTCAAGTCTTCTTTAAAGCTGCGTAGAATTTAGGCTCTCCCGTAAGATACCTAAGTTTTTGAGTTTATCGATAGAAGTCAACATAACATTCCTTTTGAAACTAGAAATTTTAAATTAGAGTTGGATGATATAGAAATATTCCAATTGTCAAAATTCGAAAAAAAAAATTGAAGACTCTCCGCAAACAAAAAATTGTAAATGATTCGTGTATTCCATCAAGTGATTTTTTTTATATTATAATACTTCAGGAACAAAGCCCATTTAATTAGCCCATATGTGAAAATAATATTTCCTTTATGTTTGTGTTTATTTGAGTATGGTATAGTGTGTGTAAATTGGTGTAGGGACCACATCATAGCCGGTAAAATTTTTGCAGTGAGCCGGACTTGAGCCCGGGCCTCCTGCTCATTAGGCGGGGACTATTATATTCTATACCAGGGGTGTCCAATCTCTTGGCTTACACGGGCCACATTTGAAGAAAAAAAAATTGTCTCGGACTACGGATAAAATATTATTATTATTTGTTATTCAGAAAAGATGGTTAATAATGTAGAAATAAAAACTTTATTTTTTTTTTAGCTCATAGTGAGCTTCTAATTTTACTTTTCATAAATTTTATACTTGAAACTAGCTTCTCGTATATGTAAATACATATCTACATACTTACAAAAAGTGATATTATGTATTAGTATTTCTTTATATTTTTCCTGGATAGATAATATAAAATTCTAATAAAGAGAACATATTCAATTTTTCTTTCAGATCGGTATCTAATTGTTGTTCTAAAATACAAGTCCTGCCAAGTATTAGTCCAATAGAGAAATTATCAATTAATTGGGATTGTTCTAGAAAACCCAATTCCTTTTGTCTCTTTATTCTAGAATGATGATTATAGACTTAGTGTCGTAGCATATAAATTACTGAAATAATAATTTAGAAAATGAAAATATGAGAAGATTAAGAATTTTTAAATATTAGAAACATAATTATTTCTTTTTATCTTATATAGTTGAGCTTATAATCTTGCTTTTAGTGAATTTTATTCTTGAAAAAAAGCTTCACGTATTGTACAAATGTACATTTGTCATATTTCGACAAAGGGAATAAATGTATCTCTATGTTTTAAGGAAGTTTATGATTTTATGTTGGGCCACACTCATTACAGTGCTGGGCCGCATGCGGTCCGCGGGCCACGGTTTGGACAGCCCTGTTCTAAACTATACTATTATATCCACTCGGGCAGCCTGACCCGCACCGAGTGAGGTAAAATAAAATAGATCATAAAATTGTTATTTTGACACTTGGCTCGCGCGCTTTTAAATATTTTATTTTTTATATTGATTTCTATACACCAATAGTTTTTTTTTTTTAATTTCTTGAATTGAGAATAAAGTCATGAATCTTATCCAGCATTGAAATTGAATTTTCTCATAAAATTTATTCTCATACAGACATATATATTATATATGAAGAAATATTGATATAACAATATTTACCCTCTATTTGAATTAGAATGCGATTCATTCTTTTTTCATAAGCGCCCTGCAATGCGCACTCGAGGCCAAAGCCGCAGCGCCCTTCGGGGAAACCGGTATGTTTCGTCGGGACAAACGCGCCTCCTCCCCCGAAATAGCCCCCAGGTCTTTCCGACCATACCATAATAAGTCACATCTCTTTTTATGTAGTTCATTTGAAACGTCGGTATCGATTCCTGGGCCCCGTTCATCCCCCAAACGGGATCAATTGCCCGCTTGAAATGATTCCCCTGACTGTAGTTCTTCGCTCTTGTTATTGTACATATCGAAATAACATTATTAAATAAACAGCATTAACCGAGCGTGCTATTAGCTGGTAGACCATTCCATGGGCCTTGCATGTCGACCCTAAGCTCGAGATCAAATATCTATAGTAGAGCGCCATAAATATTAATTAGAAAACTTTTACTAATTTTTAACTGAATAATTATATGCTTGAAAAAGCAACTCGCTTGAATCTAAAGCACTCGAAAAAAAACCCACCACCTTATTTAAATTGAATAAATATTTGTGAGGTAAAAACTATTATAAGTTATTAATCCACAAAATGAAAGCATTAAGGATTTTATGATCGGTTTTAAAATTGAAAGTTGTGTTTAATCAAATTTGACCTTTTTTGAGATTTTTTATAAATACAAAATTATTAATTAAAAAAAAAATATTAGCTATATCAAAAACAAAAAAATTCAAATTTATAGCAAATTTGCTACGAGAGGGGAGGGCGGGTGGCAGGTTTTGCAAAACTTTTGGAAAAATTGAATTTTTCAAGCGAGCATAAAAGAAAATATATTAAGTGAGCTAAAACTTTGAGATGAAATTTCATTTAATTTTTTTCAAGTGGTTACTAATTAGATAATATTGAATAAATTTTTATAAGCCTCTAAATCTAGTAATAGCGAAAATTTGCAGAATATAGTGCTAATGAGGGATTAAATTTATTAGTACTTTTAATTTTCATTTAATATGACTTACTAATTAATTGCATTTGATTTCATTAGAGATCAGTTCTCCATTGATTTTACTGATGATGATTTTATTTATAAATTCTACATATAATGAAATACGCGCTCTGCTTTAACTAATTCTGCCTGAATCATACAACACTTGATAACTGCTCCGGAAATAGAAAATTCAAAGGTGTCAAACGAAAAAAAATATACATCGAAATGCGCATCAAATGATGATAGCTAAAAGTGATGCTATGTCCTTAAAAGCTCCCCCAATTCTCATAAATCAATATTTATTTTTAATATAGTTCATACAAATACAATAGTACAAAAATAAAAATACTAGTAGCTATATATGTCACAGGTGGATCGTGATTAAAGCTGTAAAGTGTAGTTCGGTATATATCCCGTACCTTAGACTCAAAACTGCAGACAAAGCAATACATTCAAAATTAAAATAATCAACAATAATAATAAGTATAATAGCTCAATTTAACTGATTCAGCGGATATTATCTAGCTACTGAATTAAAATTAAAACTTATGTTTGTTTTTTTTTTTTTATAATGATATTGATACAAGAAGAAGTTGCACCAAGAAGGTACAACCTCTGTAGTCCGTGGTGGACCCTTGTAACGTGAAGATAAGGGGAGATTTTGGGATTGGGTAGCAGTCGAAGGTATCTGTGGATGCTGGTCTTGAAAGATTGAAGGTTATAAGCTGCTGGAAAGACGGTCGGGGGAAGAGAGTTCCAGTCTCTAGATGTCATAGGGATAAATGAATTGGCGAATGCGTTTGTTCTATTATTATCTAGTTTAAGCGCGTAGGGGTGTTGAATTTTAGAAAATCGTGTGTTGCATTATACTACCAGCTTCCCAAGCGGCCGAGTAATATGCAGTGCCACTGCACTCTGTTATATGAGGCTTATGAACCGGGTTACATTATGTTGGTGCAATTTCTTAATGAGTTTTAGAGAATTTACTATAGAGATTATTATAGTGTTTATAAGAGGCCTAACCTTATATGAATCAAAGATGCAATGGTTATGGCATCTTGTAAATTGAATAACTTGTGACACGGTTAGTTCTTAACTGACTGACCGTCTAAGACTTTGTGTACTGTGTTATTTACAGTCGTTCCTTTAACGCTAACAAAAATTAAATGTCGTTAATCCTCAATATTATCAATAAAAAGGCACTAATGGCTTGTATTATTTAACTTAAAAAATTAAAGGATTCTACTCCAACACTTTAAAAAATACCGAGGAACTCACCAGTGAACAATTGCCCAAGTCATTATTATGAAAATAATTTTTCTTCTTCTTCTTCAAGCGCCATACTCGATTCCGATCATCGACGATTACTATAGAGAGCATCCGCTGAATTGTAATTTTCTTAGGGAGATTTTTCATCGGGGTTGTTTCCCATTGACTTGCCCTAGATTTAGTGAGGCTCCTTGCGTTTGACAAAGATGAAAATTCTTCTGACTAAGACGCGATTCGATTCCGAGATCCGAAATCAAGAGTCTTAGCTCTACCGGTACCTCATTTCAAAAGAATACTTTAGTAATATATGATATCGAAAATGAGTAGTACACAAAGAATAACAATCTATAATTTCGTTTTTATTTTAATTATTTTTAATTCAAAAAAGTGTGTAAAATGATGGATATTAAATTTTTGCTTGTTTGCCTTTAATTAAAAAACAAAAAAAAAAATCAACAAAGAACAGAAACAGTTATATAAAAGATATATCCTTGACTTTTCATTTATTTTGTTTGTAATTTGAAAATATTGTAGATGGATCCCCTCCCGTTTGGTTTTTAAATAAAATTCTAATTATCATTTTGTTTTTACCTAAATCTCAATTTATCGATAATTTCAGCGGGCAAGAAAATGAAACTTGACTCATTAAACATTTTCTGCCAACCACAGTTTCTCAAACGCTGATTTAACTTCAATTATATTCTTCACAATCACGGATCTGATTACCAAAGTTTTAACAATAAAACCTTTAACTGCTTCAATAATAAGACCCCCTTGTCCTTATTTTATCTTTTAAGTCTGTTATAGACTAACTTTTGTTTATACTGGCCTCGCCCTTTATATATAATACTAGGATTTATTCAAATATTTTTAGTCGAGGGCCTAAATTTATTTTTTGTACAAAAATCAGAATAAAAAAAACGAAGAACGGGTATTTTTATCCCCCCCCCCCTTACCCACCCACCCCCGGGTCTGACCAAATGGACATTTTTGTTCCCGAGATCATAAAATAAAAAAATAAGACATAACTATCCATGATATTCTCAAACCCTTATTCATTTAACACATCCTGTATTTTTTTAAAAGCTATTATTTTTGTCTGTAAACATAAAACTGACTTCATTGGTTATCAATCACAATTGATTTATCTATATGTTTAGTTGCCTTATAAGAGAGATACTTATTGGATAACACTTCTCTACATGACGATGTGTCACGTTTGCCGTTTACAAGAGAATAGATAATTTTTCTTTCATGACAGAACTAATACTAGAACAAAGGTAGTCACGAATCTTTTCATTGTCAGTCAATTACATTGAATTTATTTGCCATGGCATTGACTAATTTAACATTAAACCTTCCGAATGTTCATTTCAAAGTAAATATTAACAGAAAGATTAATTCAAATTGTAATTTAAAAGATTTATAAATAGAATCAACATAATAACAATGATATATACATTTGAAATAGGTATGGAATCATCTTACAAACAGACATTACTTGTAACATTCATTCCTTTAGTAGAAAATGAAAAAAAGTCGTTAATAATCTATAATTCATATACGTTGACACTGTACATTTAAAATTAGACAATTTCTTCTCACGCACAACATATTAATTTATTATTTTTTTACACATATAATTAAACTCTTGAATATTGTTATGTGATATTACAAATGTATTTGTTACTACAGTTCTGACGGTTCTAACAGCTACAAATATACTTAGCAGACACTGACACTACATGACAGTTAGAACCACTGTTAGACAACAACCCTTTCCTGTCAAATTAGATATACATTTAAGAAAAGCATTCGACAACTCTTTTATAAGCAACTATAAGTATAGTTGAAAAGAAAAGTTTTTATTTTGCCGAGAGTAGCAAAGTTGTTGATTCATAAATGAAACAAAGACGTTGTCCTCTGCTTGATGCAAATAAACATACACACATATACGAGCCCCGTCCCAACTCAATTGGCCCACCAATATTTTTCTTTTTAAATTAAATTATGCTAATTCACGGTAAATTTAATTTAAATATTTATTTATATTATCATTTGTAACAACATTTTAAACAATTTAAAACATTTCATTGTAACATTTAACTTAAAATTATTTTTTAATTGTTAAAAACAACATTTTATATAAAAAATAGTTCTTTGCTTTTCACGATTTTTTTTTTTAAGAATCTTTGAATATATGAAATAATCAAGTAGACTTTGCCTTTTTCCAACAAAATAAAGTTTGTTTTGTTTATTATTAGTAAAAATTACTCGTGGAAAGGTTGTTGGTGAAAAAATTCGCTCAATTATTATCAATTTATTTAAAAAGGGAAAATTGGCCATCTAGTTAATTTATCAAAGTTTACTGTCAGAAATATTATTCGAGTTTATAAAACAACGGGTACAATAGCTACAAAACCTCGGTATTTGTCGAAATCCAAAATATCAGATGCTGATAGACGGGCATTGAAGAAGATTATTAGAAAAAACAGGCGTTCGAACTATGGTGAATTATCTGTTCTTTGGAGCGATGCTGTGGGGCGAAGTGTTTCAAGATCCACGTCCCACAGAGAAGCTCTTAAGTTAGGTTTTAAACATTACAAGGTAATTTTATTGCAACTTATTCCAATTTTTTTTTTTTTGTAATTTTACTATTTTTTTTTAGGCAAAAGAAAAGCCACTCTTGACATTAAAACAAAAGAAAACCCGGCTTAAATGGGCTAAAAATCACATTAATTGGACGAGTGATGAATAGAATAGTGTCCATTGGAGTGATGAGTCTCGTTTTGAAGTTTGTGTTGAGGACAATCGAATCAGAGTTATTCGTCAGAAAAATGAAGCTTTCAATTCAGATTCTTTAAAAAAGAAAGTAAAATTTCCTGCTTCAGTTATGGTATGGGGTTCAATGTCTCCTAGAGGTGTTAGAAAACTTCACTTCATTGATGGAATTATAAACACCAATAAATATTTAGAGATTTTAAAAAAATCGTTACTTCCAACAATGGCAGATGCATTGCAGAATAATAATAATTTTGTGTTCCAACAAGACGGGGCGGCCTGCCATACATCAAGAAAATCTTTAAAATGGCTTTCTGATCATAATGTTCCATTTTTGGAGTGGGTGGCAAACAGTCCCGACTTGTCACCAATAGAAACTCTTTGGCACACAATGAAAAAGCTATTACGAATACAACCAGCTAGAAACGTAGTCGAATTAAAACACAAACTTCAAAATATTTGGGATACTTTCACTCAAGATGAGTGTCAAAACTTAATAAGTACGTTGCCCAAAAGAATTCAAGCCGTAATTAAAAATAAAGGCGAAGTCACACAGTGTTAAAGGTTTTGGATTTTGTATGTTTTCTTTGTTTTTAACAATTAAAAAAATTTTTAATTTAAATGTTACAATAAAATGTTTTAAATTGTTTAAAATGTTGTTCCACATGATAATAAAAATAAATATTTAAATTAAATTTACTGTGAATTAGCATAATTTTATTTAAAAAGAAAAAATATTGGTGGGCCAATTGAGATGGGACGGGGCTGGTATATCAAATATATATATTTTTTATTTGTTTGAGACTATAGTTTCGAAGGCATGGCCTTCATTACCATTCTTTTTTAATTATAAATATTATTTTTCATGGGATCAGTATCGCGTGGATATTGAAATTTTTTTTGTTCTTACTGAGCCGAGAAGCTAGTTAGCATTAAAACATTTTAATGGTTACTTTAATCCTACCTGTGAAATTTCTTTTTGTTCTTTTCATAATGCAAGAATCTATTATTGCCTAAAAGTTTTGTACGTTCTTAGTGTATTTGCATTAATATCATAATAAAATATTCCTGGTCTGTTCGGATTGTTCTAGCTGGGTTCTAACAGTTACATGTCTAGTGTTCCTATTAAGTACCTATATGTATTCTCTTAGATCTTATTATTTTCTTTCCAAGTAAATGTGTACTTTATGCTTCAAAACTTAAACATAGCCTTTTAATTTGTTAATAAATTTTGTTACATGTTTTATAAATAATCATTGCGTACAATATTAAACTCGGTAACTTTTTAATAAATTCACGGCTATATTTTCTAATTTAGCCTCTGGCAAATTTAGCTTGCGCAAACTCTCGACCGATTTACGTAATTAAATTTATTTGTTGAAAAACATTTTCTGATTTTGACCATAACTCACAATTTATTGTACGAAGATTTCTAGAATAACTCAATGATCCTATGATACAAACCTTTTATTAATTTTCAAGTTATATATTTCTCGTTTTGTAGGATTTTTACAATTAAGAAAAAAAGTGAATTTAATACAAAAGTACCTAAATACTCGGTATCCCCAGGAGACAGGTTTCGCTTCTGGCCAAGCCAAGTATTGAATTCACACAAAAATTTTCATTTTTGTTTTTGTTCATTATGTTGAAAAATGTCTGGAACGTGAAGAAGAATCATTTTCAATCATGATTTTTTTCCGTGTATCTGGATTCAGATACCCACGATAACATAAGAACGGGATGTCGTGGAAAGCTCGTTTTTGTACTAAAATGTTTGTATTTTCAATGGGGAGAAGTAATTAGTTTTTGAACTTTTTAGCTTTATAACTTCTGGTTCAAAAATGCAGAAAAATAATTTTTTGAATAATATTTTATTGAGATTTTAAGTCCATGTAGGTATTTATAATATAGACATAAATTAATAATTTATTTATTATTTATTTATTTATTTATTATTTTCAACGGCTAAATGCCTAATACAATAATTATTGAATATAACAAAATTAACAATAATAGACAAAATAATATCTATTATTAAATTAATATAATAATGATATAGTATATGTTAAATAACAATATAGAAATATACAAATAATAAAAGATAATAGTAATATGATGGAATATTTTTTTATATTAAAATTTATTATTAATTACTTATAAGAGTGTCTTTAGCGCAAATAAGTTTTCACTTTTTTGTTATTTAATAATTGTGCAGGTGACTAATTCTTGCATTAGAATTAATTTGGGAAAATGTCTCAAAAGGCTGAGGATAAAATGATCTCTCTCCATTTAGGGCTAAGGCGATGCAAGAAATCCAAATTCAATTTTCAGACTAGTAGAGATTAATTTCTTTGTTTCTATTATTCTAAACGGCATTTTGACTAGGTAAGAAAATATTAAATCGAAATGAATATCAGATTTAAATATTTATCATTTAAAATTATTAATTCACCATAACTGCTAGTAGCATACAGAGTATTCAAAAAGTTTCAATTTTCCTCCAATTTAAATATTTTATTATTCCTTTTTATACGTCCAATCTCTGTTCTTTTTTAAGAGATAGCATCTGTAAATCAAATTCTAATGGCTTTAAGCCGTAAAATAAAGAAAATAAATAAATAATGCATAAGTCCCTCCGTTTCACATGTTGCATTGTTGCCCTTTTTATATAAAAAAAATGAAAAAAGTAATTTAATTGAAACGAAAATCAATTCTCCTGTTATAGTTTGAAATTCGTTATCATAGTGTGATAAATAATCTTATTTTGTAGGATGTGGCAATTTTTCTCGCTCAAATTTAACAACCTTGGTTTTTGATAAATATGGCGACCTCGTGAAGATTGTGATGTTGACAAAAATGAGCTATGGACTATAGGTGAACGTTCGAAAAGAGAATAAAGAGATGAATGATGATTTATTATTAAATAACAAGTCAAAAAATATCCTTTATGAATACATAATATATATAGTTATGCTGC
This sequence comes from Forficula auricularia, assembly GCA_024734495.1. Classification (NCBI taxonomy): domain Eukaryota; kingdom Metazoa; phylum Arthropoda; class Insecta; order Dermaptera; family Forficulidae; genus Forficula; species Forficula auricularia. The sequence goes on from JALMQS010000913.1 coordinate 349,694, forward strand.
TAATTCTATGGCTATGCTTGTTTAGTTGTTTGATTTGCATTATGAATTGATAATCGATTTAGGAATTGAAGGACTGAGACACAATTGTCTGAATAATTTAATTTAATCTTGTCTAACTTATGAAAATTGTCGGAAAAAAATAATTATATAAAATTTTGTCTGATATCATCTTTTCGTTTATTTTGATGTTCTTGAATTCTAAGACCACTAGCACTAGTCTTAATCTGACATGTATTTTGAGTAATAATCTAAATTAATCTCCATCTAAGTTTGACTTGGACAATTCAGCCCTAAAAGCCATATAATTCAAAATAAGATTGGCCTTATATAAAACATTTTCATGGCTAGCCCGAAGATTTATATATTTTATTTTTATTTCTATTACACATCAAATAAATATGTAATCGTAATCCTGCTGAGTGTCGGGGCGTTGGCTTGAAGTACGCTGGTTCGAGACTGAGTCTTGGCAGATATGTCGCCTCCTCTTGGAAACCAATGGCAACCTACCAAGAGAATAATTGCCTAGTAACCTCTCCAAACTAGCCGTTTGGACCGACGTTAAAAAGTAACTCCCTTATATGTGTTTAAACAGCTAAATACACTCAGCACAGGTATATGTGGAGAGGAGCCCAAATGTCAGGGAGACCTGATATGGCACTTAAAGAGGAAGAATCCTGCTGAAAAAAGAGTATTTGCTTAGTTATTTTTTTTTCAAAATATTTTAAAAATACAGTACTTACGTAATTTAAAATATTATGATAAAAAATGAGCAAAATAAAAAACAAAAACAAAAACAAACAGTAATCAGTAATTTAACCCAATTCTACTGAGAGAAATTTTTACACACATAAAATTCTACCCACTCCAAAATAATAATATGATTAAAATTTGAATACTATTTTTTATTTACTGGAAAATAAATAAGTATAACTTCTAAATTTCAAGTTTTATCCTATTTAGTTTTCTAGCTATGGTACAATGCTCTGATACAAGGACAATCAGGCAGACATTGTAGCACACTAATGAAAGCTTCTTTTACTTTTTAAACAGATCCCTAAACAAGAGAGGAGTTTAAATAAATTATCTAAACTTTTTTTTTTTTAATTTAAAAATTCAAAATTTATAATAATTGAAATAAAATTATAATTAGATACAATTTTGAAATTTAGGGATTCACAGGTGAATTATTTTCTACTAATTTTCTCTTGACTTGATATTTTAATTAAAACTCAATTATTATATATTTAGAGAACACGCTTATTATCAATTATTTATTATTAAAGTTTAATGATTTTCTATGCATTTAATTTTCCCCCTTCCCAGCCCCATTTATTACTGATCATTATCCTAAAGTACCTGATGCCAAAGTTAATTACCCAGGACAATATGCGAAACTCTTCCTCTTTATTTATCTATTTTTCTAGTCTAATTAATAATATTAATAATTCTTCTATAACCTCGAGCAATGCGTTTGTGTTTATTATCATTGACTAGTTATCTTTTAACATAAAAATATAACTAATTACATTGACCTGTTCGCGTCCGGGGTTTCTCCCCAGGCAACCGTAAAGCCCGGTGCACACTAGCTGCAAAAGTTACCGTGACGTTGCGTTATTTTCAATCAGATAAGAAGAAATGTATAGGAACAGATACACGCATTCACACGAGACGCTGATACTTTTCGGATACCCGCGTCACTCCGGATAGGTATCGGGGTTGACGCAGGTTCCTCCTTCTACAATGATGCGGGTCCATATCCTCTTCCTAGTGTTGAACAAGTACACAGCATTCAATGGGACAATACATACATTTGCTGACCCTTTTTTCTCAATAGCATATTTGCTAATAGGAATCAAATTGAAAATGACTCAGCGTCACGATAACTTTTGCAGCTAGTTTTCACCGGGCCTAAGTATGATCTTATTTTAGATAACAGGGTTATTATATGAATATAAATACTTAATTAATTATTATAAAATTTTCCACGAAATTCATTATTTTTAACTTTAGCTCTTAAGTTTGCAATTAATTATTATTATTTTATTTATTTATTTATTTTTATTTTTTGAGATTTGTACTAGGTAGGTACCATATTACACACTAATCGAGTCTGGTACTCTGATTTGATTTCTGAAAGGACGATAGCTCCTTTCAACTTGTAATCAAAAATATCTATTTAGGCCTTTAACATTTTTTCGATTTCCTTGGGTTCTATTATTTTTGACTTATGCCATTAACACCTACAAACCAATGGCGGAGAAGTAGTGTATCCGTTTCATTAGACTAGCAAGTTGCCGACCGGGCTTCAGGCTCTGCGGGTAGATTTTTGGAATGTCGATTTAAACTTTACAACCCGTTATTTCTATACCCTTCCACCCATTTCGCCAAGCTTCCGGACCGACCGACTTCACTTTGGCTTGATTGTTTATTGAAATTCTCATTGAAACTTCATGACCCCATGTTTTTACATCAACCCTGCCAATCATCTAACATTCATCATCAATGGGTTCTAGAATGTTACCTTCCAAAATATAGTCCATGTTAGTCAAAGCTTTTAGTGTATTTGCCCTTCCCTCATTCTGATTTTGCATTTATAGCTCTAGCTCTACAGGGTTTAAAGACAATCTCTGTAAAGTTTGGTCCAGATCAGACAAAAGCCTAGGGTTTTAATTCCATCCCCATTTTGAGTATTTGACTTTTACACTACTAATTTAACAGGATCTTAAATACTAACGGTTTTGAATTCGGCCAGATAGGCCAAAATGCCTATGAGTGTACCAAATAGGAAACGTAATAATAATCGATCAACCAATTTTTTGTTATACGAAAAGGATATATGGACTCTCTTTTATATTTATTTCTTTTATATAAACTAATTTGAATTTTCACATTTATTTCACTACTTCAACTGAGCGGAAATAATAAATATTAATTAAAAAAACCACATATTCAGAAACTTTGGACAGCCCTAGTTTGTATCGTTAGTGGAGATGAGAGAACAAAAATTCAATTTGCATTAGATGATGAGATTAAAAAAATTAAAATTAAATATTATGTTCTCTGTGATATTAAACGGAGAAAGCCTTTCTCCCTCTCTCTGAGTACCTAATCTGCGAATCTAAGCCACAATGAATAATCATTGGTGGGGCTTATAGCTAATTCGGGGATGAATATATTTGTATGCCCGGCTGTAGAGGCCGAATCTAAATATGCTCGTTGACTTTGAGAATAAACAATTTAATTATTCCTGCCGAGAGATGAGATGACCAATAAAATAATTTCCTGGGACTTCTATCGTTCCAGAACAATCATTAGACATTATTCATTGAAATTAATTCCATTTGAATGTCCATAGAGAACCAAGCCCTCTTTTATGCATATTCATTACAATTTTTATTTATTATAATATTGTATACTGTATTGTATTTAATCATATTTGATTATATAAAATGAATAGAAGTCCATTTTATAAAATTATGAAATAAATTCAATACATGTTTAATTAGTTGCATTTGATAAGTTTTAAATCCAATCCAATTGTATTTATTATTAAATACAAAATTCTCTTTTGTCAATAAAAAATTCAATAAATTAAAATATTATTTTTTTTACGTTAATAATACGATAGGCTGTTCACTTTTATTTTTTAATTGGGGTGTTATTTATCCCTTTTAATTGGTGAAAATCACGACATGGGTGAAACTATTCAATATATCGTCGCTGATCTTACAAAACCTCATAAGTCCGATTTTTGGTCAAATACGTACCTATTATACGTTTATGCCGACACGGTGCATCTGTCTATCGAAACCTTATTATTCCATTCCAATTTAATTTCGCGCGGACAAATAATAAATATTGCATTGTATTTGAATGTATTGTTGTTTAAAATGGTTTTTCTTGTTTTCTGGAAAACAATGAATTTAGGGCTTACGAGGTTTTGTAAGATAGCGAAGATATATAGAATTAATAATTCAATGCAAATTTACCCCCTAATGGCAACTGCTTAGTCGTTACCGGTGAATAAACAAATAAACAAACATAATTCTTTTGTGGGTAACGTTGTTATTCGCCATTAAAGTTCACATCTAGCGGGTGTTGATTGTTGCAAATAATAGCCTTACATGAACTTAAATTCCACTCGTTTCAAAAATTTAACCAGCTATATCTCTGGCTGCGGGTTCCCTTCTAAGACGCACTGGTCAGCAAGGTAGTCTTAAGGCCAATAACTTAGAAAGACATTTGTTCAACAGTATAAGCAAATGGCTGGATGATGATAATGCTCGAGACTTGAACTCGAGTACTACCGTGAAAATCATAAACTCTACTCTATCCACAAACCCTATTATTAAAAAATTAAGTAGGTATATACAACAAATTTAATTTATCTACTCTAAAGTTAATTAAAATACGTTTTTTAAAAAGAAATATATTTCATTCCGGTGTTTAGAATAATATTAAGTAGAATAGTATTTTTAAAAATTTAATTATATTTATGTGATTGTGTCAAACAAATTAACAATTTTTAGACGATTTTTATACGTCAAGTAATCTCGAAAACACCCTCAACTTTTTTAAAATTCTAAAAAATCCTTCTAAACTTTTAGGATCAACAAATATTTAATATCGTAACTATTTTGTGATATATAATCTTTTTTCTATTTTTCTTTGGCTCTCGTTTTATTTTAGTATTAGTAGAGTGAATCAAATATTTATAAATATGTAATATTTCACATATGTTTTCCATTTTTCATTCATTATCTTCTCACTAATGAGAGGTTCAAGTCCATGAAAAATAGAATAATTTTATACATAAATACAAAAGACTGATATAAAATAAAATAAAACTGAACCAACTATAGTTCTATACTATATATTCATCTCATCCCCTAATAGCGAGATCATTAATTTATTTTGTATTCATAACGAAAATCAATCGAACATAAATAAACTGCAACGGATCGTTGCTAAACTTTATCCAAATTCATTTGAAATATTAATATGTTTATTCCTTTATTATTAATCAGATATCACTTGCAATTTGCAGTTCATGTTAACTTTAATTCAAAAATAATGATCGATTCTCAACAGTCGAGGAATAACAATTCTACATTTGATTTTTGACATTTCGGTTATTATTGGTAACCATTGCTGAAGACATGGAGGAATCGACTTAAAATCAAAAATAGCGATTGATTCTCATCTATTACTTGAGGAATAATAATTCTACATTAGATTTTTGACCCTTCGATTATTATTGCTGAAGACATGGAGGAATCGACTCAAAATCAAAAATAACGATCGATTCTTATCTAATACTAGAGGAATAAACTTATTGCATTCCATTTTTGATGTTTTGACTATTAATGGCAACCTCTACTGAAAACGTGGAAGAATCGACTTAAAATTAAAAAGACTAAATTCTTTTATGGCAAACAACTCAAGCATTAAAACCAGTTTCATTGATATTGAAAATGTTTTTCTTTGTTTTATTTTAATTTAACGTTGAAAACCTCTAAAACAACGCCATTTAGATATTCAAAAATTCAGTCAATTTTTGGAATTTTCGGGTGGGACAAAAAGCGTTTTGTTCAGTTGATTCTCTAGAAACAGGATTAGCTCAATTTTGACCACGGTGAAAATAATGGCTCTTTTCCCTTGTGCCTTCACAATTAATAAATAGATGTACCTATTTAAAATTTAAAAGCTTAGTAATTTCAAACCTCTCCCCCTCTTCTTCCGAATAAAAATTATTTATACGTGCTTCCAGTACCTATCTATTATTCTAATTGTCCACAAATGACGAAATGACGATGAATATCAATTTTTCTCTTGCCTATAAATTTGTGCTTCCAATTGCTTCATGATGAAGCAACTTCGTTAACTGCATACACGTCGAGAATTATATTTAAGCCTCCCCTAGCAAGAGCCCAAAACCACCTCTTTCGAAACGACCTCCGGTTCATTCCGATTCATTCAAATCCTTTCATTCGATTTTTGAAACTTTGCATCAATGCTTCCCAGTTTCTCTCATCCTTCGTTTTCGTCCCTTCTGCCCTTTCGTCTGTCCGTCGCCAGTCTCTTTCAATTAAGCATTTAATTAGCAGACTATAGAGCATATATTCGCGTCTGTTTCGTTCCAAGATACAAACAAGCGCTTGAATTCCTGTAATTACTGCAAACAACTTAATGGCTTAATAAGATTTTAACTGACAATTTCGTTCGGACATTTATTTTAAATTCATCATGAATGCTTTTCAAATTCTTTCTATTTCCATTACACAACAACTAGAAACGGAAGTTTCTATTTGAGTATTGGAAAATGTTATTATCCTAAAAAAATTCGAACTTGTAATGTTTCAGATCTTTACCTTACAAGTCATAAGATGTAGGATTGCTAAGAGATATCTAAAAAATGAGCTATTAAAAATCTTCTTAACCCAAAATCTAGGACAGGAGTGGCGACTCTTTTTGGACTCTCGTGCTAAAAAATCTAAAATGCCGGTTTCAAAAAGTGTCGTGTCACATAAAATGGATTCATAATCATCGAGCATAAAGTTCTAAGATTGATTTGACACAGCTACCAGCTGTCTTTTAGATCTTTGTTACTCAAAAACAAAATTGTCGTGCCCACAGGGTTAAACATTGTTGCAAAATTAGCATCTTATGCAAAAAATAAAAACAAACAAGTTTATAACTTCAACAAAAAGTAATAAAAAACATATTCTAATTCATTACAAGTGAATAAAATATAATGTTCACGGGGGGAGCTACTTTTGATGAAACTTGAGAGGGTTATTTTTCATGAAAATGGGTACGGGAGTCATGAAACTAAATAAGATATATAATGAAAATTTATAATTAATATAATTCATTTTCTCAAAAGAAAAAAATCTTATTAAAATTTTAATTTCAATGAATACTTTGGGAAAAGTCAAAATTTTTAAGTGGTCAAAAATAAAAAAAAATTAAAATTTATTATGGGGTGTACTAAGCAGAATTTGCATGTTTTTTTTAATTTAATTCACTTTACAATGACGACATAGGAAAGCTTTGAAAAGCCCATTTTCACATTATTATTATACCAAAATTTAATTTCAAACAAATACTTATTTAATTTAAAATTTTAAAAAATTCTTTTGTTATGAAAAACAAAAAGAACCAATTTGATAACTCAAGTATTTTGGAAAATGTAGGTAATATTTTTGTAATGAAGTTTTTATTATTATTAAAAACATAAATAATCTGTATATTTAGAATATTTTCTAATCGAATTTTGTTCCATGATCCTATATCCTTGAATTTTTGTACATATTGCGATAACAATACAATACAAATTTTTTTTGTTACTCTGAAAATTTCCACTCACACACACACAAAACTTATTTTCTCCTTTTTAGTATATTTTAGATTTAAAGCTTTTTTTTTTTAAATTTCTTTCTCTCCTTTTTTTTATTTATTTATTTATTTTTTATTTTATTTTAGCCATTCAGTAATGGGAATTTGCAATTCGTCCCTGGCTGGAGACTACCATTTTTGTTTTGTTTTTGTGTTTCCTTTGAAATGGAAATCTATTCCTTCTTGATGAATGGAAGTTAACATTTCCTAAGATTAAGAAACGATAGGAAAGAAGGCAAGGAAATAAATTAATCCTTAAAAAATCATGGTTGAGCAGCTGTTTAGGGCATAAACATTATCAAAGTGGATCTTGCCACTAAGATAGGGTCTAAAATTCTTTTATAGAAACTTGCAAGATCATTAAGTTGGTCCGGAGAATGAAGGGCGGTAGTAGCATTCCCACCACCTCTACATTAATATACTGGTCCACAACCTTTTTAACATATCGTAAAGAAAAGAAGCCACACAACATTAGCATCTTGTCTAAGCATTTTATCATTTTTGTTGCAGCGAAAATATTCTTGTTCAAGTTTAATAGCTTTTGAAAAATTCTGAATAATTTGTATTTTTTCTTTTGCTAATTTTTACTCAGAAAGTACTTAGTTTACATTTCTAAAGAGAATTATTTACATTTGATCCAATTATCAAATAGTTAATACTGAATTTCCAGTTGAAAAATCATAAAAACAAAAAAAGTTTGATTGAGCTGAAATTTGGCTCTCAAGGTGCTGTATCTTTCTTTGAATACTGTATAGTTTCAGCTTCGTAGAATAAGCCGACCGCTTACTAAACAATTTCCAAATTACCATAATGTGCAGAGTCCTTAAAAAAGATTTTAATTTTTTCTAAAAACCATATTGTTATTCCTAAGGATCTAATGAAAAAAAGTAGCATGAAAATTTACTCTAAATCTCATGACGATTTCCAATGTTTTCAACTAATCAGTTTTGAGATATTTTTGTTAAAAATTAAAAAAAAAAATATCCATTTATGAAGTATTATAGATATAGAATATCAATATTAGTAATCAAAATATTTTGTTATTAAAAAAAGACTTCTTCTTGCATTTCCAAATTATCGGCTCCATTAGAACAGGATTTAGAGCAAAAACAGACTGTAATTTGAAAATGAAAGAAACTACTCATTTTATTAACAAAATAAAAGATTTTGATTACGAATATTGCTGTTTCATATCTCTAGCTTCGAAATTGGATTTTTCGTAGTTTTTACTGAACATTTCTTTAAACTCTTAACTATATTATTAAAAACTCTACTAGAATCCGTTGTTAGATTTAATGATGAACATTTTTTCTGAGCAGTGTTTCTAAATTATGAATATAAGCATACTTAGGTACATTTTCTGATACTTTCTTAAACAAAAAGATTCTAAACATGTTTAGAGCCAAGTTTCTACAAAGTTTAGAACATTAAATCTAAGTATGTAGTAGTCATTAAAATCAATTTTCTTATTCCCATTACACAACATGTTTAAAAATCGTTTCATATGAAATAATGGAATTTTTGTTTTCATAGGAGAATTGACAGATTGAGATTTTTACAGATTCTTTAATTTCACAATAATTAAGTAGGTATATACCTAGAAAAAATAATTTTTATAAAATGTCTTTTTTTTTATCTATGTATGTTTGTATGTATTCACGCATATGTGATTGTAAGTTTCATGTTCTCTGCTCTCGGAATATTATGAAAGAGAAGGTTTGACTAAAAACCAAGAAAAGAATTATTATTTAAAAGAAAGTACATTTTTTTTATTTTTTGAAAGTTTTTTCAAAAATGGAATTAACAATTTTGATTTACAAAATTTCAGTCTATACAGCTATGGTAAATAGCGTAAAAATGATCTTTAAATTGAAAAGTTTTTATTGAGAAAATAATTATGATCATAAATCGTTCAAAAAATCATTTTGTAATAGAAATTAATATTTTATTGAGGACCACCTTTTTTTACATACTCAAATACTCAATTTTTCTAATATATAATTTTCTTTTTTTTCCAGGTAAGTTTTTACGATGGAATTTCTCAAGTTCATTGATTATTATGCTTCAGAGGTAATTATTGAATTAACACTTATGTAGATTTAGTTATTAAATACATAGTAGAACATAATAGAACGTTTAAATGACTCCACACTAGATTGATAATGAACAGCTTAGATTTTAGAGAATCTTATTTTTCGATTATTTTGTATATTGTGATCGATTTTTTTTTCTACTTTTTTCAGAATATTTTAACTTTAGAAATTCAAACGAAACAGCTTCAATTAGCTAGCAATCGTAGGAATCAATGATCCATAGTATCTAATCGATTATAAATTCAGGTGCGTTTGAAACGAAAAGAATAAATCGCCTAGCGATTTTTTAAAATTTACTTGGGCAACGATCAAATCTGTCTGTTGGCAGTATATCTTTATTAGAATAAGAGGAATTTATGTCCCTCGCATCATTTTCCCTTGCTCAATTATTCTTCATCATTTCAAGTATCTACTGTTTGTGAATTTTTTTCTCTCTTGGTAAACATCTGAAAAAAATGCAATGATCTGAAAATCTTATTAAAAGAAACTGATTAGAAGTTGAAACAAGAAAAGATTGCTCGTGAATTTCTCTGTCATTGATTAATTTAAGTCTTCCACCGAGATAATCAAAATACCTAAAAAATTAACAACTGACATAAAGTAGTACCGCAGAGGCTACTCCGGGGTTAGATCCTAACGCTGACCTTCCTCTTATTAAAAAAAAAATATTTATTTAATTTCTGGAAACAACCTTTTCGATTTTATTTGGTGAGCCACGGGCCTCTTTAGGAGGCTTCTCGAAGTTTCAGCCGTCTCATAATTCAAGATATCACTTCATCTTATTTTCACATTACTTACTTTAAATTTTAAAATATTTAAATGCAAATATAAAATATTATTTTTAATTAGATGTATAATAAATCACAGTACGGTTTTTAAATACCTAATGTTAATGAAAATTAAAAGATAAAATTGATTTATTTTAGTATTAAGAAATATCATTTTTGAGGAAAAACTTCTTCACCAAAACACACTTGTTTGAAATTGTAGAGTCTAGTCTACACTTTGTAGTTCTATTCTAAATAATGTAAATATAGTTTTTTCTTCATATTTACAGAAGTATTATCAGTGAAAACTAATTTAATTTAATTTTATATATAATAGTATGTTTTAAATCTTTATGGTCAAATTTCGAATACTAGTTAAAACAATTTTTTCTTTATCGATTTCAATAAATAAGTATAAAAAATTAGCTACCACTGTTGAACCCTGCTGTACCAGATTGTATATGAGTCGACATGTGGCAACATGTTTGCACCGATTCTGACATACAAATAAACCCTCGAAGGGCGGATTAGGTGGAGTAGTTTAGAGCTCATTCATTAAATCACTTCTAATCATCAGGGACATTGAACTCTGTAGTATTTTCAATAATTTTTTGTTTTTATTTCTTAAAAACTTATGTAGAATAACAAGGTGATGTTATTTAACTATTCAATTTGCGGAAATTTCGGCTCTAACTTTAGTTAAATCTACAGCTGATCTATCTCACAGTCAAAGCTAACCTGCAGTTTGACTAGAAGGAATCAAACTGGGCCTTAGTATTCTTTCTCGCACAATCGATTATTGTTTTTGATTGATTTTTTTTTTATTTTAGAATACCTACATGATCTTCAGAATTAATAACAGCTTCAAATTTATTGATATATTTCTTCGGGAATATAAAAAACTTAAAAATTAGCCAATTGTTATAAATTATGCTAATCAAGATAATGTTTTTTGATATCAAAAAGGTGCCCAGCAGATTGCAGTGGGGGAGATAGATTTTTACATTGATCAATGATTTCCAAATTCTTGGTGAGGTCCAATTTTTTTTTTGTCCCCCCTTCTACTCATCAGCCAATTTACGATACTATTATTAAATTTTGTCTTCTAAGTAGGGATCAGATTTTTAGCCTCGTGAGGTCCAATTAATTAGACAGTAAGATTACGATTATCATTCGATGCGAACTTATATTTTTAGTATTCTCATTGTTGATATTCCGTTCTTCATAATTCGTACCTGCTCATCAGTCTTAAAAACGCGAATCCCAGGATTCTGGATAAAAAAGCATCTAACTTCCCGGGATTTCGATTCCGGAAAATTCCGTGAAACACCCATTAGTTGACCACTGATTTGTATTTTGTTATTGCTGATAGAAAATAAAAATTTTACTAGTGAATTTTCAAAAAATATACATAATAAAAAATAAAATCAGACATCCGGTGAATATTTCCAAGTCCATCTCCAATATCTGTTCATTTTCCGAATTAATGCTACTGTTGATTTTGAGGGAAAACTCCCACATGACTCATCGTTTTCCTCGTTCTATAGCGACTAAATATCATCGACATTTAATCATCTTTTAATGTGTCTTTTTCATGTTAGCCTTTCATTTTTTCCCATTTATTATTTCCAAAGAAAAAAAAAAGAAAGAAAAATCTCCTGGAATTATCAATGAAAATATAATTCCGGATGTCATTTCTATTATAGATGAATTGCACAAGGGTCTGTGATGTTTGCACTGACTGGACAGAATGGAGATAGGATAGGATATTCCCTGATCATCACAGGGGGATTCATTTCATCTATATTGAAATAGAAACCGAACTTTCCGGTCAACTTATTTAATATTCTGGCAATTCGCAACTTCAATACTCGTTTCAACTTTGATTTGAAAACGTCTTATACATTATAAATCCGAACTTTATCAATTCATAAACAATATCCTTGATTAATTTAATGATATATAATATTAATAATATCTCGAAGGTTGAAATTATGCAAAGCCTTCCTCTCAAAATCATGTTTTTACACAAAACAAAATATCTTTTTGTTACAAAATGTATAAATATTTCTTTTGTAGGTATCTCGATCAAAGAGATCCTTTCTTTTTGCACGACACCTGAGACAGGAATATTGAACCTTGTAGTCTGAAAATATACACGTATAGATCAATATTTGTTGTATTCAGCTGAAAACAAAATTTCTAATTAAGCTAAAAACAATATCTTTTATAAAAATTTTCTCTTGATTCAACTTAAAAAAGATATAGATAAAAAAAAACACAGATACAGATACAGATATACCTACACTTTTTCCCGCAGTAATGACCAATAATAAATAATTAATTATTTAGCCCTCATCTCCCAAAACCGCACAAATGACAAGCAAGTCATCATCGTTTTATATTGAAGATCAAACGTTCTAGAAATGATCTCTATCATTAATGATTTTTAGTGGTATCAAATACAAATATATATGAAGATCTTGACATTGATACAAATTGGAAGGTCCCGTAGTATGTTCTAATTTTTTTTAATTTTCTAATGATTGAAAAGAATTTATTTATTTGTCATTTGAGAATCCACCTAAAAAGTTTTATTTATTTGTTAAGGCGATGCTCTGTAGGGAAATGTAAAAACTTTTGCAAGACTCGATACGCTAGCCAGTTACCTCCGCCCTGCTAATAAACCATTAGAAATTTAATTTTAATTATCTTGGAAATAAACATATTTTCTGCTTTTTTGAACTGTATGTTCTAAAGAGCCCAAAATCTAATCAGTTCTCTCCATTAGAGATAAAACATTTTAGTATCGGAATCTCAGATTTACAAACTGGCAGAAAACAATTGTTCAAAATGATTTTCTTCTCTTTTCAGACATTTTCAAAGACAATGAACAAACATATAAATGTGAAAGTAAAAATTAGTGAATTCACTTCTAGGGTTGCCTACTAGTAGATATCACCTGCCTTTCTGGCGTACCTAGCGATTTACCTCCGACATCTAATGTCTAAAAACAACTTTTAATAATAATCATAGATGGAGAGCTTCTTAAGCACTTGTTGATTTTTGCCACTAAGTGATTTTACCACTGGTAGCTTTAGAGCTTATGTTTCACCATATAGCTTTTGAGATAATATACTAAATTATTGAAGCAGCCCCAACATAGATAATTTTTATTCTTATTAAAGTAAACAGGATTGAGATTTGAATTGTCGAGATAAAATTGCCAAAAATACATTTGGAAATTAATAAATAAAGGAATAATATAATTGGATATTGAGCTTTTCATTTAACCCTATTAAATATAATTTTCATAGTATTTTCTCTAATAAATATGTCATATGTTGCACCTAGATATAGACAACAAACATTTATATATTGTAATTCTGCTTAATGAAATTACATTATAAAATTTCAAATCAATCAACTGACTACTACTATATATAGTTAACATGAAAATGCATTTCATTGTACAGCTTTAGAAAGCGATAAACAAATTCGTGAGAATAAAATTAACTCGGTTGAACAATTTATTTTATGAAAAATTATTTTGCCAATATTACGAGTAAATTTGGTTAATAAATAAATAGCACGGGTATGCTCATGGTTTGTAACTAATCATTTCCCTACTACTAATAATGAATGATCTCGTTTTCCTACAGGCTTTATTTGTCGTCGGTTTCGAGGATGGATTGCATAGAATTTTTCGTTTGTTACGTTCGTTTACATTTTCGTTAGAATAATAAGTGAGCTTAATTTAAAAATAAATGTAAATCCACAGGAGGTGCCATTTATTTTCGTTAATGGATTATTTTATTTTTTATTAACTTTTTTTTCTCACCTGGCTAGGATAGAAAAAGTTTTAAAAAACAAAACCACTCTGCATTTGTATTCAGTTAAATATAATTTATATATAGAAATGAACAATCAAGGGGGAATGCGATGAAACGAGTAAAATAAATAAATAAATAAATAATGAAGAGAAATTAATGTGACAGTAGTTTAATTATACTATAATATTGAAGAGTTCAAACAGTCAGAATAAAGAAAAATATTTCCAAAGTTGACGTCTCGATTTATTTTCTAATCATTCTCAAGACTTAAGTAGGTACATGAAATAAAATCAACAAAAATAAAATATGTTGAAAGACAATCAGTCTTGGTATATTGCGCTTACTAATTGTTACAACATGGAATGTACATATATTAATCCATAAGATTAATTAATTCCCAACAAAGGCTTAACTGTATACAATGGTCATCCCGAAACACTAGTGCTATATTTTAACACGATTGAAGTTTTTGGAGACGGGCTGGTAAGTAAATTGAATGGATTTTGATGAGGCAGTCTAAGGTTCAAAAAACAGAAAATTATATCTATCTTTTTATTCAAAACCAACGTTTCACTATTATAATTATATCTATCTTTTTATCATTATAAAAATCGACGCCGAAGTTTCACAGACCTTTCAAAACCCTGAATAAGGAGGGAAGAAGCCTCCGAAACGTCGGTTTTGAATAAATAGATATAATTTTCCCTCTTTTTTGAACCTTGGACTGCTTCATCGAAATCCATTCTATATTTTAACCATTTTTAATTATATAAAAATTAGCCAGATTCATCCTCAACTGACAATGCCATATGTATTCTTGAGGAGTTGGTATATCCGTTGTGATTCTAGAGGAGCTCGCAACTTCCTATATCTCTCTTCAGGCAAACCCAATCAATTCTAAATCACCATGTTCGCAACACTACTAAATTGGAAAGGCAGTAAATATCGTTTGCCAATAGAATATCTGCCTGAGGATTCTCTCATTTTAAACAAACCACGCTATTTTTT
>JALMQS010000913.1:367949-378643 GCA_024734495.1 Forficula auricularia
TAAAAAGGCACTTTTTTCATCATCGCATGCTGTTTATTGAAGAAACATAATTAAAATTATAAATTGAGCTGGGTCTTATTCTAGGAATGTCTCTCATATCATAATTAGATTTTGGTTGAAATCGAATCAAAAATTAAGGGGGCGAGGGGAGGGTGTAAATTAAATTTCAAACTAAAAAAACCGAGAAAAAAGAAATATACCATAAAATGAACTTATAATAAATAAACTGCAACGGATCGTTGCTAAACTTTATCAAAATCCATTTGAAATATTAATATGTTTATTCCTTTATATAAATCAGATATCACTTGCAATTTGTAGTTCATGTTGACTTTAATTCAAAAGTAATGATCGATTCTCATTTAACAGTAGAGGAATAACAATTCTACATTAGATTTTTGACATTTCGGTTATTATTGGTAATCATTGCTTAAGACATGGAGGAATCGACTTAAAATCAAAAATAGCGATTGATTCTCATCTAATACTTGAGGAATAATAATTCTACCTTAGATTTTTGACCCTTCGATTATTATTGGTAACAATTGCTGAAGATATGGATGAATCGGCTTAAAATCAAAAATAACGATCGATTCTTATCTAATACTAGAGGAATAACCTTATTGCATTCCATTTTTGATGTTTTGACTATTAATGGCAACCTCTACTGAAAACGTGGAAGAATCGACTTAAAATCAAAAAGACTAAATTCTTTTTTGGTAAACAACTCAAGCTTGAGAGCTATGGTTACTTATAAAATTTCCTCCCAAATTTTTACCATTTTACAGCGAGAAGCCTAACCATTCTTTCTTAAGCAAGGTTAAATGAGCTATATTAAAACGATCAAATGAATAAATTTTAAAGAATTTAAAATTAAAAAAAAGTACTATTTTACTATAGAATAAAGTACTTTAAAATATGATTTTACTAAAAACTTTATTTAACCTTTTTTGTGGTCCCCAAGGTACTTAATTAGGATATTAAATTTCATCAAAATTGGTTAAGTCATTTTCAAGATATTTAGAAAAAACTAAAAAAGTACTGAAATAAAGTACTAATGTTTGTGGACCGTTATGTACCAAAAACTAATCAGCGCTTCATTTTGTTAAACTAATGGTAGGTTTTCAATTTCATTTCAATCAGCGCAAAGGTGTGGAAAAAATCGTGGACGAAAAAAACGTTAACACACACACATACATCCATCCATCCATCCATCCATCCCCACGCACTTCCAAAAAAATGGCACTTTTTGGCCTCTCGGCGAGATTCCAGGTAATTTTTGGCAAAACCGTCACGTGCTAAAATTCAATCTCATTGAATACTTCAATTTGTGACCTTAATTGAGTCCATGGGTTCCGTAGTCTTTACCTGAGGACCCTTTGAAGCCGCGCTTGCCGCGAGAGCGATTCCAATACAAAAATCCAAGAAAGGTGCTATTTCTAATAAAATGGTCTCAATTAAAAGAAGATTTTATTAATTGCTAATGGGCCCAAAATTAAGAGGAGGGGGTTCTTTCGTAAATATTAAGGTGGAGATCGGTCGATGTTTCGGCTTTCCCTCATGTCCCTCACAAGGAGGGATCAAAGTACTCCTGTTTGTGCGAAATTTCATGTGGGGTCCATGACTATTCAATATTAACAGTATAATAATTGCTTTGCTAGTGGCTGGAAACCATATTGCAGTGTTAGCAGGCCCGAATCTGTGAATGATATGAATTGTTCAATAAGGGCCTCAAAATAAAATAAGTGAATGGGCGTAGTTAGGGGAAGGTAAGGAGAACAGTGCCCCTACAAAACTTATTGCCCCTATAGAAAAATAGACAGTTTTAAACAAATATATTGTTTCACTCAAAAACTTTTTACCTATCTAGGTGTTCATCTGTGAGAAATTAAAAAAAACATGAGTATCATAAAAGAATAATAAAAAAAATTATTCCTATAAATTAAATTACCTACCCTCATCACTTTCGCATTCAAAATTAAATACAATTGTGGTAAATTAAAAATCCCTAAAAATGTCAAACTTGGCTATGAAAATAATATTTTCACCTTCGTTTCGTTGGGTAATAGTAATAAAATGCAAAAATGAAAATTTTTCATAAATTGTATAGGTATTGATAAATAATTGTCTCAGACTAGGCTGCGCGCGCCGCTTGGGTCGGCAACCCACCGAACAAGCACCGACTGGTTCAAGACGAAGAGGTAAGCCGTAGATCCGTGGCTGGGAAACCCGACGCGAGTGGCGTTTTCCATTCAATTGATCGGATCTTTAGGATTAATTAGCGCTACGAAAATTTCAGTTAACCTAAAGCGGGCGCGCGGTTATTTGTAACGACAGCGGTAGCGCGTAACCTAAAAGACCTGGGAAAAGGGATATTTCAGTGATTTAAAACACTAATTAATTAATAATCATTTATTTTTTGTATTCAGATACATTATCATTATGTTAGGAAAAAATTTGTCGAAATTATAAAAACTTAAACTCAGATAAAAACAAAATTATAAAATCAAATAACATAACTTAAATTTTGAAAGCAATTTGGCAACACAAAACCTTCTCATATACCTCTAAATAGCTTTATATAGTATAATACAATTAAAATAACAAAATCAGTTGGCTCCATGAGATCAAATAATTAGAAATCAATCTATTTATCATCAACTTGGGTCTAGAATCAGCTTCTTCGCCAAGATAACATTCATTATAAATGAATGTAGTGTGGGTCCTGCAAATATTTTTCAGACATAATATGCATTGTGTTTCGATTGCCTCCTTACAGCATACAGCGAATGAGCGGTGAGATTTTGCACAGACTTCTGGGGGCCCACTGATTATGTATACAAATATGATTGAGTTTGGCCCAGAGGCCTAGATTTGCATTTTTTGATCTTCTCCCCCCCCCCCCCCTCCAATTTTGGGCAGTTAGTTTTTTTCATTTTTAGTCTTTTGTGAGCCCACTGATTATGTATGCAAAATTTGGTTGAGTTTAGTTGAAAAAATTGAAATAAAATTCATTTTTTCTCATAAAATGATTGGTCCGCAAAGCTGAAACATGGCATTAAAGGTGCAACTTATTAGACATTTTTTGGCTAAAATTGACCTGATAAAAAATAAAATTATTATTATTATTGTTATAATTTTAATTCAATTATAAATATAAGAGAGTGGCCAGGTGTATGTTAAAGTCATGTGGATGGCCACATCAGTTTATTTTATTGACGAATATCAATAGAATTGGTATATTTTATATGCGGTCCGAGGCAATTGTTTTTTCTTCAAATGAGGCCCGTGTAAGCCAAAAGGTTGGACAATTGAAACCCCTGTTCTAGAACAACAATTAGATACCGATCTGAAAGAAAAATTGAATATTGTCGTTTTATTTGAATTTTATATTAATTATCTAGCCAGGAAAAAATGTAAACAAATACCTATACATAATACTTTATGTAAGCATGTAGGTATGTATTTACACATAGGAGAAGCTATTTTCAAGTATATAAAATTTACAAAAAGTGAAATTAGAAGCTCACTATGAGCTAAAAAAATAATAAAGTTCTTATTTCTACATTATTAACTATCTTTTTTGAATAACAAATATCAATAGAATTATAATATTTTATCCGCGGCCCGGAACATTTGTTTTTTCTTCAAATGTGGCCCGTGTAAGCCAAAAGGTTGGACACCCCTGGTTTAGAACATTACATAGAAAAGAAATTAAGTTTATCTAAAATTTTCTCATTTAAGAAATAGCAACAATAAGACTTAGTAAAAGTTCATATAAATTTTATAAGTTTTGAAAATTGTTATTTCTTAAGTAAACCTAAAAATAAAAATTTCACATATTTTATAATTTTCTTCATAGTAATTCGATTCCACAGTAAACACGAATGTCTTTAAAAATTCAATTAAAAAATTGAAATAAAATTTTTCCTATGGACTTTCAAATAGCATATTCCACTTTTTGCATCACACCGCACTCATGCGTCTCAAGAGAAATTTCTAGTGCGCATGCCCAAGCCCAATTCGTCCGAGTAAGTCCATTAAGTCGATTACATTCAAAATTATGCTAACTATAAATTTGAGGGAAGGTTAAAGGGCAGTGATGCAAAAACAACAAAATATTTTGAAATTCGAATTTGTATCATTGAACTGCAGTCAAATAATTCATCCTCAGACTGTGTAGTATGTGATTTTAAAATTGAAATCTTTGATAATAACTGCGTTCAAACGCCACTGTTAATATGATGTTAAGACTCGGGTAAACAAAGCGAAAAATATTTGGAACAACAATAAGATAAGATTCATCCGAAACAGTACTTCCTTTTCATGAAAAGTTTATTTATTAACTGATAATGTACAATTACTTGATGAAAAAAATATTCAAGATTTTATCATAATCACTTAAGAAAAATAAATAATTACTATCTAAGGGACTAAATCATTTACAAATACTTTTAATCAAATAATTAATAACTATGTGTTTAAAAGGTAAATATTTGACATGCACTAATAAATAGTTCATTTCCTAGATAAATATAGATTCTCAAACTTAATACCGAAATAATCAAATTACAAGTATAATTTGAAAAATAAATCGTTGTTGAATTTCCTGATATAATAAATAAGATTGATGATTTTTACCTTTCACTCATGAATAGATTAAACTTAAAGATATAATTATTGATTAACAATTTTAAAACTTAAAAATTGATATTTTGTATAAAAACACTTAAGTATATTTATAGAATTAATATCTATAAATATAATTAAGTTTATATTTTAATCTTAATTGATTTACGTCGTATAAATAAGTATTTCAATAGTCAGGCGCGGACCGTGAATTTGTGGGGTCCTGGGATAACACTACTTGGGGGACTACCTAATTAATCAAACTAATTACCATTTTGCGAAAAAATTGTTATCTACAATGATATTGTATACGGTATAGGAAAAAAATTAGGACAATAAATATTTTATTTATTTAATATGACTTAAAAACACAAACAGCAACTCTAAGATATTATTGCAAAAGAAAGGTTATGTGTAGTTATATTATATAAATTATAAGGCAACCTTTCTGGATTTCTGCTCTGGAAATTCCTTTATTTGCTCATCACATTGTAAGACCTTTGTTAAATCACAATTTATAGAATGTTCTGATAAATAATTTAGTAGATTTTTTTTAATGAAAATAATGAGAGAAGGAGTTGCACCAAAAAGGTTCATCCCCTAAAGGCCTCTCCATTGTGGAAAGAAGAAGAAGGGGGGATTTTATGGGCTGGGTAGTGGTCGAAGGAATCTGTGGATACGGGTTTTAAGCAGCTGCAGGTTGTATTATTCGACATTGTTGTTCTATATTTGTTTCCTATATACGACATGCTGGAGAAAGAGCGCTCTGCTTCACAGCTAGTGATTGGCAACGTTAAAAAAATATTTAAGATAGTATAGCAATTTGGGAAAACATTAACAAGTTTCTATTCATAAATTTCACTGCAAGAGGTGTAAGTTTCTAGCTTAGACTGTTCTTTAATGTGGGCTGGGGGCCCTTTATATCCACAGGGCCCTGGACTGCAGCTCAACATATACAGGGTGATTAACGGTCGATGGCACGTTAGACGTTTATGGAAAACGGAAAGCAGGATTTTTCTGAAAATTCACCACCTTACATTTTCTTACCTGTTCTATCGATCTAAAATATTTTCAGCATTGCGACGTTTCGGCTTCCATCGAAAATCTTAGCAACTTTATTTTTTTAAATGGAACACCCCGTATATTAACACGTTTTTAGTGCCGGCCTTTTATTAAAATACTTTTTTGTTAATATTGTCCTATATATCTCTATCGGTTTTCGAAATAAAGAATAATGTGTGTTAAATATGGTCCAAAACATGGCCCTAATTAAACTTAAATAAATTAGTGATTTAAATTCATGAAAAGTTGATATTTTAGTAGTAGTTTAGCACATCGAAAGTATTTAATTTAAGCCGAAAAATTGACTCCATATTATACAGGGCGTGCTAAGATTTCTATTATTTCCGTTATTCATAAAAGGGGTCAAAAGTTCGTTTTTTCAAATAAGACCCCCTGTATATTACTCAATAACTTGAAAGACGAAGAAAAATGCTTTAAAACGATATATCATGTCCCTATAACTAAAACATCAAGTTTTCTTAATAAGGAGCTTTTAGGTGAAAAATTACTTATTTAATTTAATTTTAACTAACCATGGGAATATAAAGCTTATGACAGTTTGTTGACTATTTATAATAAACTTATAAAGAGTTTATTGAAGGTGTTCAAAAAAAATCTCCCAAAAAATACCACAAATATTGATTATTCAAACGAAGTTCTTATGAAATTATTTATTTTGTACATAACATTAAGTGTATAAGAACCTCGTTTGAATAATCAATATTTGCGATCATTGTGGGACATTTTTTTAAACATCGTAAATAAACTGTTTATAAGTTACTTATAAATAGTCAACGAACTGTCATAAGCTTGATATTGCCATGGTTAGTTGAAATTAAATTGATTAAAAAGTAATTTTACACCAAAAAGCGGCTTTATTAAGAAAACCTGATCTTTTAGGTATAGGGACATGATATATCGTCTTAAAGAATTTTTCTTCGTCTTTCAATTTATTGAATAATATATAGGGGGTCTCATTTGAAAAAAACAAACTTTTGACCCCTTTTATGAATAACGGAAATAATAGTAATCTTAGGACGCCCTGTATAATATGGAGTCAATTTTTTGGCTTAAATGAAATCCTTCGGGTGTGTTTAAGCTACCACCAAAATATCAACTTTCCATGAATTGAGAGCACTAATTTATTTAAGTTTAATTAAGGCCATGTTTTGGACCATATTTAACACACATTATTTTTTATCTCGAAAACCGATAGAGATATGTATAGGACAATATTAACAAAAAAGTATTTTAATAAAAGGGCGGTTCTAAAAACGTGTTAATATACGTGGTGTTCCATTAAATAAAATAAAGTTGCTACGACTTTTCGATAGAAGCCGAAACGTCGCAATGCTGAAAATATTTTAGATCGATAGAACATGTAAGAAAGTGCAAGGTGCTAAATTTTCAAAAAGATCCTGCCTTCCGTTTGCCATAAACGCCTAACGTGCCATCGACCCTGAATCACCCTGTATAGATCAGCCCCTGGCAATAGTGTAGAAAAAATGTCAATTTTTGAACTATTGATGTTCAAAAAGTGATTTGTTATAAAGTTTTTCTGTGGCTATATGGTAAATTTTTATCTACCTGAAAAATTCTCAAAAATAAATTTTATATTTAGTACCTAATTGTTGAAATTAAGAGGACGTAATTAGATTTTAGTTGAAATTAGTTCATGAAACTTGAAGTTAACTTTTGAAATTTATTTAAAAATAAATAATATCTTAAATATTATATCTATTTTTTCAATTTTGATCTTATTTTTCAAATTAAAGATGTTTTCTTTTTGCCAGTGATGAAATGGGGGATGCTGAGTCAGGGAAAATTCCTGGACTTGGAAGCGATATGATTGGGAGGTTGTCAGTAACTCGAACAGTTCCTGATCAATAAAATTTCAACTGACATACTTTTTTGAAAGTACTCTTAAAAATAAAATAAAAAGAATTTTTATAAAAAAAAAAAAAATAAAACCGACTTCAAAAAACTTAAATGCAACACATAAAATAATAATAACTTAAAAATCAAATAAAATCCACTAAAGGGTATAAAATAATTATCTCATTTAGTTACAACTAAACGACGAAATATTAACATGAAATTACTTTTTGAAGTCGGTGCCAAATAAACTATACCTATAAGCGAGCCTACCCGGCAAACGTATTAAGTAAGATCGTCAAGTGCCATTCATAAAATGTATATGTTTCGTCGTTTAGTTGTAACTAAATAAGATAATAATTTTATACCTTTTAGTGGATTTTATTTTATTTTTAAGTTATTATTATTTTATTTGTTGCATTTAAGTTTTTTGAAGTCGGTTTTATTTTTTTTTATAAAAATTATTTTTATTTTTCTCTTTTTCGTGATGTTATTAATAGTGACTTAATATAATACCTTGCATGCATCTCGTAAGAGAAAGCGTCAGGCGAATGAATCAGAAAATGATAATAAAATTCAATTCAAAAATATAGAAATTATCTCGAAACATTTGAGGGTTTTAAATGAATGTTATAAGATTTTTTTTATAATAGATTTTATTTATCATAATTTCGATTATTTGCTCATAAGAATTGGAGATTTGCGTTATTTCGTCGTTGATCATATCATCAGAACTTGACCAAATTAATATGGCACCATCCCTAAAACACCCCCTATCGGATCGTTGATCATATCATCAGAACTTGACCAAATTAATATGGCACCATCCCTAAGACACCCCCTATCGGATAAAATAGAATCATCGAAATCAGTTCATAAACAAAGAAGTTAGGCCTGAACAAACCTAAAAAAAAGGTCTAATACCAATGAAAACAACGGGACCAATCGGAAGCTAGACTGAATCCAATCCAATTTTTTTTTTTTCAAAATCGGTTCACAATTGGCGGAGATAACAGGTAACATAGACACACAAAAAAAATCCGCCGAATAGAGAACCTCCTCCTTTTTTGAAGTCGGTTAAAAATAAGGCTTTGTTCTAATCTCTGATATTATTCGAAATCTCTTTTGTGAAAATTTCTTAAATATTAGCTGCACTGTGATTTTTTTTATCAGAGAACTCTGTTTGAGCTAGAAAGCCGAAATTTGAAAGATGAGATTTAATAATACATACTTATCTGTCTTATTTCATCTCATTAGGTACTACTTCAAGAGTTCTCCAGTAAACGATTCGATTTTGTTCTGATTTTGTGTATTTTTTTGCAGTTTCTAAAATTAGAAAGCCCAAAATTTAATCACTTCTTTGTTTTGAAGATGCAAACATTTGTCACTAAAGCAAACTTTCAACGACCTTTCACTCTTGAGTTATCGTGGGTACCTATAATAATCCAAAATCACTTAAGCTTGCTGTACTTGATTTCGCTCTATGTTTCAATTCTAAGCCTCGAAAAGGGAAATATAATAATTTTTGAGTAAATTTAATATTTCAGGTGTGCATGCACCTACTGATTAAATAAAATTTATTAATATTACCTATATTATAATAACTAATCCAGTGGCGTTATTTATTCAATAACTTGCTAAATGGAGCGAGGAGGCATTAAATGTGAGTCGTCACGTTTACCCTCTTCCTTTTATATACATCTCGAATAAAGTTAAATAATCATCTTTTAAAATGTAATCTGTCCATTTTAATCGAAATATTTTTTCTTCTTTTGATAGTTGCCTCCGTTATCGAATGATCGCCTATTCAATCCACGGTTAGACTTGATGGGCGCATTGGTTAAGCCTGTCAGTGAAAATCCCAGACTATCTATCTTATGGTAATTTATTGGCTTTCTATTTAAGATCGCATACCGAAAGGAAAACATATTTAATTCTGCCCACCATCAATTGTATGTCTTTAAGGAGATGTAGAAAATTTCTCTCTCTCTTTTAAAATTGGGTGATTAGCTAAATATAATCTAAAATTAATCCCTGCTTTATGTAACTAAGCGGAATCCACCCCGGGATTTCATTTTTAAATTTGAATAGATTAAACTCTTTTTTTTTATAATTTAATCATATTCTAAGAGGACTGACGTAATCCGATAAAAGTTTTTATCAATTAATTTGTAATCCATTTATCAGAATATACATCTAAATTGTTTTGCTTGAAATTAGAGAGTCAAGCGATTAAAACCACAAACTGTCTTTATATGATTAATGGTTTAACTTTGAGAATACCAAATCATGAACAAACCAAATTTACTTTGGAAATTAAAAAAAAAAAAAAAAATCAATAAGACATCGTCCATTAGACTAATTGAAAATTAAACTTTATGGAATTTTAGACTAGTTCAAATCTATTTCAAAGTGAAATTATATAATATGTTCTAATAAAGGTAATTGAGAATAATCCTCCCCAAATCCTACTACTGTGCTAATTACTAAATTTTCAAACATTTGTATCAACTCACTTGTCCGATTATACTGGGATTCCCATTTTGCTTTCATCATTATCCAATTTTACAACTGTCAATCATTCAAGACCTATGAGAGGGCAAGATTAAGATCATTACTAGCCCTAAGCACCTAAAAGATTTCACTGTCCCTCATATCTAATTCAAAATATCTTACACTAAACAAGGGTCAAATTTGTCCCTGTCTCTAATATCGTTTATATCTCTGGAGCATTCTGTTGCCACTCTGGCTTCGATTCAGAGCCAAGCTATCAAGCTAATATGAGATCCAGATTTAGCTCAAGCTTGAGTTGTTTACCAAAAAAGAATTTAGTCTTTTTGATTTTAAGTCGATTCTTCCACGTTATCAGTAGAGGTTGCCATTAATAGTCAAAACATCAAAAATGGAATGCAATAAGGTTATTCCGCTAGTATTAGATAAGAATCGATCGTTATTTTTGATTTTAAGCCGTTTCCTCCATGTCTTCAACAATGGTTACCAATAATAATCAAAACGTCAAAAACCTAATGTAGAATTGTTATTCCTCAAGTATTATTAGATGAGAATCGATCACTATTTTTTATTTTAACTCGATTCCTCCATGTCTTCAGCAATGGTTACCAATAAAA
>JALMQS010000913.1:378653-424128 GCA_024734495.1 Forficula auricularia
TCCTCAAGTATTAGATCAGAATCAATCACTATTTTTGATTTTAACTCGTTACCTCCATGTCTTCAGCAAAGTTAACGGATAAAAAAACAACGCAGTTGCTATGGTTACTTATAAAATTTCCTCCCAAATTTTTATCATTTCACAGCGAGAAGCCTAACCATTCTTACTTAAACAAGTTTAAATGAGCTATATTACCGATCAAATGAATAAATTTTAAAGTTTTTTTTTAAATTTTGGTAAAATAAGGAATTTAAAAAAAAGTACAATCTTACTCTAGAGTAAAGTACTTTAAAATATACTTTTATTAAAAACTTTATTTAACCTTTTTTGTTGTCCCTAAGGTACTTAATTAGGATTTTAAATTTCATAAAAAAAAGTCATTTTCAAGATATTTAGAAAAAACTTAAAAAGTACTGAAATAAAGTACTAATTTTTGTGGGACGATATGTACCAAAAACTAATCAGCGCTTCATTTTCTTAAACTAATGGTAGGTTTTCAATTTTATTTCAATCGGTGCAAAGGTGTGGAAAAAATCGTGGACGAAAAAAACGATAACATACATACATACATCCATCATCCATCCATCTATCCATCCATCCCCACGCACTTCCAAAAAATGGCACTTTTTGGCCTCTCGACGAGATCCCTGGTAATTTTTGGCAAAATCGTCACGTGCTAAAATTAAACCTAATTGAATACTACAATTTGTGACCTTAATTGAGTCCATGGATTCCGTAGTCTTTACCTGAGGACCCTTTGAAGTCCCGCTTGGCGCGAGAGCGATTACAATACTTTACTCATGCTTCGCATTGGATAAAGTAAAAATTATTTTTCTAGCAGAAGACACACTCTTTTATTGTCTCCTTTAAATCAAATTAAATTTAAACGTAAGACAGGTGCAGGAGGAGTATGGTAAAGTCACATGGTTGGCCAAATCACCTTATTTTTTATTTAAATTTGAACTAATTTATCTTTAATTAGGCACTTAGCGTTTAGTTGCCACACTTCTCTACTTTAGTAAATCTGCAACTGAGATTTCGTCTAATAATGGGATACTGTGGTATTACTATCTGAATCTCGCTAATAATGGTAAATTATCTTTTAGCAGGATCCATTAGAGAGAACGAGCTGGTGTTTTCATATGGATCCTCGTTGTTATAATATATGTTACTCCTCTCACTCTGCCAGATATTTACTTTATTATTAATGCAAACATCTGTAAAACCGATTAATACCCTGAGCATACTTACTTTACCAAGTTATCACATTAATAATTTTAGATGTAAAAATAAGATGAAATGACCATCCAGATGACTTTCGCATATCTAAGTGCTTCTCATATTAATCATTTTATTTTCACGTTACCTAACGAAATGAAACAAAAGTTTATATCCGTAGTATTAAAAGTAAATTTATTTTCAATGTACAAAATAGATATGGAGAGAAGAATTGATGTAAAGGCAGCCAGAATAATGAAAAGAACGAATTCCAAATAAAATGTATTTTATTCGAAAGTCAATATTTCCATAAAAACTGACGTTTCAAACCTCTTTTTCAGGTATATATAGATATTATTTTAGATTTTAGCTTTCACAGAAATTCAAATATATTTGTAAATACTCCCATCTTTTTATTTATTTTTTTATGTTTTCATTAGTATCAGTATTAAAATGTTTGTACTGTATTTGTATTTTACTTTTTATGTTATCAATTCAATTTTAATTAAAAAAAACTGTATCTGATGGCTAAAAGGGCAGGGATGGATGAATAAAAAAAAAGTATTAAAATGATTTTGTGGCTAGAGGTTTTAATTAATATACCTATTTATTAAATCCTAGGTGTACAATTTCTCTACAAATTTATATCCTTGTTTTTCTATAAAAGTTTTACTATTTCTAGATGGCTTTCTATGACTACCTCATGTAATAATTCATTACTAACGTTAAAAATAATTTATTATTCGGTTGTATTATTTCAATTATACAAACCCATGTTTATAACACCTCGCAGCACGAAAATTATTTTAATTCCGAAAGCTAGATTGCTTACTATCAATATTCAAAGCAAAAATAAAAAAAATCCTTTAAAATTCAAGAAAACCATTTAAAAAACTATGAAAAATATTTAATCAAGTAATTAAGTAATGGAGAGGGATTCAGCCAATGGGTAGCCTCTGATGAATAAAAAACTCCCAATTATAGAAAACGTTTCGGCTTTAATTAAATAATGCCATCATCAGTTCCTAAGAGAGTATTAGCGACTGAGGAACTGATGATGGCATTATTTAATTAAAGCCGAAACGTTTTCTATAATTGGGAGTTTTTTATTCAGCAGAGGCTACCCATTGGCTGAATCCCTCTCCATTACTTAATTATATACATATAGAGCCATCAAATTTTATCATATTTAATCAAGTTTGATATTTGCTCAGCAGTCTTTTTCATGTGAAAACATATTTATCAATTAACAAAAAAGAGCTTCGATTGAAAAAATATTTACCTAATAATATGTAATATAATATAGTAATTGTTTCAAAGAAAAATAATTCTTTATTCGAAAAATTGTAAAGAAGCCGATTTCAACTAAAACCTTAACGTTGTACACAGAGTCTATGATTTATTTCTAAGTACATAGAGTTGAAGCTTACCTGGTCATTAAAAACAGTTTAATTGAATATTCTTTCTACAGCTTTCCTGAAGTCTTCAAAAATGAAATCTTCATAGTGGCATGAACATTTTTTATTATTCTTTAGTTAATGAGGGTTAGTTTTTCTGACACAAGGAAATTAAGCCATGGGTATCATAAAAAAATTGATAAACTATATTGTCATGTTGCGATTTGGAAGTTCTGGGCTTTTCTCCGCCCTGTTATCCCATCTTATTTACGCCACTGGTCACATTCCATAATCTTTTTTATGAAACACTGACCAAATCTTTGCATTGCTATTCTTAAGAAACATCTTTTTTATTTCTCACTCTGAGTAAATATAAATTTTTTGTTTTCATTCAAAAGAAGTAATCTATTTTCAAAAATTATCCATGATTATAGGTGTTGCATCTTCTTCTACCCATAAATTAAAAAAATTAAAAGTCTGTTCGATATATTATTTATTAATTTATAAGAGATATATTTATTATAGTATTTATACATTCAATTATTTATTATTGTAGATTTGATGCTTTGGAGATTGAATTGTTTATCAAAAGACTTCCTAGACCTAAATTTCCTTATTAATTTATTATATTTGAACGGCTCCAAGCCTAAGTGACTGCAAAAACCGAGGGGTTAACCGCGACCTAATATCGTATACACCTACTTCCACATCCATTTTCATTTCCAAGTAGAAGACAATAGACGAAGGAGCATTATCTAATGAATTCCAAAATAGTTCCACATAATTCCAAAGACGTGTACACCTAATTCCAATCGCGGTTCACCGCTCGGCGAAAACTAACTCTTTCTTTTACCGAGTCTTTGGACAGTTGTTTATTTTCCCTCTAATTATTTACTATGATTTTATTTAATACTTAATTAAATTATTTATTAACTATAGAGAGGTTTGAGGGAATTGTTTTAACTTAAGGCCGTGTGATGTGCGCCCTTAATTTTTCATATATTTGCTAAATACTTTTATTATTAAAAACGTCAATTTTCATCAATAAACATCTATATCGAATATGATAGATAGATAAATATAGGATTTTTTGGGAAAACAGGAAACCTCGTTGTCATTTCCAATTAAGCGCCGTTATTGGTTTCAGATTAAAAACGAATCGTTCGCGTTAACCGGTTGGCCTCCGGCAATTCTCTCCCCAAATTAGCCATTCTGGTCTACTAATTCATCTTTCGTGTTTGAACTTGGTCGGGCAATTATTTATTAAACCGTTTCCAACTGCTCTTTCAATTGCATTTGGCTCGTCTTTTTCAGTGGCGCCTCTTTTTGTCTCTTCTCTTCATTTCATTTTCACTTATTCAACTTACCCCCCCCCCCCTCCTCCGGATCAAAAATACTAAAACAATTTCAATGAAAATGTTCCATCGTGGGGTCGCCAAGTCGCCATTCCAGTGCTAGTCATTAGAGCTACTTCACTCAAGGAAATCCATTTATCATAACAAATGAGTATTTAAAAGATGAATCTGCTTTTAGAATTTCGAATTCAATTAAAACAAAAAGCCAACGGGCGTTTTGCTCGGCTGCTGACTTTCTCTAGCCACAGACACCAACCCTCCCGCGCGGCATCTATCTCTCTATGAATAGATGACGGAAGAAATAAAAAACAAGCTTGAACTAGGGCGAGTACAAGGGTTGAATTGTGCCCGATTGTAAAGTTGGATCAGTATCTTTTTCTCCCAGAATGTCCATAAATGCATTAGGCTGAAAAGACAACAGGATTTATGGGGTGTCTTCTGTCTTTGTCACAGAGAGAGACACTGGGGGTGAAGTTTTGAAGCGGTTGGTTCTAAAGCACTCGGCTGTTTCTTGCAATAAAATTGAAAGCGGCTGTTTATTTATACTTTATAATATATATCTATATCAGAAAAGGGCTTTTAGATGAGTTGAGTTGTATTTTAAAATTATAAGACTAAAGAGAAATCCCTCTCCGAACTTTTGAAACACTCAACAAAATTTGATTTATTGTTTTTGAAAGTTTTTTTTTTCTAATGTTGAGGATGCAAAGAAGAAGAGGTGCTACCAAAAATTTGTTGAATAATAAAATATTCTTAAAATATTAATTTTAATTAATATTACGGGTATAATTACATTCAATTCATTGGTAGCAAATCTTTACTTTTTTATTTCTAGAAAATGTCAGTGTAATTTATGTTCCTAAATCATGACTATATGTTAGAGGATCTTGTCTTTATGGAAAAGCCATCTGCCCGGAAAGCTAGTTTGGCCATTGGGTTCGACTCTTGAGGAGGAGATCTCTTCTGACATGAAATAATATATATCTTTAACACGTTAGATCAGTGTTTCCCAACATATTTTGTGCCATGCCCCACCTAACCATTTCTAAAATTCTTATGCCCATTATGTAAAATTGCTTATAAAAAGGCCTAAATTTTTTTGTTATTTATATAACAAAATTTTGTTGATTAATATTTTGTATGGTTCTACATTCATTTAAGTTAGTGTATTCTATATCTTGTTTTAGCTATACTTACTATCAAATTTTGTTAACTTTTTTTTCAAATAAGGGTAGGTAACTACTTGTGTAGATTTTTATATATTTAAACTAAAACTAAATTTAATTAATTTAATTAGTTACTGAGCTTTTCTGTTTTGCTCTCTTCCTTTCTTTCGCACTGTTAAATTGATATTATTATTATTATTTTTTGGGAATCCTATCTTAAAAGATTATTTACTAATTTTAAATATTTTTTTAACAATCGGAATGTGTGCTCATACTTGAAAACGATCTCAGAATAAGGCGATCGAAACGTCGTAGTTATACTGAATTATTTGTTCGTGTTCAATAATAATTATAATTAATTATGTGTGATTTAAACAACATTTCAACCCTTAATAAAGTTATTCACAAAAATACAAGCTTTAGCAGCTACATATGTTATCTAATCAATGTTTTTATAATATTCAAATTTAAAAGGGTGAAAAAGGAAAAAAAATTGAGGAAAAAATTTCGGGACTCGTTACTATTTGAATTAATAATTATAAATGATAGATAATTAAATTAAGACATTCAATTCAATTTAAAATTTTCGTACATAGAGACAATAAGCCGTTCCTAATTACTATTTGAAATAAGCGCATGTTTTTTAAATATACATATTTATGTTAATTGCTTGATTAATTATTAATTAATTAACGTTTCGCTGGCTTTGGAGGAGAAAATAACATAAAAAATCGAGTGTTCAAATTTTCGCCATCAAACTAACATAAAAAAAAAAAACGGCTCCTGACACCATCTATATTTTTAATTAGACTCTTTTTTTTTGTTATTTTATCATAATAAAATAACAAAATCGTTTAAAAAGTGATATTGAGATTTTCCATTGAATATATAATTCAGAGAAATTTGCCCTGCTTGATAATCTAATCCAGTAACGGAATTATTTCGACCTGGGATTTCGCTTTAGTTGTGGTCGAAAATTCATCGGGGCAACATCAGAGGACACCTAGCCCTACAGTCTCCCAAAGGTAAACGACCCTTAATATCTACCCCTATATTTTATATTTATTCTATTTATATATACATATATAAAACCCACAAATTATCCATTGACTATAGTGAAAGAATTCAAAATAAATTGGAGAAAAAAGTGAAACTTTTTCAAGACTCGATACGTTGTTTACAGTTTCAATGAATTAATTATTTTAAATGACAAATATCTAATCTTACTTTTATTTAGATTTAATATTTTTTTACCTATAATATAAATTCAAAATTTACACTCGGCAATTAGAGCCACAGCAAATAAATGTTTTTTATATTTTTGTCTGAAATTTAGGGAAATCACGTAATTAAAGAACTCAGGTACTATTTCCGAGAGGGGGTGAAAACAACATATACATATATTCAAAAATAATACATTCCATCTCGGTTTTAGTAAATGACAACCTCTTGTGATTTTCTTAGAAATTTAAAATCTAATTCAATTAGGAATTTGAACTTTTATAGAAATATACCGAGTTTAATTATTTCTAAACATTTCCAAGTTATTTAATTAAATGAATATTCTCTCTATATATAAATAACAACGAGTATTCATTTAGTCGGAGTGCAATAGTCAAAAGGGCGTTCCTAGAATAATAGAGTCTAAAACAGGTCTCCACGTGTATTTGAAATCCTTTCCTTAGCTGCTTTAAAGGAAGAGAGATCATTCATTCTATCCGCGCACTTTTTATTCTTGTTCCTCGATTAAATACTTTTATTTAAAATTTATTTTATTTGATCTAATACTAGAGGAACAACCATTCAACATTGCATTTTAAAAGGAATTACCCGAGAGTCCCAGAGTATCCCCTGTTTGTCAAAGAGACGACTAAAAGGGATTGATTGAATCTCTCACTTCATAAAAATGTTACTAGAGATCTCAAGAAAATGTTGAAAAGAGGAGGTCTACCATGTCTACCAAAAACTAACCTATTGTAATTGTAAGCTGGTTACTTTAATTGAAAAGATTGAATTGAAATGTTTAAAATCCAGTGATTTTCAACTTTCTAGTCCAAATTCTTCGTTTTTTTTTCAATTTTTTATTTAAACAATTTCAGAGGTTTTGTCTTCATTATTCCTCCAGTGGAGCGTATTTTATATTTAAGATGAGATTTTTTTTAATGAAATATGAAAGATTTCTGCAGAATTAACTTAATAGAAATTATTTTCATTGCTTAAATATGTTTCTGAATATTTACCAATTTGCCCACTATAAAATTAGTAGATGGCAGCACTTAATGGCAACGCCTGTATTTAGACAACCTTATTAGAGGAAAAATTATAAAATATTATTCTTCTGCTAATTCCCGGGTCTTGAGAAATTTCCCCTATCGTTTGAGCTTATCTCTTCCTCAATTTATTCTACAAAAAGTACTTTTTTCATCATTACTAATTTTATTACTCTTTTGTGAATTAGATTCAAGATGACAAAATAATGTTCAGACTTCTCTTCCGGTATAATAATACATTATAGAAACAAATCTAACTAGTTTTATTCGTCATTTCATCTATATCGAGGACTTAAAAGATTAAATCTACCCCTTATGCTTATCAAATATCATATCAAATTCTAAGCTCTTCAATTCTTTAAAAGCTGGGCTCTTCACATATTTCCTTTCCTTTTTCTTTTTTTTATAATGAAATTGATACAAGAAGAAGTTGCACCAAAAAGGTACAACCCCTGTATTCCGCGGTGGACCCTTGTATCGTGAAGATAAGAAGAGGTGTTGTTAGAATTCGTGGCTGTGATGTACAATAACTGTATTAGATGAAGGAGGAGGTATCAGCCAAAGTTGGATGCGCTGAGTTAAATAAAACATCCTGAATAAAACGCTTCGGCCTGAATTTATTTGGATATTCATTCTGAACCTTTGGGCGCAGGCATGTTATAAATTTACATGAAGCTACAATTTTTATTTTTGACAAGGCTTGGTTCGATCACATATGTGTACCGCATTCTGTGTATAACTCCCAATTAACTAAAGATGGCCAAATAAATTCAGGCCGAAACGTTTTATTCAGGGTGTTTATTTTAACTCAGCGCATCCATCTTTGGCTGATACCTCCTCCTTCATCTAATACAGATAAGAAGAGATTTAGGGATTGGGTAGAAGTCGAAGGTATCTGAGGATGCGGGTCTTGAAAGTTTGAAAGTTATAAGTGCTGGGAAGACAGTCGGGGGAAGAGAGTTCCAGTCTCTAGATGTCCTCATCCTTAAGATTTATACCCCTCATTCTTTCTTAAATGTATAAATAATCATAGATATTGCAATTTTATTAATTTTTATTACCAAAATAAAATAATACAATATTATTTAAAGTTAATTTGATCCCTATTTGCAGCCTCGCACCAAATTGTTATTATGTGTTGAAAAACAAAATCAACTCTTAATGAGCTATTTATAGCTATCTGTTTTTGTGTAACGAATAATATAAATCTATCACATTAGAAAAAGTTAGTATCATTGTTTTTTGTATCCCCATTTTATCGATTTCCGCTTCTTCATTACAGTTTTGACTAAAATTGAATTCAGAAGACAATGCTCTGTTCCACAATGATGCTGATATTAAGCATTTCGTTATTATTATTTGCATTCTATCCTTCTTTTCAATTTATTGTTTTATTTTCAAGACAAGGCGAAAAATAATAGACATCGATCAATTCAAAATCACTGCTCCGACTCTCTACACTCTACCTCTTTTCCACCACCTCCTCATCTCTTCTCTCATTCCATCCCATTTCATTCCAATGATCAGCGAACGAAATTCTACTAGAAGAATATTAAAAAGGAAATGGTGGCGCATTTTTTAAAGAACCTCCCCCGTCAGACCCGCTTTCTCTCCGCAGCTCTTCCTCTCATTTAAAAACGCGGTTGGCGAATGCAAACACATCCCAAGGGCCAGAGCTGAGATGGCCCGGATGACAGCCTTATTTCCGACACTCATAATTATCACATAATGATCTCACAACTTTCGAGTTTATTGTCATGGAAATAAATTCGCTATTTGAGGGAAAAA
Organism: Forficula auricularia; assembly: GCA_024734495.1. Classification (NCBI taxonomy): domain Eukaryota; kingdom Metazoa; phylum Arthropoda; class Insecta; order Dermaptera; family Forficulidae; genus Forficula; species Forficula auricularia. Next base: position 387,848 of record JALMQS010000913.1, read on the forward strand.
CGACCATTTTTAATGATATGCTGATGAGGGTGAAAATTGGGACACTATATATACTATACAAAAGCTGTAAAGAAGTACTCTATCCTAATAGGGCATGGTAATTTTCAAAGTTTTTATTAGATTCTAGGAATATCACTTGTATTATAGCATGCAATTTCTGAATTGAAACTTTGGTCGTTTTAGTAGGACAGTAGTAAACTGCCCTATGGCTAGTTTGATGGTTGCTTGGTACGTTGGGCCGTTTATTAGTAAGAAATGAGTACCATAATCTGTACTTACTTAATTTAGTTTATACGTTATCAAATTTGAGAAAAATTAAAATTATAAATTTTAAGGAGTAAAAACTTTCTCAATTAGATTTTTTGACAATTTTTACAAAAACATTATTTTTCTTAATTGTGAAATTTTTCTCTTGGTTCGGACTAGTAGTTTTACTATTTGATATGAACAAAAAAATTTTATTTATATGTACTACAAAAAGTATTAAAAATTATATTTTGTTTCCCAAATGCAGCACATACCCAATCTTATACTTTTTAAATTTCAAATTTTCCATTATTTACAATCTTTTTTTTTTTTTTGATCATTTAAACACATCCTTAGTACATTTTAAAATAAGAAAAAAGTATCTAAACAGTATCTGAGATCTCGCTAATTATTGATTATACGGTTTCGGCCATAAATATTATTATTTTTCTATATTTTATCAAAAAATAATCGAGTTCAATATTTATTTAATTAAAATATCGATTAATATTAACATTTTTATATTTAATTATTAAATGAATATTGATTCAAATCTAAAAAAAATCAACTTGTGTGAACATCACGTGACTTTCGCTTACAACCACCATTTCTTTGAAATCATTCTACCAAATTCCCTTTTCAAATTAGAGCACTCACAGTGTTTCAATCGAGATAAATAATACACATCACAGAACTTGTAATATTTGTTAAGTACATAGGTAATTCTTTTTGAGAAAATAAATAAAACCACCTCACCTATCAAGTAAAGAGGTACAAGGGGTATGTGTATTTTGTCCAAAAGCTTACCATATTTCGCTGATTAATTTATAGATTCTTCTTTCAAATTTCGTTGCTTTGACACTTTCTTATATATAAAACACACAGAGACACTCTCGCACCATTGAATTTTCTGGTTATTTTGGCTCTGGCATCCACAAAAAGTTTATTTTTCTAAAATTAGTATCTAAATCTTTTATATATATATACTATAAGATTGAAGTAATTTTTGGAGACGAACTGATAAATGAATTGAATGGATATTGATGAGGCAGTACAAAATTCAAAAACACTATAATTCTGCTGAGAATGAAATACGATATATTATTGTTACTGCCACTGAGAGTGGAGATAGAGGGGAATGTCACATTGGATTTCCTTCGCTGACTTTTCAAAACCCTGAAGGAGAGAATAAGCCTCCAAAATGCCGGTTTATGAATAAAAATATAGTTTAAAATATCTTCTTTTTTGAATTTTGGACTGCCTCATCAATATCCACTCAATATAATATATACTATATTTCGAGGGGTGAACCGCTACCTAATATCGTGTACACCTGCTTCCACTTTCATTTCAAATAAGAAGACAATAGATGAAGGGGAATTATCTAATGAATTCCAAAATAATTGCAAAGATGTGTACATCTAATTCCGATCGCTGTTCACTCCTCGTTATATTTATACTACCCATTATATTTTAACGCTTGGGATTTACAACATCATTTAAAAAAAAAAAATTGTTAATACCTACCTATATTCTTTTATATTTTTGAGCTTCTCTATTTTATTTTTATTTCATATTTTATTTATTCACTTTAGCACATACATCCACCTCGCCCTTAAATCAATTTCTAAATATCAAACACGTTGTTTGAAAATTACTTTTCCATGCACCGTTTGATGTTTGCTGAAATAACCCTAGTGATTTAATTTAAGAAGATTAACTCTGTTCCATTTACATATTCCAAAAATGGAAAAATCTATTATAACTTTTTACTGTGCACACATTTCCCCTCCGCCGCTTCATTTGTTTTCTTTATCGAATCTACAACTTTTTTTTATTCTTATAAAGAAATCCTATTTACCTGTGCTACAACCCATTCGCAATATTCATGTAAATTTATAATTACCCGGGGGGTATAGAAAATTTATTCTCTGAAGCAATTTATACATAAATTTTGATTTATATTCATATAGTTCGTTGCTTCAGCGACTTAGAGAAGTCGATAACATAAAATGACCAGCTCCTTTTGCTCTTTCTGTTTAATTTACGAAGTCTTTGAACTCTTATTCTCAAGAGATGCTCTATCTTTTTAGAAGAGAATAATAAATGATTTTGAAAGAAAAAATAATCTTGCGTGACTTTTGCACACTGACTTGACTTGTTCTTAAGCTGATTTAACAATAAACCAATGTTACAATTTATTAATCAAATGTTTAATAAAATAAATAATTAAAGTAATATTAATTTATTATTAATATTATTATTTAATTGACTCTAAATACTTGTTCTTTTTGTACAGCATGAATGTAGTGTTTTTGTGTAAGTTGAGTTCATTTTTAGTCTATGTGTACGCGCATTGAACCAGGGGCTGTCCCAGACTTTCATTTGGAGGGGGGGGGGGGGTCATCTACTGGGGACTTTATGTTTGATATGACTATCTTACAAAATAAACACCTTTTTTGTTTGTTTTTTGTTTTTGAAACCATTTGGGGGGGAGGGGGTCATGACCCCCATGACCCCTCCTGCGACCACCCTTGCACTTAACTTGGGGATTGATCTAGTGTTGCATTCTTCTCACTAAACCAATCCGCACCCCCCCCCCATGTTTTTTTATTTTTAATAATGATCAAAATTACATTGATTTTATTCTCATTATATGATCATTTCAAAACCAAAATGTAAATAATTTTAATATCTATTAATTTTATTAGAGAGGCAAGTCGAGTTGTACTTCAGTTTTGGCAGTGGTTGTACAAGTTCAGTGCAAGGACGGTTCCAGGGGTCATGACCCACCCCCCCCCCAAATGGTTTCCAAAACAAAAAAAAGGTCTCTTTTGTAAAATAGTTATATCAAACATAACGCCCCCCCCCCCAAAAAAAAAAAAAATAATGGATAGTCTGGAACCGCCCCTTGTTCATGACGATGATGAGGGAGGCCCGAGCATGCATCGCTCGTGGCAATAATTTGACCAACTATAATCCGGCTGCTGTACGAACGTTACTAACACTTATTAAAAGATTCATACTATTATACATTGGATCTGGTTAAATAGAATTTACCACCCGAGGCAAAATAATTGTATTAAATACAAAATGAAAATATTACACCGACTAGGTACTAATTAGAAAAATAAAAAAAAAATACAGTGTCCGGGTTATGATACTTAATTGAGTCCTAATTTTAAAATCATTTCCAATAGACTTAAATAACTTATATTCCAAACAAAATTAAGTGTGATAAATATTGAAAAAAATAATCCGAGTCATATTTGAAAAAAATGTTAAAATTCTAAAAATGAAATTAATTATGGTGTCCGCTGCAAATAAACATTCATATATATATATCAATGGCGTGCTATCCATGGATACTGTGGATGCAGCGCACCTCTAAAATTTCAAACATTTAGAGAATTTTCACAAATATAAGGTCGACTTCAAAATTTCAGAAGGATCTTTAAATTTTTTAATTTTTATCCGTTATTTCAAAAAAACATTTTTTTTTGTAAAGTAGATACATTGGTTCTCGAAATGAAATAAAATTGTTGCATAGTTTCAAGGGGCAATTACAATGAAAGATTTTTCTGAAAAGAGCTCGGATAGAAGGTTTGAAGTCCCTGCCTGGTATATCTTTCAGTTCAAGGAGGTCAAAGACCAGACGAGTTTTAGTCGAATAAAAATTGTTCTCGCTGAGGAACTATTATATTAAAATAGAAATAATACAAAAAATGAATAAATAAAGATGATTCGAGAATCTTTGCATTCCTGTGACATCTCAGGCAGAATCTACACAATTATTATTTGATGGTTAAAGTGGTTCTTGGACTATGTTAGTTATTTACAGAGAAAATCGGACTTATTGATTGGTTTATACATTATTATAGATTAATGAATGCAAAATTTATTTAATCGCAAATTCTTTGATCTTTCCAATTATTTATTAAAAAATATATAAAAATAAATAAATAAACGTTCAATCAATAGGCTTTGGGTTTGATTTTCAGCCGTCTCAGCCGTACCTCTAGTTCAATCTTTTTTTACATTTAGTAATTGAAAAGATCAAAGAATTATTGATCGAAAATGTTTAATCAAATGAATTTTTTCGATATCCTCTAAATAATAATATATAAATTTTAATTCTTTTTTTGAATTTATTTATTCATTTATTTTTATTTGCACTTTAAAAATGGATATGAGCAGGGCCGGCCCTACCATAAGGGGAACGGAGCGGTCGTTCCAGGCGGTCGGTGCCTCAGTGATGTAAAAAAATAAAGGAAAAAATATTTTATAAAATAAGAGGTGGCCATACTATTGGGTCTCGATCCATCCTAAAACTTGCCTCGGGCCAGCACTAGATATGAGATTCAATAAAATAATTTTTAAGAAAAAAATAAAAACCGACTTCAAAAAATTAAATGCAACAAATAAAATACACTAAAAGGTATAAAATAATTATTATCTTATTTAGTTACAACTAAACGACGAAATATTAACATGAAATTACTTTTTGAAGTCGGTGCCAAACAAACTATACCTATAAGCGAGCATACCCGCCAAACGTACTAAGGCCCGGTTGTATGTCGCAAAGTAAATGCTTTTTACCACTAACCAAGGTAGATGGTAAATGGAGCCACTGGGATGGCCAATCAGATGACAGGCACATTCAGTGGCCATCCCAGTGGCTCCATTTACCATCTACCTTGGTTAGTGGTAAAAAGCATTAATTACTTTGAGTCATACAACCGGGCCTAAGTAAGATCCGTCGAGTGCGATTCATAAAAGGTATATGTTTGGCACCAACTTCAAAAAGTAATTTCATGTTAATATTTCGTCGTTTAGTTGTAACTAAATAAGATAATAATTATTTTATACCTTTTAGTGTATTTTATTTGTTGCATTTAATTTTTTGAAGTCGGTTTTTAATTTTTTCTTAAAAATTATTTTATTTTTCTCTTTTTAGTGATGTTATTAATAGTGATCATATCATCAGAACTTGATCAAATTAATATGGCACCATCCCCAAGACACCCCCTATCGGATAAAAAAAGAACCATCGAAATCGGCTCATAAACAAAGAGGTTAGGTCTAAACAAACCTAATAAAAAAGGTCTAATACCTATGGAAAAAAATCGAAAAAAAAATGGGACCAATCGGAAGCTAGACTGGACCCAATGCAACAAAAAATTTCAAAATCGGTTAAGAATTGGCGGAGATATGAGGTAACATAGGCACAAAAAAAAAAAAAAAATTCAATCGAATAGAGAACCTCCTCCTTTTTTGAAGTCGGTTAAAAATTGCATATTCTTTATTTAAGACTCATTTTGAAGTTATGAAAGGAATATGTATTTTTTATGGCATATTTTTATAAAGAAATTCATTGACCTATAATCAAAATTTTGCAATTCTTTAATTTTGTCGAAATTTTGACGCTATCAGCTTTATACTGTTGGAAATTTTTATTCTTCTAAGATGAAGGAAGGGTAGTCTGGTAGCTCAGTCAGCTAACGCACTGGCTTCGCTTCGGCATCGATCGATTATGACGATGTTGAGGTGGAGATCCGGGGTTCGATCCTAGCTGGCAAATAAAAATTCCTACCGGCTGAAAACTCGGCTCCCTCACTAACCCTACTAACACTCTACTTATGTGCTATCTAAATGGGCTTTGTTCCCGGAGACATTAAATAAATAAAAAAAAAAAAGATGAAGGAAAATGCCTCGTCTCTAAATTTCTTCTTTTTATTTTAGCCCTTTTTCAAATATCTTCTTATAACTTATCCTCCTACAAAAAATAAAATATTTGCGATTTTTTTAAAATTAGGACAAAATTATCTTATTAGAGTAATTTTAATGTTTCTGAAAATGGATCTATTATTTTTCGCCATTTTTTTTTATGAAGAAAATTATCTCCTATATGTCGGACTCATTTTAAAGGATTTTTAAAATTATGATTTTTTGGGGAATCTATATCATATTATCTGTATTTTGAGAAAATTTCAAGTTTCGATGACAGGAAGTGTTTCATCAAAGCATGAATTTGATGCCCCTTTTTTAAATGTCTCATCATAACATGCCCCATACAAAAAATATGATTTTTTGCGATTTTTTTTGGTGTTGGGAGAGAAGGTCTTTAAGAGACTTAACTTTCTAATTTTTAACCGACTTCAAAAAAGGAGGAGGTTCTCTATTCGACTGAAATGTTTTTTTTTTTTTTGTGTGTGTCTATGTTACCTCATATCTCCGCCAATTGTGAACCGATTTTGGAAAAAATTTTGGCATTGGGTTCAGTCTAGCTTTCGATTGGTCCCATTTATTTTTATTGGTATTAGACCTTTTTTGTTAGGTTTGTTCAGGCCTAACTTCTTTGTTTATGAACCGATTTCGATGATTCTTTTTTTATTGGAAAGGGGGTACTTTAGGGATGGTGCCATATTAATTTGGTCAAGTTCTGATGATGCGATCACTATTAATGGCATCACAAAAAAGAGAAAAATAAAAATAATTTTTAAGAAAAAAAAACCGACTTTAAAAAATTAAATGCAGCAAATAAAATACACTAAAAGGTATAAAATAATTATTATCTTATTTAGTTACAACTAACCGACGAAATATTAACATGAAATTACTTTTTGATGTCGGTACCAAACAAACTATACCTATAAGCGAGCATACCCTCCAAACGTACTAAGTAAGATCCGTCGAGTGCGATTCATAAAAGGTATATGTTTGGCACCGACTTCAAAAAGTAATTTCATGTTAATATTTCGTCGTTTAGTTGTAACTAAATAAGATAATAATTATTTTATACCTTTTAGTGTATTTTATTTGTTGCATTTAATTTTTTGAAGACGGTTTAATTTTTTCTTAAAAATTATTTTTTAATAGATAGATATATGGTATAAAGTTCGTTCTGGTGCCAATATATTTGTATTACCAAAAAAGTCCTTATTAGATTTCGGTCTTCTTAGCTTAATAACTTTTAGATACAATTGCAGAAATTCAGAAAAAAAATTAATCACCATTTGAGAAGCTCTTCTTAAACGGGTGTAAAAAATAAAACTAGAAATTGCTAATAAACTGAAATTCATCAGTTCTTTAGCTCAAACCATTTTTCGCAGCAAAATTTGTACACAGCGTACCGAGTATTAATTTTTTTTTTAACTTTTCCTCTAATTGCTTAATAAAATAAACACGTTAATGGGGAGCTTATAAGCCCTCTACACTTCCATTCCTACACTTTTAAATATTGAAGTAATTCTATATAATTAAAAAAATGTTTTTTTTAAATAAGAAAACTTTGAGAAAAAAACGGAATATTATTATTTTTAATTAATTATAAAATTTAATCACTTAATATCGAACATATTGTCTTGGTATTTATTTATTGGTTGAATAATATTTAAATTTTATTTTTTAATTAACATTACGTGGAAATAATAATAAAAAGAGTAAGTTTTAAGACTAGTTACATTAAATCCAGCACTGTTTCAAATAAAAAATTAAAATATATTTGAGATATATTTAAAATTCATCTTTATGAAGATTAAACAAAGTCTGTTCTCTCATGTTTATATTCAACTTTAAACATCTATGAATATGTTAATTGCAATAACACTCAAGTGACAGAGCAATTACTTAGAAAAGTGGGCCAAGAATTCTTCATTTAATCCGAAGACCGATTCAATCTTTAGTCTCTTCATGGTATAGGCGCGGAAAGTGATGTTTACGGGCTATTGAAATTGCGTTTGTTTAGCAATATCTCAAATGGCGATAAAAGTCATTTGAGCACGATTTTTTTATATCTATACGTCTTGATTTAGTTACCGACTAAACTCAAAAAGGTAAAGTCGTAGCAAGCTAGGGATTTGATCCATTGGGTTTAATTAGTTAAGTGAAATTAAGTGAAGTTTCGGCTAAAATATTTGTGGAGTCGTTTTCAAGTGCTCCAAGAAATTCTCAGAATGCGTATATGGAGTCTTGAAATGTCTTTCTCTATAGTTATTATAATAAATTTCACAATGATACCTTCGAGTGTGTATTCATAATATATGTATTTATATTTGTTTGCTACCGCAACTTTTGTTTTAATCTATTTAATATGGTTGGCAGTAAACAATCCAGGAAATGTAAAGGATTTAGAATAAATAACAGCCGCAAAAATTTTCAATTTATTTTATGAAACAAACATGTTGTTTGAAACAATTATTAAAATTAAATAATTTTATCTTTTAAATAAATACGTCGGATTTTGTGCAAATGTTTGTGTTGTGGTTTGAGTGATAGCTGGTTGGAACGAAAACAAACAATTATCTGAACTTATAAGTAAACTAGGTCAATTTTATTGTTCCTAATATTTACACTTATTAGAATAGGTAGCTAATCATTTCCGAAAATTGATTTTTTTTAATTTTCAAATTATAATATTAAAAATGTGACGAATGGACGCATTTGATAACTTTCATAGAAAAAATATGACCCTAGTAGCACAATGTTTCAAACTATATAGTAACTATATAGGGGCTATATAGATTCTCGAAAGGCGAGTTTTTACACGATTTGTGGTTTCCAGAGAACCAAAAAAAAAAACGAAAAGTGTTGGTTTGTGTATAATAATGATAACTGAAAATATTAAATTTCGGAAAATGGAATTTAAAATTTCGGGTCATTAAATAGCTTAATCGCCCAACGTACAGCACCGCACTCGAAGAGTAGCCAAATAAATAAAAAATTGAAATAAAATAATATACCTACATACCTAAAGATTAGGTAACTATGGTATATGCTCTTCTTGTGTACCTATATGGTTTAATTTTTAAAAAAATATATATATTGTCTTAAAAAATTCAAATAAGTATTCGCTTTTCATTAAATGAATAATGCCTAAAGAGATAATTAAATTTCTTATACAATTCTTTAGATTAAATTCTTCATTTATTAATTGGATTAAATGTAAAAAGAGTGCGGAAGAGAAAAAACAGGGATAATAGATCTAAGTAAGAAGACAGGTACAGGTTTTATTTTTTAAGTCAAGTTTTTAATTTAATTAAAAAAATATTTATATAGATATATTTTATAGCTCTCGTCCATGTTGCGGCTCCATCTTCATTGTCTTATCTTGTTCAAAAGGACTCATTTTTCTAATGAATTAACATTTTTAATTAATTTTTGACAAAAATTTAAACTTAAGCTGTTTCATTTTTTTTTATTCATTATAGAAAAGTTACTATATGTTTAATATCTATTCCTTACATTAAAATTATTACTTCATAGCTTCTTAATTTATATCAAAAATCTAAAATATCGTATTTTTAAACTTGCAGTTCTTTGACCATTTTTAATCAGTACTAATTTAGGTATTTTGTATTCTTGTGATTTTATTGTTTTATGATGTAAGCTTCTACATATTCTATTATCGCGATTTCAAGCTATCTTTTTGTCAGTTCTTTCTCTGAATTTACCTTTTTAAAATTAACCAAATTCTTTCTTTTTTGAGGCGTTTAGTCATACCGAGGGGTGGACTGCGATTGGAATTAGGTGTACACCGTCTTTAGAATTATTTGGAATTCATTAGATAATCTATTGTCATCTATTGTTTTCTATTTGGAAATGAAAGTGGAAGTAGGTGTACACGATTTTAGGTCGCGGTTCACCCCTCGAGTCACACTCATAGTAGTATCTCATCGAGTAGGGCGGGGCTTGCTGTCAACAGAGTTCGAGTGTTGTCTAATTAAGCTGACAATACAAAATAATTTATAATAAATTATAGATGTAGGTATATTGTACATTCTTAACAGTTTTCATAAAAGAATAATATTTATTTAATATGAATAACAATCAATATATTATTTCAAAATATATACTTACATTAATATGGTATACGAGCAGTACCTGGCGTGCCTACGGCACGCCCGGCACCGCTCGGCCCTCCGGGCTGGTGGCCCTGGCGGTCAGCTTCTCGAGATGTGATTATTAGCTGTCCGTAATTACCTATATGTTTTGAAAAAAATATTTTTTTGAATAATGAATAGTGATCAAAGAAAGATGAAAAATTATCATGAAATGCTTTATAAATACTTTATTAGAGCATGCACCAACCATTTCTCACGAAATTCCCGATCGGTTGGAAACCTATTTCTTTTTTAATAATACATTTCAATATTTAAATTTATCTAAAAAGTGTCTCTAAATCAATTATATATAATAATTTTAAAATTAATTTATCTACTAAAATTCCAAATCACCCGCGCAGTAATAAATTAAGAATTAATCTCATTATCCCATTAAATCATTTCTTATTAAAACTTATATTATAAATTAAATATATGTAATATATATATATATTATATATATATATATATATATTTTAAAATTAATTTGTCTACTAAAATTATAAGAATTTATATTTTTCTTAAATTCAAAAAAAAAAATTCGCGGTATTATGAATTATTTCCAAAAATTAAATATATATTAATATATAATATATTTAAAATTAATAAATTTGTCTACTAAAATTCCATATGAGACACGCCATAAATCTAATATTCTAAGCTATATAGAGGAATATATTAATATATAGAGATATTATAGATATATAATATAGAGAATAGATGTTTTATTTGTAAAATTTGACAATATAACAACTGTCATTGAATATTAGTTGCTTTTTCTCCCACATGTTCCTTGCGCGCCACGGGTACAGTCTGACAATGGCTTTTATATATATAGATTATTAATTTCCAAAACTAAACATTTTTAAGGTAATTTAAAGTTTCATACAATCTTAAATAATTCATTATATTTTACTTGAAAACTTTTAAGATATTAAATATTTATGAATATACCAAATACGTTTCTTTGGTTGAATTTTTCAACTTCATTTCATATATCTAAGTTAGAACAAAAAATAGTTACCTTCATCTCTAATCCTCTTTTAAATTCTTGCGAATCCATAATATATGAATTATTGATATAATAAATATTATTTCTTACTTCTTGAACTAAAGTGGAGTTACTAACCGTCTTATGATACCCGGGACTTAAGATTTCTAGGGCCCTGGAAAAGGCGTCCCTCAAAAGGGGCGTACTGCACGCCAATTGTCCTGTTATACTTTTAAGAGGCCGAATGTGAATTTGATAATTGCACTTCAATTAATGATTTACGAATTTATACCAAAACAAGAGTGCTTTATTTTACTATTTCTTCTAATAAACCTTCCACTGATTCACACCATTTCTATAAATTTCATCCCATACTAAAGACAACATTTTGTTGGATCCCGCTTTTTTCAGCTAGTCCCGCATTTGAATTGTCAATTTCCTGCAAATCTGCGCTCCAATGCTAGGTTTCTATTTTCTTTCGAAAAACAGACTTTTTTTAAAATTAAGAAATGTATTAAAGGTGGAGATAATCATTTTCAAGCAAGATTTTTCTTTTTGTCTATCTCCCAACTATTTGTTTGTCCGTCTGTATTCCTGTATGTTTAACTGAATACTCACTATGGACCAAGAACAGAAAATTGTTCAATGACAAAATATTTGTATTTCTAAAATAACTTATTAGATTTGGAGTATTCTAGCTATAAAACTTCCACTTCTTCAAAATGCATAGGTAAATAAAAAACAGGAAAATAAAAATAGAATTGTTATATGGGACATTTGTAGCTAATGAGTTAAAAATTGGCACAAAAGCTTGAATTAACTGAACCTTAATATCAATATATGATCAGTGCTGGATTTCCGCCTAGGCCCACAAGGGCCAGGCCTAGGGGCCCAGCCGGCCTGGGGGCCCCGGTTGCGGAGTCTTTTTTTCAACCTAAAAAGATCACAAGGGGTCTACAACAGGCATTACAAATATCATACAAGTATGCAATCACAATCTCTGGCTAAACAAATATCGCTCATTAAAATTACTAAGAGTTTTTACGTTGGATTGCTGCTCCATTTACATAAGCACATTTATCCAAAAGTAGGAATTGCGTACGTATTGTGTACACCAGCCTCAAACGGCTCAGCAGATCAGTCGTTTTCAGCGCTAAAGAGAGTAAAGAATTACTTAAGATCTAACATAGGAGAGAACAGGCTCAAATTTACTCTCTGTAATGTATATAGAGTCAGAAATAATGCAGTCAATTGACTATGAAGACGTCATTCGTTCTTTTGCACAGAAGAAAATTCGCTGTTAGATTGAATAAATTTTATAGAATAACGTAACTATATAGTAACGTAGACTGTATTATTCTGATGTTTATTAAACTCATTAAAGTCGATTAAAAATTTCTTTTTTCCTCTCTTCTTTTGTCTATATCCTATATATATATTGTCATTTTTTAGTTTTATTCTTTTCTCTATATTCAGTATATTTATTATTTTTGTTCCATATAATTGTTGTTTCCCTTTTTAAATTTTTTTCTCTTACTTGATCTGTTTGTATCATATTGTTTATTTTCTTTGTAATTAAATTGGCCTAATATTGTACATTAAAAAGGCTAGATGCCCCTACAAATACAATGTTCTTGAATAAAAAAAAATTGTCCTGTACTAGTCCATTTAATTTGCTAAATTTCCAAAATAGCTTCGAGATGGTGGGGGGGAGGGGGCAAATGTCAAGTGCCTAGGGGCCCTGGGTCTCTTAAATCCGCCCCTGTATATGATAGCACTATCTCAAACTGGTCACTTAATAAACAATAAATTGCCAATTCACTAAAACAAACTCATGAAAAAGCTTTCACTTTTTCCTCCAATTTGCTAATCAAAATATTTAAAATTATTAAACAATTAATTATCTCAACGACTCCCATCAATCGTTGATCCCAAAGGTCGAAAATAATTTTCTCTTCACCCGTTCAGTAGCTTAGTGGATATAGGAGCTAAATCTTTTATGACAAAGCATTGCAGTACACATGCAAAGATCCCGGATTCGAGCCCCGGCTGATCCTTTTGTCTGTAATAAAAATAATCTTTTCTTCGTTCTCTAAATTTAATTAAAAATTATATTCTATTTTCTTTAAAAAAATGGCAAACTTTAAATTTCTTAGTTGATAAACCAAAATCAATACTTTAATATGTAAAATATTTATTTTATTTTATATATATTTTTTTTCTCTCTCTCTTTCTCTTTTCTTATATTTGAAAGATCAAAAAGATTCAAAAAAGCAAAAAAAAAGTCAGCCTCGATTGGCCGGCCTATAAAAAATAATTCACCAGTTAGTTAACCCTTTCATGCTCCAAAGAGCAGACCGAAAACCAGGTCTTGGACCATGGCATAAGCCGACGATCAAGGGAGAAGCCAAAATAATTACAATTTTGCTGACTTTCTCCTTTTTCTTCATTACTTTCTCTGAATCGATTATATATATACATATATACATATAATGGCATAAATATTTGTATAAGATCGTAATATTGGCTTATCACCCCACTCTTGTCCCTATAAATCATAATTTTGTAGATTTTATAAAGAGTAATCCCATAAACGCCTTGATAAAGTTTTTGTTAAATATTGAGAGACGCTGTTAAATAAAGCTAGGATGTAAATTTTTTTATATCCATATTGGGATTAAGGATGAAATAAAATTCTCATTTGCATTGAAGACTTTTTGTTTTTAGAGCCATGTGTACTCATTAATATTCTTTCTTCAAATATTTGATCTTTCTTTCCCTTGTCATATTATCTATCCCTTTTTTTTTACTTTCACGCCCTTTGATTGACATAATGACCTATCGTGGGCTTTTGAGAGTCATTTTCAATTAATAAAAAAAAAGTATATTTGTAAAAAACAATATTGTAAATAACGACGCGTCTTCTGCTCACCAGTTCTAACAAGTTAAAAATATATTTTGAAATATAGGAGCTAAAGAGAGGGGCTGGCGGGTAATAATAACTAATTCACCCCTTTTGACTATTAGTAGCAAAAGTTATTGGGGAAAGAAACTCTATTCTCCCATAAGAATATTACATTTAATTTCCGACAATTACAACAGATTCAGATGAATGTATGTATGAGTGTAAAATCTATCAAACGAAATGAAAAACGTTAATTTTTATTGAAAATTTTCTAAAATTAAAATAATATTTACTTGAACGAAATTTTCTCTTTGGAGAGAGACGGACTGGTAAAATTTTCTGCTAAAAGTAATGGAAGGCCGACCAGGGGTAGTGAAGAAAGAAAAAAATTTCCATTTCCAAAAAGGTGTATTTATTGGATTGTCATTCCTTTATTTCTTTCTTCCTTTCCTTTTAAACCGACGCGACGTTTCGGAGGATTCTTCAATTTTTATCTTCCTTAGTAGAAGCATTAAAATAGAAAAAAAATCATAATTAAGGATTTTTTTCTAATTTAATGCTTCTGCTAAGGAAGATAAACATTTCAAACATTGCTGAGGAGAGAGAGGAAGGAAGCATCTTGTTTGTTTCCCTTTGAAACCCTGAAGAAGGAGGGAAGAATTCTCCGAAACGTCGGTTTAAAAAGAAAGGAGGAAAGAAAAAAAGGAATGACAATCCAATAAATACACCTAATTTGGAAATGGGATAATTTTTTCTTTCTTCACTACCCCTGAGCTGCCTTACGTTACTTTTAGGTGCCAATATTTACTTCTGAATATCAGTGAAAGTGTCTACTAGCAGTCAGCAACCTGCAGTTCTCCATGTTCTTTGATCTATGGTAGTCTACCTAGAAATTGATTAATAATCTACATTTTTAATATATATAATACAGATTACCATATATAAGGAATTTAACACAATATTCCTCGGTTCGTCTATATCTATAGTGAAATTAATATGTTTTATTTATTTTCATATCCAGAATCCCATACAAAGCTAAATTTTAAATTTAATAATATTAAAAAAAATATATATAAAACCCCAAGATATATTCTTAAAATTTAGTTGAGGGGATTTGTACCACCACGCTCATGTTATATAATCACAAACCTCCAAGGGAATTAGTACATGCAGAAACGGGACAATAATATATTTAGTACATACAGGGGGAAACGGCCAATAATATAATTATTGGATACAATTTCATGTTTAGAGGATATTAATAAATAATTCGATCGATATTCATTTTTTCATTTTTAATTTCATCAAATTTTTTATAAAAGATATTGCTAATGATTCTTTATATATATTAATACACTAATGTATTTTTTACATTAGGCTTATTATACATTTTGTTTTGGTCTGTTAAAAGTAAAAAAATCATTTAATACCTGTGTCCATTTAGTTAATCTTTCAATGGAACTTTTCCGAAAATTTTCTCTTTTGATTAAATTCGATCTTAAATAATCATATTTACTCGGGATTTAATTTGCTTTAATGTCTATTAACCTTTCGCTAATGGAAAAATGTCTTGAATGAATTGAAAGCGAATTCAATTGTCCCCTATGGCTGTCCAAAGTGTATGTTAATGCCGGCTAATGGCCAGGGGTCGACATGCACACTCCACTTATACATCGCGCGTGAACAAATTGGTGACGTCGACAACACAGTCCAATAGTTATTTGAACAAAAGACTTTGAACTATGAGGAAGACTCCCCTACCCCTAGACCCACACACCCTTAAAGAGCTACGCGGAGAACCAAATGGTCAAAAGCAATCCCTTCTTTTTGAATCAGTTCAATTTAATTGAATCGCCCCGTTCTCTATATCCAAGTAAAAGGAAACATTTTATTATATTTTTCTTCAATAACTTTCTCTTTTTTCTTTAATTTTTGCTCCTTTCTCATTTTTTTTTTTTTACCTCTATTATTATTAAATTAAATCTGCAATCGTCTGGCGAAAGAAAATTTTTACGAGAAACACAGTTGAAATTTACTAATGACATTAATAACATTTAATAAAGAAAGTTGAACCTTTATTAAAGCTTAGGTTTCGACAGTACAGCGGCTTGCATTCAGTGTTCTTTTTAGAATTAATGTTTCTTAATATTTTTATACTTTAATTCAATACATAAGTACAGAAATATTTATTTCAGGTAGGTACTAAGATTCAAAAGGATGGGGGGAAAAAAATATCAATAAATAACTTTTTTTATTGTTCCTTTGTTCCCTCAGGGCAATGAAAATCCTAAATGTCAGTTACTCGCCAGTTTGCGTTTCAATGTTTGCTTTCAATTCATAACGACACCTAGAGCCTTACATCCCACTAGTGTTATATCAAGAGGACGGTCCATGGCTTCTCTCCCCTTCGAAATCATCTCACATTCACTATATACCTTCGTATATTAAAAATAGATATAAATCCAAGAAAATATATATAAGTTGCAGTAAAAACCCATTTTTAGTAGGAACGGGTTCTTACTAGTTAAAACGCGTTTCACTGAATACCTATGTAGCAAATAGAATTTACTGATGTTGGTTGAGTTTGGTTCAAAGGTTTAGAACCTTCATTTTTGTCCTTCCGCCTCATTTTGGCTGTTTATTTTCAAAATTGTTTAAACAAAAATGTCAAAAATTACATCCTCTACAACTTTGCTTCTAATTTTTGACATTTTCGTTTAAAATTTTTTGAAAATAAACACCCGAAATGAGGAGGAAGGTCAAAAATGAAGATTCTAAACCTTTGAACCAAACTCAACCAACATCAGTAAATTCTAGTTGCCACAAAGTTATTCAGAGAAACGCTTTTTAACTAGTAAGAACCCGTTACTAAAAAACGGGTGTTTTCTGCAACATATATAAATATCTTTTTAAATCTTATTTTAATCATACCTATTATATCTATTACGATTTTTAAGGATTCCTACAAAAATAAAACAGAATCCTATTAGCATCGCTACAATCTATCACGTTTTATGACCTGGAAACTTTTTTAGGTTGAACTATCCATGATAAAATTAGTAAATAATTAGAAAATTATTTAACAAAGTAAAAACTTTCTTATTTTACCATGAATGGTCAAACCTAAAAAATCTTTCAGGTCAATTTACTTAAATTTTGAAATAGTTGCTAATAAAATATCAACGAACAGAGAAAATAGGATTAAAATCAATAAAATAAAAAATTAAGTTATGTTTAATAAAATACAATACCTATCGAGTAAGAACGCTTACAAAATGAATTTGCATATAAGATTTAGAAGACAGGACAAATCCTGACATTGCCAACAACAACATATTCTATAACTAACGCAAAACTATCGATATAGACACGTCAGTTAAATAGTTTGTTATACACGAAATGTTCGTTCAATCGAGTTAAATAAAAGTGATTAATTCCTAGGAAATATCGATTACTTCGATGATATATTAATAGCCTTGCGAATTCGCCTTAATTATCTGCATTTTCCTTTCAGCGTAAAATAAAATTAGCTGTCAGTTAAAAGAGAATATGACGTCATCTGTTAGAAAGTAATTAATGAATGAACCTAAATCTCATCAAGCTTTGAATCATTCCTACTAATCCCCGAAAATTTGCTTTTTCCATTACATTTTTTTCCACGTTACGCTTTTTATTTCAATTTATATTCTTTGTGAATTTAAATAATAATTACCTTTTTATAGGTAATCAATCAGATGAAAAAGTAGAAGCCATTTGATCAATTCCCTTTCATAATTCAATTTTCTCGGGTTCTCTAGAGCCTAGTTAGGTAGGCATATTCGTAGAGCAAGGAACCCTCGGCCGAACAACTTCACTTGTTAATAAATCTACGAATACAATTAAGCCTGGAATACAATTCACTTTCACTCTACTTGTAAAATATAAGGGTAATATGTTAAAAATTCTTCATTTTCTAATAAAGTTTAAAAGTTCCAACCCCTATTTCTGTGGCAGTTTTCTACTGTTGGATGCAGCATGAACAAATATATTTAATCATCATCCTCCTAAGACTGATTTGACGCAACCTCCCGCCTCCACTCAACTTTTTTACTTTAATAAAAATGTTTCACGCCCCAAATCTTATTTTTCTCGGAAAAATACTCCAATCTAGGGCTACCCTTCCCTTTTTCTTTCCCACTTCACTCTCTAAAATACCCCTTAGCAATCCTCTGTGTCTTAATGTGTCTATAAATTGAAGTCTTCTCTTCTTCAGATTTTTCTACAGTGTTTTGTTTATTTTTTCTATTTTTTACTAGGATTTCCTCGTTGATAATCCACTCATTTAATCTTTAACATTCTTCTGTAAGAAAATAGTTATCCAAAAATAAACAAAAATAATTTATAACATTTAGGGAAAGCAGTGTTGGTTTAAAGTGAAAAATATTAAACACAGGCGTTTTTTAACGGGTTATAGTGGTGTTTCACAAAGAGGAAATAAAAATTTAAAAAAAAAATATATTTCGGGTTACGAGTCCTTCTTCAGGAAGTTTAACAAAAGTCTTTTCAGGAGGTTTAACAAAAGACTTTTGTTAAACTTCCTGAAGAAGGGCTCGTAACCCGAAATATGTATAAAAATAAATAAAAAATCACCAAAATATAATTTTTTTAAAATTTTAATTTTTTTTAAAATTTTTATTTCCTCTTTGTGAAAAACCACTATAACCCTCAAAAAACTCCAAGGAAAAATAATTTACCTAAATTATTAATAAATAATCCCTTAAAATTAGAATAAGTTTTTAGCTCTTTTCTCAACATCGAGTATCCAGTCTTAAAACTGTTTTGACGCAAACAGCCATATGAACTCTTCTGACATATAAATTAAACATATCTAATAGTGGCTTTCCCATCATAATTTGAATCTAAGAAACATTAATATAAAACAGCACTATAAGGATAAATTATATTAGTGCAAATATTTAAAAATTAAATTTTGAATTGGGGGAAATGAAAAACACTCTTCACTTTTCACTTTTGGTCATTTGGTAATTTTTTGTTAGTGAACAGTTTCAAAGTTGAAAACATTTAATATCAAGGAGTGGACAACCTCATTGATTTCTCATTATTAAGCTTCAAATTTAAAAATTAGCTCTAAAAGGTTCTCGATTATCACAAACTATTGTGCTAAATTTTAGATAATTAGCTTACCTATATATATTCATTCACGAACTTCCTTTTTATGAAGGTTTAAATATTTTTTTTGATTTTCTACATTCATCATTTAGAAGTTAGAAAGATAAAAAAAAACCTAAAATCGTAGCTATCGTAGGCAAGCAAAGCTTACTGAGACTGCTGAGGTGGTGAGTAATTATGATAGATCGAAGAAATCCATTTGATTTAAAGATGTTGAACGACAAATGACAAAAAAATATTCTCTATAATTACATCTAGAAGAGAATTTGGCAGAATAAGAGGGAGATTACATTTATAGTGTATTTATCAAAAAGGATGGCTACGAAGCTTTCGAAATGGGGACAAAAGCGACCCAATTGAAGCTATAAATAACCACTAATCTCATTAGATTATCAAATTCCTTACCCGTCGAAGGTACAAAGCATTGTCTTTTGAGTTATAAACAACCTAATATTTCGCCTTTAATTAAAATTTTATCGATGTTCTGGATATTTAACTCGAATTAAACGATAGGTATAAAATTAATTATGTTATCTCTGGGATGCAGGTCATCCCTTCTTATGGTAAACATTATATTTTCGTGTCGTTCAAATATAAAGACATTCTTATTGACCGACTTTACTTTTCTAAATAAATTTCAAAATTTCAAAGATTCATTGGAAAAAGGAATTTTTTTTTGAAAATTCGATTTCTGCAAAGTTTAGTGATTTTTATGGCATCAATCTTTTACTTATACACCAATACCTCGCTTTGCGTCGTTTCGTTTTCCGTTTTTTCGAAGCTGCGTCGCTGCTTAATTAGTACTAATTTTCACTGTGCGTCGTTAGATTTTCGAGGTTGCGTTGTTTTGGGTACGAGTGTTTAATTATTTTTTTTGAAATTTTCTTTTTTTTCTAAAAGATGCCACCACTTTTGTTTCTAATTGCGCCATGCCATCAAAACTCGGGGATACCCTTTCTAACTGAAAATCAACGCAATTTTAATACAGTTTTATTTTCACTTTGTTTTGCTAATTTTAGAGTTCAGTTTCAATTATGTAGTGTGTTGTGCTTTTTGTAAAGTTTCAATTAGTGTTTTGTGCTTTTTTTAAAAGAGAATAATAAATTTTCATAAATTTTTACGGGTTGTTTCTGGTTACACAAAAGGTAAACAAATTTCCAAAACGATGTGTTTGATTGACGAAGCTATGAAGATTTTTTTATCAATTGCTACAAGGAAATTTATTTTACGTTGAAAAAAAAAGCTGTTCAGCAAACATTGGACCAATTTTTTTGAAAGAAAACCGACTTACGACAATAGGCACTATGGACGACTCATCAGACAGTGATTAATTTTAATTTTGTTTTTCATAAATTAATTGAATAGTTTATTTTGTTTTAATTGAATACGTTTTTTTTTGTTTTTTGAATGTATGTAATAAAATTTTATATTATTTTTGTTTTTTAAATGTTCACTGTGTTCAATTTTCTTTTTAAAAAGTAGTATTTTCGTAACCCTGGAACCTATCTTCGATCTTTACATGGTTTGCTATAGAAAATCTTAATTCACTTTGCCTCGTTTCAATTTGCGTCGTGTTTTTTTGGAACGTAACCCCGACGCAAAGTGAGGTATTGATGTACAACCCTTAAAGTGCTTTCCATACTTATAAATTCGATTTTTTATTGTCTTCATATTTGAAACTGAAGCATCTAAACCACTTTAATCCCTTTTTGTTTTCCAAATTCAAACATTTTTTCAGCAGAACTTTTTATTACTTTCAGTTTTTGAGTTATCGTGATTTTTGGAATCCATTCAGATAGATGATAGAAAAAAATAATATAAACTTGTACTTTCAAATGACTTTTCATCCTATTGAAATCATTTTTAACCACGAATAAGCAAAAGAAAAAAAATAGGAGAATTTAATGCGTTAGTCCTCCTGGCAGGTAAAATAAAAATAAATTAAGGTAATGATTGAGTTGCAACATAAAATTAGCATTGAAGAAGGGTTGATTTTGAAATTACCTGTGGGAATGCCCACTAGGAACAATTATATTTAATGTAAGCTAAAACTTAAAACTACTAGAAATAAAAGTAAGTATAAATTTCAAAATAATTTATTTGGTTAACTCCTTGAGATGCCTGTAGATTCGGACCTTGAAAAATTGAAGTTCGCTAGAAAAACGGAGATGGATTCAGTAGTCAGAATCATAGGGATAATTCGGTTTGCAAATACATTTTTAAATATCTAAATTCATCGTAAAAGGGTGTTGAATGTTTCAAAATCGCGTGAGGCTTTAGGGCGATAATTGGCTTTAAATATCATATGACTTGTACATTTTAACTTTACTGATGATTGGTTTTAAGATGATATCTCTAAGACTTCCGAGAATAAATCATCCTTAATATAAAGTTTACTCTCAGGGTGGTAGATTGGCTTTAGACATTACTTCTCGACAGATGTTTAAGGGTTGAAAAATGTATTTTTGCAGGCATCTTTTGTATTCACATGTTATTTTAAAATTAAGAGGCAAAAATCTATTGCCAAATGAACTTATCCTAAATTTTATCCAACTTTTAAGAAGAGGTGACGAGTTGATTGCCTATTTTCAGGCGTATGGTGCGTATAAGGCTAGAATTTTTAACTAAATCTGACACATTGGGGAGGGTTCTGGCGCCGCTTAGCGACTGGGCTATCGTTCTGCCATTCGTATAAAATAGTAAATTGTCAATAGAATGTCCTGAAATCAAATTTGACCATTCTGAAATTATTGATTTTACAATATTTTTGACATTTTCAGTGTTCATATACCCTTAAAAACGACTGGATCCAGCGAGTAAGAATTTCACTTTCGGGGTGTGTGCTGATCACACTATAGTGTGGGGTATGTTATTTGCATTCTGAAATAATCGTCCAAAATGTCCATCCCCTCTAGATGTCTAGATGAACAAACTAATAACAAAACGAGTCGTTATCAAAGAATAGAAAGATATTCAACCAAAAAATGTAATACTTTTTTAATTTATTTTTTATTTTTCTAAATTATCAAAAAAAAAGAATAGATAAATTTAGCTATTTCAATTCACAGATTGCAATTAAAATGATTAAAATCCACAATAAAATGCTCAACTTACAAAAGCCAGAAGATTGAATGAATGAATCCCAGTACCATTGCTCGCTCTATTTTTTGTTTTTAATTTCATTAAACCAGAGGCATAAAAATTGTTATTTTTTTTTCTTTCTTGCTTGCCATTTTGCAATTCCATTGGGCTTTAATGGAGTGAAAATATTTCAGAACTAGGGATATGATATATATAATATATAATATTTTGACAATGTTTTTCAATTTTCTTTTTCTGCTATAAATCTAAAAAAATAAGAGAGATTGTTGACATCCGATTTGAACTAATGATTCATACAAAAACAAAAAATAAATAAATAAATAACAACTTCACTAAGGAAAACACAAATATAGGCTGGATGGGTGTCTATCTTTTATTGATTTTATTAATAGAAACTTGTCATTAGTGCCCATGTATTGTATATAATCTCATAAGTTTTTTAATTATTTCATTTTGTTTCACTTGGCCTATTATAAAATACTCGTAAATTATTTTAATAGAAAATGTAAGATATAGGTTTGAAGTGTAATCTTTTGACTTTAAAATGTTCTTCTATCTAAAAAATGTATTTTAGGAAATCTAGATAATACTCTAAATGAAAAATTTAATTACATTTTATTTTGTTTATATTTTACTTTTGCTTCCGTTGATATTTTATAGATGAAAATCTAACTAAATCTTTTTACTATTGTATAAAGTAAAGAGTTGATATACCTAGCTAAGTTTGAAAATCGGAGAACCCCAAACCGGGTTTATTTTAATTTACGACATTCCTCTAGAAGACTAAAAAGCTAAGGCTACTGAATGTATCTTTTTCACTACAAGAACAATCTTACGATAAAAAGAGAAATTCATCAGTTCTATCAAATGAAATAACTCCTTTAAACTACACCACTAATTGAGCCGTTTATTTTGAAGGTGGCCTAAGTCCATTGTTTGTTATTTCGAGATATTTGTATTTATATTTTTATATATATTTCGATACTTTTATTTTGAGGAATTCATGAGGATATTGTACTCCATTGATTGAGATATTGTAAATACGAAAAGAAGACATCTATGTCTAACTAAAACTGACATAAGCTCATTTTTTCCAAAATTGGACTTAGACCACTTTCAAAATAAACGGCTCAATTAAAGGAACAAAATATATTATCATTAAAGCAATTTGAGCCGGGAAAATTAAATAATGTAATCAATAATTTTTTATGTTAATTCTACATATTTAGTTTTATGTTAATTCTACATTTAGAAAACTTGAAAAGCGAAAAAATGAATTTACCCGACGGGATTCAACCTCTGTCTTCTCTCCTTACACGAAGAGCGTTCACTTCGGACGCGTAAAGGAGAGAGACATGGGTTCGAATCCTGTCGGATGCTCAATTCATTTTTCCTTTCTCAAAAAATAATAAAATAATTTTCTAAATATGTAGAATTAACATAAAAAATTATTGATTACATTATTTAACTTTCGCGGCTCAAGTTGCTTTAAGAAAAAATTAACACTATCGTTTAAAAGTTAATTTGGCTAAAATATATTTTCATTTTTCCGTAAAAATTTTTATTGAGTATTTAGAATAATTAATTACTTTTTAACAGTAATTATGCTTATTATAAAAAACCTATTTAAATCTGTAAATTTTATGTTATTATTAATTTAATACAATCTAGTTTAGCAAGAAAATGATCTCCAATGACGGAAAATTAAAAAAAAATATATTAATTTTTTATAAATAATTGAAAAATGCTTTCTCTAAAACTCTGAAAAATATCAATGAAATTTTACCATAAATACGTTTCTACAGCATAGATATGAATCTCGACTCGATTGTTACCAGAGTAGTACAGTGAACAGTTTGGGTAAACCTTTGTTAATCAGAAATCCAGATTGGATAATATATTTTAGTTTTTATTAACTGCGATAGAATCGCTCCTATACTATATCGAAAGTTCATTTTTTTTTTAAATTCAAAAAAAGTACTCCTATTATTTTGAAAAAAAAATGATCGTTGATTTCTATCAGAATACTTTTAAATAATGAATTATTCATTTTAATAATAATCATAATAAAAATGGCATCTTTTTCGGCAATCCTGAGCGCGGGGTTTATTGTAGTCTTGGCAACAATTGACATATCGAAAAAATCTTTTTCATGCCAAAGACTCTCCTAGACTTTGAAAAAATCTGCATTCCGTCCAATTAAAATGTAAATAATTTCCTTAAAACAGTTTTTCAGATTTCATAATCAGATGTTGAAAAGTTTTTTCCTTCTTTTTGTAAACATTTTATTGAGTATAGGTATAATTAATTTTATTGAACATTAATTACGGTTTTTAAAAAAATTCAATTATTTGAATCTTTCGATTTTTGAATGAAACGGATACTCTTCATTTCCGATTTTTTTTTTTTTGAAATCCTCTTTATAATGAGTTTCCTCAGTTCACCCGTTGACTGGTGATGAGAATCGAGGATTAGAGATTCACCCCCGGTTTGAAAATGAACGTTTTAATCTTTCAACTTCTCTCTTTATAAAAATACATATATACATACTTGATCTGGCTAGGCATATTTCACCCGATTTTTTTTTTTTATTATTCGTTTCCTATTCTGATTCATAAAAAAAATAATTTGTAAACCAAAATGAAAGCGAAAGGAAAATTATAAATTTCCATGTACGTCGATTTTATCAGAAAAAAAGTTATTGTTGTTTCCATCTTGATAGAAAAAAATATACATAAAAAAAAATCATAAACATCGCTATAACGATTTTAAAAATTAAAAAGAAGGCGGTTATCAATTTACTTCATTACAGAAAAAAATTAAACCGAGGTTGTAGATACTTATATTTATATTATAAATTAATTTGTTAAAATAACTTTGATAGATAAATTTTAATTACCTTCACCAGCCAAAAAAAAAAAATGAAAAGATTTGGAAAACAAAGCCTTTTCACGAAATACACTTTCGTGAGAAACATGCCAAACATGCTTGTAAATAGTTTTGTTGAACTTGAAAATTATGATAACTCTTGTCTCAATATTGCAGTTACTTTAGTTAAAAGAAATTAAAAATTGTTTTTAACATATACCTACTTTATTTTTACTTTGGTTAATAAAGTAGAAAACCCTGCGGGTTATGCTTTTCACCTCTGCAAGAAGACGTTAGTTTGGATACCCAAAAGTCATCTGAGTTACATGAACCAATTTCTTTGGATATTAATATTTCAAAAAATTTGTGGCTCTTTCAAATTTTTTTAAAATAACACTTTGCCAGGGGTACCCACGGGGGGAGGGGGGGCGATAAAAATTGTTGCTAAATTAGCATTATTATATACTATAGTAAAAATAATAACGGTGAAATTAATATCTTCAACTAAAGGTAATAAAAACCTCTTCTAATTCTTTAGGAGCGAATAAAATATAATGTACAGGGGGGAGGGGCTTTTCATGAAACTGGGTGTGACCTAGGCACCCCTAACCCTTGAAATTGTTGAATATTAAAGTGACAGTATTTCACTTTAACCTGGAGAATTAATTATGACATTTTTAATTCAGATTTTTTATCATTATTATCGGTGATTATTACATGTCAATTAAATACTATAGTCATGTACTTTTTTAATATCTTTTCAAAAAAAAATTTAAATAATTTCGATTAAGCTTTTTAATTGAAAAGGGGCCTTCAAAATTCATCAATATTTGAAAATGGTTTTGTTAAACTACAAAACGAACATCTTCATTATAAGTTGAATATTATTATAGGTACTAAATATTATAAATAAATAAAAATAAAAAAAAAAATTGAAAACATTTTATTTCTCTGATTAATTAAAAAATATCCCTATGGATTGATTTGAATTGCTAAATTGGAAACATGTGGTAACATATTTTTTAAGTAACACCAATCAATTTCTCGGTTTATTAATTTAATAAAAGTTTTGAAAGATAACAGAAATCTAATCTTATAATTTCCGCATAACACATTTTTTCGATGGATAATGAGAATTACAAAAGAGATTTAGGTGAGAGCTCAACAATTTTGTCTCACCTTCCGTACTTATATTTTCTTAATATTTCATTTCAAAAATGTACCAAATGTTAGTGTAGCACCTTTAAACTTATTAATTAAAATGGAACAGTGAGTTTGTTTTATCACGCATTCACTGTAAAAGTACAAAGTTTATAAAGTTGAAAGATTTACGAATTTACTAAGGAACATGTTTTCTTAACTAAAAAGAGTGGGAGAGTATAATTAAAGTAAACAAGCAATGGTCTTAATTGACTCGTGGCAGGAGGTTTGTTGGGGTGTGTTTGGGGGGGGGGGGGGTGTCAAAAGAAAAGACAAATATCCCACTCCCCTCCAAGCTAAAAATGTAACCTACTTCATTATAAAACAAAACACATTTGCTTGTTGGTAATGAAATTAGGCTTTTATTACCTTGGAGTTTCGCCCTCAAATAAAAAATTTACACAAGTATCTGTTAAAAACAGAAAATCAAAATAAAGAAATAAAACTATTGAATAGGTTTAGTTTAAATCAAGTTTTCAACAGATGTTAAAGATAGGCATTAGAAAATTATTAATTAGACAGTCAGTTTCTGTCCTATCATTTTGAGTTCAGAGTAGGTGAAGGTACCTACTGGGTCACAAGTTAAAAGAAAAGGCATAGTATATAGAGAAAATCCTTTCTTTTTCGTTAATATTTCTATTTTAGAGAAATATTTGTTTGAATCATTCGTTTTAGAATCATCGCCAATTAAGTTAAATAAAAAATTTCCCATGACTTTTCACAATTACTAGTGTTGAATATATACTCACATTTAAATAATTATTTGTTTATAGCTTTCAGAATAAGAATTTAAATTCAAAATTTTTAACATTAATTAGTAGTTTAGTTAAAAATATTGAATACTTAATTTTTTTATTTTGAGAAATATTGAACAATAAAAAAGTCTTAGGTATACCAAACTAGAATCAATATTGTGACGTCCCAGGTCAGCTTGAACTCCTTCCCCGATTTGGAAATATATACAGAGAATTTCGAAATTAGTTAAAACTGGTGTCTTCTCTAACATGTAAATAAATAAAATTGAGGTTTTGTCGTTGGGAAATACATATAAGCCTTATTTTGAATCCTTTTTTTGTTCATGTGAAAATTTTCGCAGTACATTTTCAATATAGGAAATTTTTTAACCCTACTTCTAATTTTACGCAATTGATTGGCTTCGGCTACATCAATTTTTATTTTTTAATAATTTTCAAAGCAAAAATATATTTTTTTCAGTAAAGTGTATTTTATTCACTTCTCTCTAATCGCTTTTCTTTTTTTGGTAGTTTCTTGAAATAAAATTTAAATTTATTAACTTTTTAAAATTTTACACACATGCCTATTTCCAATGACTAAATAATATTTTATCAATTCCAGGACTAATAGAGAAAAAAAATTAGCAATATTCGTATACATAGTAGAAACAATACATATCATACATACGGGAGTTTGACTCACGGTCGCAACAGACATCTGTAAAGCATTTTTCCTCTATTTTTTAATTTAATTAATAAATTCATGTAATGGAATAGGCAATTACCTCATCTGACATCTGATAACAGAAATTTATCAAGACAACAATTTCGTTTCTCTTATAAGAGCAATATTTTTTAATTGCCCGTTAATTAGCCACCTTAATTTTTTCGCCAATAGACAAAAATTAAAACATAAGTGAGAATTTATTTGCACGAAATTTTCTCTGGAGAGAGGCGGACTGGTAGAACTTTTAATTGAAAGTAATGGAAGGCAGCCCTGGGGTAGTGAGGAAAGAAAAAATTAACAGATATCCAAAAAGGTGTAATTAATTGAATTCCTTTCTCCTTTCCTTTCAAACCGACGCCGACGTTTAAGAAGATTCTTCCCTCCTTCTTCAGGGTTTCAAGGGGTCAATGAAGGAAACAAATAAAATGCTTCCTTCCTCTCTCCACAACAGTGTTATAAACTTTTTCCTATGCTTCTGCTAAGGAAGAAAAAAGTTTTAAACACTGCTGTGGAGAGAGGAAGGAAGCATTTTATTTGTTTCCTTCATTGACCTCTTGAAACCTTGAAAAAGCAGGGAAGAAGGAATCCTCCGAAACGTCGGTTTGAAAGGAAAGGAGGAATGATTCCAATAAATTACACCTTATTTGGATATGTGTTAATTTTTTCTTTCCTCACTAGACCTGGGCTGCCTTCAATTACTTTCAATTATAGATTAGAATATTTTCATCGACAAATCGTGATCTGATTGTTCTTAGAGTCGAGAAAATCAATATAAAGAGCAGAGTAATTTGTTTCTTCAATATAAAAAAGTGATGTTGTAACTTTTTGAGTGTCATTCAATCCGCTGAAATTTCTCTCGAACAAGTTATAGGAATAAACTACATAGTTGTAAACGTCAATTTTATACACCTCATCGATTTGTGAATATGTATCCATTATACTGGAAGCGATGACGCGTGAATAGTGAAAAATACCGCAAACCCTGTTTCTTTTTCAGTTCCGTTTTGTTCTTTTCACCCCTCTGCTTTTCTAGTGAACTCTATAAGAAGGATTCGCTTGTTCTCGGAGTGTCTGTTTAAAATTCCGAGGCGATGAAACTGGGACGACCTTTAATGGGGCGCGCCTCATTGACTTGCTTTTCTCATTCTTCATTCCCATTTCTTATTAATAAAATGTTCGCCAACGAAATAATATTTGTCAAGTCGCAAAGCTTCTTTTCTAATGATATTAGACTCTTGTTTAACAAAAGATTTGCGCACTGGCGTCTTATCAGAAATTTTTTACGCATTCGCCCACCCTCGAGGGCAACCGCTCAATCTTGCCAAGCATCTTCTTCTGCGATGAGTCTCATCATCTTGGGCCATCTCATCTTCTTATCGCTCGCTCTATTCTCTTTTAATATACTCCCTTGTAGAAAAAAAAGAAAACACCGTCTAATAGTCTCAACTTTTATGATAATCATATGTTCTTTTTTTTACTATTTGGCTGGATTATATTTGAATTCATTATCCGGGATTATTTCAATGGAAACAAACGATACGTTGCAAATACAAAACATAAATGGAAGGGAATTTCTATTAACATTAAAAAAAGAAAAAATTCATAAAATCAGAATTTTAATATCTACTCATGAAAAAAGAGATAGATTTTATAAGAATAGTTACAATAAATTCTAATTTAAAGTTTAATATTCTATTTTTTTTTTATTTTATTTTACCATAGGTAGTACCTATCTTCATACCATACGTAGTACTTATCTTCTGGCTAGACCTTATCCCATTTACTTGGGGTCGACTCTCCTAGTTCTCATTTTCCACTTTGCCCGGATTTGTGCCGTGCTTGTGTCCATTTAGGCTTCTTTCAAGTCTTTTTCGACCGTCGCTTCGTCATCCATCTGGAAGGAAGGTGGTCTTCCACGACCTCGAATATTTAGCAAGTTTAGGGCAAGCTTAACCATATTATTGCCCTCTTCTCTGAAGGTGCCAATGAGCCGTTTTTCTATTATTTTATCTGGCAACTTTGAGGCCTCTTATGTATACGTTACGAATTTTATTTCAATTGTATGAGGTTTATTGAGGTTTTGTATATTGGTCGCCAAATATTCTGAACCATGCAAAACTGCAGGTCTTATAGCTGTTTTGTATATTTAGACTTTGATTTTAAGTTGCATTTTTATGTCTCACATGACGCCTGATTACCATTCGTAATATGAGGACGAAATATAATCATGATTTAAATGATTAGTTCTTTTATTTAAAATTTTTCAAAAAAACTGAAATGATTTTAATAAAAAAAAAAGCCATGAGTAATAATAACTTTAGAATTAGTACCTATATGTAATTATTTTTTCAAAATGTCTGTGAGTTTAGTCAAATTTTGTTCTGCATTCTATCTCAAAAGAGAGTATAAATATGATGAAGAATTTTGGTTACTTTATATCGTGATTAAAAGTCGATTAGATTTTACCTTAATTCGGAGCATTCTAGGTTCATTTTTTTTTTAATATTATCATATATGAAATTATAATCGCTTTTCAAGACTTTTTTGTAAGTGTTTAAAAATATTCAATTTTTCTTATAAATATTATATTTGTTTTCTGTCAATGAATTACTGTCCATGCGAAGGTACTCATCTACTCATTCACAAAAAACTTTAATAAAAATTTATAAGGCCTAAGCTGAAAGTCAATCCTTCGTAACTTTTGTGTCTAACAAATAAATTTTCATATATATATGTATTTATATATCCTAATAGAAGAAATCAAAATGAAAATAAACACGAATAAAACCAAGGTCCTAGTATGTACAAAAAAAGAACAAACGAGACAGGAATTCATCAAAATTAACCAAGAAAACCTAGAAGGAGTTAATGAATTCCGCTACCTAGGAAGTAAAATAACATGGGATGGGAGGAGCGAAAACGAAATTAAATCAAGAATTGCCCAAGCAAAAATGGGTTTAATTCAAAAACAAAAACTACTATGCTCCTCCTCAAACAGCTTAGAAAACAGGAAGTTGCTATTGAAGACATATGTATGGAGCATAGCCATGTACGGGTGTGAAACCTGGTTAATTAGAAAAGCGGAGAGAAAGAGATTAGAGGCTTTCGAAATGTGGTGCTACAGAAGAATGATGAATATCAAATGGATGGATAAAATTACAAATGAAGAAGTTCTTGGAAGAATCGGAGAAAGAAGAACCTTGTGGAAGAGTCTGAAGAAGAGAAGAGGTCAGATGATGGGGCACACACTGAGACATGGGGGACTGCTTAGGGATATCTTGGAGGGGGAGGTGGGAAAGAAAAGGGGAAGGGGAAGACCCAGATTAGAATATTGCAACCAAATAATTGGGGATATGGGATGCCAGACATTTAGAGAGGTCAAACAGCTGGCGGGGGACAGAGTCGAGTGGAGACGGATTGTTGCATCAAACCAGTCTTAGGACTGTATACTCAATGATGATGATGATTATATATAAGTATATGTTTATTTTTATCAAGCAGAGGACGCCTTCATTGATTTTCTTTTCAAACTATTATTACTCCTACTAATGGCTTAGAATTCTAATTTCAAAATAATTACTGTTTTATGTTAAACAAATCACGATTTCTAATTTCTTAAATATTCACTAATCGCAAATGCCATCACACCTTTCGCTCATTGATGGAATACTTTGACACACAGTCATCAGACATTCTATATTTATCTTTTTTCGTTCCTCGAAAATATTTCTAAATCACTTTATGATATCATATTCGTTGTTGTTGTGTTCTCGTTGATGGTAGTGATAAGGAATGTTTAGCTAGTAAACCATTAGCGCCTTCTCATTTTGGGTAGACCTCATTTTCGAAATTTTTTATGGGACAACGTGTCAATTAATCAAAAAACAATAAATAAATAAATACCGTTGGTGTGTTTCACTTAAAGTATAATAAACAAAGAGATAAATCTTTTCTGTCAGATCAATTGAGGATTCTGCTGAAACTTAGATTATGTATTTTAGATGAGATATTACCAATAGAATATACGACTAATCTTTTTTAATTTCCCATAGGGGTATGGTGAAGTATTGTAATCGTGCATGAAAAAGTGTTTTTTTTGTTTTGTATTTTCAAAAACAGTTAACACAATATTGGGTCAATCCATTTCAAATCGCCCAATATAAATAAAATTTGTTGCTCATGATTTTATATTTTCCTGATTTTTTTATCATGAGTTCCTATAGGTAGACAGTCACAAAACCGTACTTGAAAATAATTTATATGCCATAGTTTTTTTTGGCAGCCATTTTAAAATGGTGGTTGGGCATATTTTAATGAAAAACGTGGTTTGCGGAAAGTTTAATTGCCAAGCCATTTTTAAAGATAGCAGAATAATTCAAAAACCAGTGTATTCACCATGAAATGAACTTCAGGTATACATTATTTTAATTTTTCTATCATGAAAGAGAATCAGTCAAACTATTCCTGAAAAAACTCGGAAAAAATGTATAAATCGTTACTTTTTAAATCCATAAATTTTTATGAAGAAAAAGAGACTCACTAATAATAAGTTATTTCTGTGTTGTATACTTATATAACTACCTGCAGTATAAGTTGTAGTTCTGGGAATGCACTCGTTTTTTTCTAGAGCTTTTCAAAAATGACCAAAACCCTTTAAATGTCAATTTTCACAGGTCAATATCTGAAAAGGGAGTGAATGAAAAAAATTGAAAATTTTACAAAATGTTCTTTATACAAATAGAAATATCTCACAAAAAAATTATGACTGATATTCAACTACATTTAGAGTAATAGAGCAGTGAATTTCAGTAAAAACGCTACCCTGCTACACGTTCATGCAGTGTCAAGCTTGCAAATAAGGGCTTGAAATTATTACAATTGACATTAGTCGAATGATGATTAAATCATACATACTATAAATGAACAAATATTTCTTAATTTAAATAAAAATGGCCAGTGATAACAATAGGAGTTCTGATTCTTTAACTTGATTTACCGATACATTTGTTGTACTACACTTGCGTACAGAATACACACAATCAGAGGCGTAGCAACGGGGGGATGTCAGAACCCCCCCCAAGGCAGGGCTCATGAGATGAGTTACGACAACGACAAACCGTTTCTTTTTTTATTAATGAAAATGATGAGAGAAGGAGTTACACCAAAAAGGTGCATCCCCTAAAGGCCTGGGTTAAAACAAATAGGTACTTCAAGAAATTAAAAAAAGAACATAATTCTTGATTAAACATATGAAATATATTTAATTACGCCTAGTTTGCCATAAGAACCGTATCTGCCCTTTCCCTGTATTACAGATACTATCATGGTGTCTGTTCAATGAAATCAATGAGCTGAGCTGAAATCAATTATCCCCCCTAAAGCCCTCTTTACGGGAAACAGGCGGTTTTCCAACGCTCAGCACCCCTTCGCTGTCAATTTGAATAAAAATCGTCAAACGCTTTCGCCAACACTTTTATCCCTATGACCTCCAGAGACTGGAACTCGCTCCTGGCCACCGTCTTCCCGGCGACATAACCATCAGCTGTTTAAGACCCGTATCCACAGATACTTTCGACCCCTACCCAGCCCATAAAATACTCTTTTCTTCTTCTTCTTTTTGATGGAGAGGTCCGCTAGGCCTTTACAGGGGACTGCGCCTTTTAGTGTAGCCTCCTTCTCTCATCATTTTCATTAATTCTTGTCACCCCCGATTGCCTACGCCTCTGATTGTGTGTATTCTGCTGAAACGCTAGTGTAGTTCAACAAATGTGTCAGTTAAAATCAAGTTAAAAGAGTCAGAACTCCTGTTGTTTACTGGCTGCATTGTTTGTTTAAATTAAAATATTTGTTCATTTATAGTATGTATGATTTAATCATCATTCGATTCATGAATCAATTGTAATGTATATTCAAGCCCTTATTTGCTGAAGACTTGACACGCATGCATGTACGTGTAGCAGGGTATTTACGTTTTACACAAAGAAATCACTGCTCTAATACTCTAAGTGTAGTTGAGATATCAAGTCATAATACACATTGTGAGATATTACTGTACTGTATAAGAACATTTTTAAATTTTCAATTTTTTTCATTCACGCCCTACTTTCAGATCTTGGCCTCGTGAAAATCTGACATTGTCAAAGAGTTTTGATCATTTCTTGAAACTCCTAAAGCTGCATTCCTCAGTGCTCAGCCTCCTAGAGCACGATGTGAGTGTAAAGCCTTTATGGACAAAAAAGCTCGTTGCAATTGCATTTTTTCAGAATAGTTTGACTGAATTCTCCTATCAGACAGAAAGATCAAAATGTCTTGTCATCATATTCATTTCATGGTGGTCCACTCGGTTTCAATTGAATTATCTTTAAAGAGCAACTTCTTTGTCTTTTTCTTTTTAATACACTTGGCTATTCTCATCGTCTTGGAAAGCACGCTTTGCAAAACTCGGCTGCCAAAAGAACTACATCGGCATAAATTTTTTTTTCAAGCACGGTTTTGTGACTGTCTGCTGTGGGAGAACTCATGATAAAAAATCGGGAAGCTATCTTCAAAATCATGAACAGCTTGCATCTACAGGTGATTTGAAATGGATTGACCTCATTCTATAAAAAAGCGGAAGGCGTTTCGGTCTACTACAGCAAATCTTTCTCATAGCCAGCATTTAGAAATTCGTATAATCCATATTGTTGAATTCTTTATTCAAAATGTCTGTTGCCGTTAGTGTGTGTGTTACCGGGTGGTTCCTCTGCCTGAATCAACATGCAAACTTTTATATGTGTCTAGATCGACAATACTTATATATCCCACAGACAGCACAATGTTTGAAGCTATATAGTTGCCTCTGTAGTTTGAAACATTGTGTGTACAGCATATGTTTCTGACAATGCTCTAAATGCTTGAAATTTTAGGGATGCTTTGCCGCATACCACAGCATCAGTAGGACCGCTGCCATTGGTATACTCGATGTCTGTGAGTTATGTATAAATTGAAATGTTTGTTTGAAAAATTGTCATATATATTGGAGCCCATTTTTTTAATAAATCCAATATTTTTCTGAAATTATTTTCTTTGATGATATCTTATCAAACACCTTGAGAGTCCTTTCTTTCACACTTGCAATGCTTTTTCTCAGCTGCAGTTGCATTTCTTTTTCGGTCTTGTAGATAAACAACTTGGTCTGATCCGTGTTTGTTTTGTGTTTTGTTTTTTCTCATTGTCTGGTTTAAGGTCCGTTTTGTCGTTTTAATTTTTGTTGACTGTTGGCTGGTGAGAATTTGTTGAAAGCTTCGAGGAACTCAGTAAAACTTGTATACATAAATTTCTGATATGTTTATTTAAGTTTTTAATATTTATTTTACAATGGGGTGCATGAAATCAGGGAAAACTTGGTGAATAATTGACACATGTTTCGAATTGTCTATTTCCTTCAAAATCCTTATTTGTGAAAGCAAAGAGGTTGTCTCTGTGATACAAATAAACATACACATATATATATCAGATAAACATATGCAAGCATATATAATAGCTAGCTGTTTGAACTATGTTTCAGAAAAGACTTAGTCTTCTTATGTCGATAAATGGATACAACAGGCTGTATTGTGAAAAGGCACCAAAGTTTTCAATATACATATGATATTATTAATGAAAAACATTTATAAATGAAAAAAATGGTGATGAAACCCAAAATTATTAAATATAGTCAACAATATCTACGTCTGTATATCAATGTATCATTGTATATTGAAAATTCTTCTTATTTCTCTTTATGTTTAATTGAAATTGATTCCCTTTATAAAATTACAACTTTTGTATAATCATATTGATTTATACTTATAATACTTATAACTATGAAATGTTTATGATTGATAATGCTTTTTACAGGAAGTTTTATTAAATTTAAAATATTCTATTTTCTAATGTTTTTATTATATATAAATATTATACTTTTATTAATATGCTGAAAATATAGAATGGTGTATCTATTAAATCGATGAATGAATATTTTTAATTAATAATGAAGAGTTGTTTTGCTTTCACTGGAATGTTAAGTATAACATGTCCAGGCATCTACAATACAGATACTACAGGCCTCACACGGCTGCTAGCATAAATATTTCTTTCAAAATTTATTATCTCTTCATTATGCATTGCAATATAATGATTCTAAATTTAAACATATAACCATGCCATACAATTTAAATAAAGGTCAGTTGAGTGTTTCAGTTTGCAAAGAAATTCCAAAATTCGAAAGAGCAATGCAGATGACTTTCTAATTTAATATGAAAAAATTTCATGAAATCTGCAAGTTCAAATTTATACAAATAAGAAG
This sequence comes from Forficula auricularia, assembly GCA_024734495.1. NCBI lineage: Eukaryota > Metazoa > Arthropoda > Insecta > Dermaptera > Forficulidae > Forficula > Forficula auricularia. Next base: position 423,997 of record JALMQS010000913.1, read on the forward strand.
ATGATAGACATCTAACAAATCCGATGAATGGAATATTTTAATATGTCATATGATATTTATATATCAGATTCGCATCCCGCAGGTGAGCAGGTGGCCAGATTGCTATTTGCAGCACTCGAGTTCAATTCTGGC
>JALMQS010000914.1:0-29020 GCA_024734495.1 Forficula auricularia
AAGGATGATGTTCAAAAGAACAATGTTTATATAGTATCAATATATAAAAATATTTAGGTTTTAAGATAATAATGTTTCTTAAGGAAACTTTATTATTTCAAAACTAATTAAAACAAATAAGATACTTTTTAAATTCTAAATAAGGAACCGCAGTGCAAATCCAATAACCAGTATAAACCTGTAATTTGAGGTTATTTAAGTAACCAACAACGCGTAAAAATAAACTTTAAATTAGCTTATATGAAAAAGTTCAATTTTTTGCCTATACCAAAAGCTCAAAGAAGATTATTAAAATTAGGCACTTTATTTGTGATATGGGAGGTGAACAGATTATCGCAGGATTATCTAAAATTGTAATCAATCGCGATGATGAAAAATATTATTTGAGATTTTAATAAACCGGAATTTTCAGACCTCAACCAAATTGATTCTAACGCGGTATATTTAACAATATCAAATCTTTTATATGAGTATAATAATTAAAGAAAAATAAGTTTCTTTCTAACCATAAAAAAGTATATGTTTACCTCCCAACTCACCAAAATAAAAAGAGGATGAGAATATGAATTTTCTTTGCAAACTGGGCTCAAAATTAGTGGGAAGATAGCCTCAAAACAAGTTTGCTAACGCAAGAGTCAAAGAGATATAGTTCCTATATTAACACTGGCGCGAATATTTGAAAAGGAGAAGATAAGCAATTTAATAAATAAATTTTAAGACATAGTTAAAGCAGGCCTTAACAGGGCGTAGCCAGCAAGATGCCAGCCAAAAGGCGGGCTTCTGCAGCTGGTGCAGGTATTACTAAATCGCTTTTAAAATTACCAGAACAACACTCGGTCCGCTAGCTATGATTAATTATTAGAAAAGTAAATTTATTGGATACCACCTAAGATTGGGTATTTTTGTCAAGTATAAGCGAGAATGTGATTTGTTTGTGTATTGATTTTGTTGTAAATCATGAAAGATCTGAACATAAAAAACTTTTAACTTGGTTAACTTTAGCAAGATATATGTGTCTGTAACACGCAATACAGGCCTTAGACGAAAGAATTCCTGTCAAACTCGACGAAATAGTAATCATCCAGTTAGTGTGGCGAAACACAATTCCTGGACATTTATATTTAGATTAGACGTCTAAACGATTCTTTAACAAACTATTGAAGAGAATTTAATTATAGGTGGGGGCTGGTTAGCTTGGAATGGAAAAAATTAGCTAGACAGGCATTAATAGGATCATTAGAGTTGGTAAAACACACAAAAGTACATGCTTGATTTTAAAAAAATATTAATTGAAAAAAAAAGTTGAACTTTTTCAAAACTCGTACGCTCTCTGGTTAGAGCCGTCCTTGAAATAAATTTAAATATAATAAAATATTGTTTGGTTAATCATCATAACATAGTTTAATTAGTTTTACTAGATGAATTTGGAAGAATTTGAAAATTCAAAAGACTCATCATTTTTTATTTAAACTATATGACATCGCTATATACATTTACATTTAAAATTTCTGGCTCAAAATTGTAGTAATTTTTATTTTATTTTTATTTTTTCGAATAATTTTATTGAGATTTTCACGCGTTGTCATGATATAGGCATAAACAAACAAACAAGTGGTCTTTTTCCTTTCGATTTCTTATTTGATTACATTAGTTAAACTATTTATTTATTTTAAATAATACTAATAAGTTAATTACAAAATGGTAGATAATTTGTAATTTAAAATATTAATCAAAAAATGTTGATTAAAAAATGGGAATGGGAATTGGATGAATGTGGAAATAAAACCAATCGACTTGATTGGGGGAATAATGGAATTGAAAATAATTATCGGAAAAGAGGTTTTTTTATCTGATCAGATTTTTCCTCTTCATTAAAAGCAAGGAACTGTAGATATGAATAAAGGACACTCGATGGTGGAGAAGTATACTCGGAGAGGAAGCAAAAAATACAATGTATACCACATTAATTAATGTAAAATAATTGGTTTAATAAATTTAATCCAAAATGTCGGATGGAAGATGCAGATTGCAAACCAATCGACGCGATTGGAGAATAATGGAATTGCAAATAATTATCGGAAAAAGAGGTTTTTTATCCGTTCAGATTTTCTCTTGTCCAACACAAGGACGAGATATGAATAAGGACACTCGATGGTGGAGAAGTATACTCCGGAAAAGGAAGCAAAAAATACAATGTATACATTAATTAATGTAAAATAATTGGTTTTAATAAATTTAATCAAAATGTCGGATGGAGAGATACTGTAGATTGAAAACCAATCGACATGATTGGAGGCTTATAATGGAATTAGAAATAATTATCGGAAAAAGAGGTTTTTATCTAATTAGATTTTTCCTCTTATTAGAAACAAGGACTAAATATGAATAGAGGATCACTCGATGGTGGAGAAGTAATCTCCGGAATCGAAGCAAAAATACAATGTATACATCAATTAATGTAAAATAATTGGTTTAATAAAATTTATAAAAACAAAAAAAATCAAAATGTCAAATGAATGCTAAGAGAATTTGGGAGAATTCTAATATGGAATTGGAATAATTATCGGAAAAGAGGTTTTTTTATTTAATTAGTTTTTCCTCTTATTAAAAACAAGGACTAAAAAGATGATCAAGGACACTCGATGGTGGAGAAGTAATCTCCGCAGTCGAAGCTAAAATACAATGTATACGTTAATTCATGTAAAATAATTGATTTAATAAAATTTATATAAAAAAATAAATAAATAAATAATCAAAATGTCAAATTTACTATGAGTTATCAATCAAAAAATAAATCAATAGTTTATTAATTTACAAGATCGTAGGAAATTGAATAAATAATTTATTCTCCGAGTTTTATATTAAATAATTAAGTAATGGAGAGGATTCAGCCAATGGGTAGCCTCTGCTGAATAAAAAACTCCCAATTATGGAAAACGTTTCGGTTTTAATTCAGTAATGCCATCATCAGTTCCTAAGAGCTGAAAAAATAATTAATAATTAATAATAAATAATAATCAATAAATGATAATCAATAAAATCAATTAAATTTACTTTATTGAACCAATTATTTTACATGAATTAATGTATACATATTTGAGCTTCGACTCCGGAGATTGCTTCTCCCACAATCGACTGTCCTTGATCATCTTTTTTAGTCCTTGTTTTTAATAAGAGGAAAAAACTAATTAAATAAAAAAACCTCTTTTCCGATAATTATTCCAATTCCATATTTCTCTGCTCCAATCTTCCCAATCCCCAATCCATCAGAAAATGATATTTACATGAATCAATGTATACATTGTATTTTAGCTTCGACTCAGGAGGTTGCTTCTCACCATCGACTGTCCTTGATCATCTTTTTAGTCCTTGTTTTTAATAAGAGGAAAAAACTAATTAAATAAAAAACCTCTATTCCGATAATTATTCCAATTCCATTATTCTTCATTCATCCAATCCCCATCAGAAAATGATAATTTATTAAACCAATTATTTCACATGAATGTATGCATACATTGTTTTTGAGCTTCGATTCCGGAGATTGCTTCTCCACCATCGAGTGTCCTTGATCATCTTTTAGTTCTTGTTTTTAATAAGAGGAAAAAAACTAATTAAAGAAAAAAAACCTCTTCCGATAATTATTTCAATTCCATTATTCCTTTAATATTTTAATTAATTTGTTAAATTATAATTACCGTTTGTAATTAAATATTAGTGGTAGAATTAAAATAAATAAATAAATTTCATTAATAAGAAATCGAAAGAAATAAAAACTACTTGTTTGTTTGTTTGTTTATGCCTATAATCATGACAACGCGTGAAAATCTCAATAAAATTATTCAAAAAAATGAAAAAACAATTCTATATAAAAACTTTTTTTTTTATCGTTTTTAACATATTAAAAAATAAATTAATAAACAATAAAACAAGCATTTTTTCCATTATTCACCAAAACTGCATACCTACTACGTAGTGAGTCTTGAAAAACTTAAAAAGTTTCATCTTTTCCTTCAATTTTCTAATTTTAAATTTCAACAAGTGTCATTATATTTCGATCAATATTTTACACACAAAAAAAAAAAAAAAAAATTGAAAATTAATCTCTCAAAAATTCTTTTCAAATTTATTAATCTTTTAAATTGAAAAAAGAATAAGAGAAAGAGTAAGTATATAGGGTTATCGTTAAATATTAAAAAAAACAAATCTCTTTCTAATCCACCCACGCAAGAATGCATCCACCCCAGCCCCCAAAAAAAGGAATATATCATTAATGATTTATATATATCTGTATACTCTTGAAAATTCCACACACATACACACACACAGACATTATTTACGCCGATTTATTTATCACCGAACAAATTTAAAAGGGATGGTGTGTTTTTCTTCAAGAAGGGTGGCTGGAATATATCATATATATATATAAAATCAGATCTCTAAAGGGCGAGAGAAGAGAGTAAAAAAAATGAGAACGGGCGTTTGGTTTCATTTGAAAGAAAGCTGTCTCATGTCGCCATGCATTAGCTAATGGGGCATCGAGAAACCACCCCCGCACCCCCCGACACATACAAATTGAACCCCCGACACCTCAGCATACCCGAAGCACTCAATTGGAATGAAATCAATGTGACGACAGACACGTATTGTTCTGTATCTGTCTATCCGTCGTATTGGCCGTGGGTGGGTGGGTGGATGCCCCCATATGTGGGGGGTGCAAGTATATTAGAGGGTGACAGCCTGCCTGACTGCCTGGCTGGCTGGGTACCAGGTGCAAGTCCAATTAAACACTTCATAAATACAAAATCGCATTCACTCAATTTAATCCAAGAAATATTACACCCCCTTTTTATTAATACCTACACCAAGCGAAATTCACACCTCCCTTTATTTTATTTACTATTAACGCTAAAGATATTTTTATTTAATTTTTTAAATTTGCAAGAAATTTAATTGATTAAAAAAAAAACATTTTTAACAAATCAAAGATATCTACTTTACAAATTTAGTACCTGGAACCACCGAGACGATGCTCGGCAAAATTTCGCTTCAGTTAAAAGATATATATATATATATATATTAGTATTATTTTTACTTTACCATACAGGGTATGGTCAAGTATTGTAATCGTGCATGAAAAAAGTGTTTTTTTTTCCTTCTTTTTTTTCCAAATATCTCAAAAACGGCTGAAACTATTTTAATTAGAAAAATTGAGCGAAACCATGGCATTTCGCTCTACAAAAAAGCTCTAATAAGTGAACATTGAAAAAATTATATTTTTCGAGATAATAATTGTTTTGTCAAAATGTCTGTTAATCTGTCCGTCTGGTTGTCTGGTTGTTGGTTAGTCTGTGCGTTATCAAATTTTTGTGGACGAGCTAGCTCAAAAACTAGTGTGAATATCGAAACCAAATTTCACACGTAGTTTTGGTCCATTGAGATTAAGAGCTGATTAGATTTTGGTGCATATCGACCCAAAATTAAGTGAGGTGGAGGGAGTGTTAAAAATTAAAAATATATGCTCTTGTACCAAACTCAACCAAATTTTGTATACATAATCAGTGGGACCCGAGAACTCTAAAAATGCAAAAACTAACCTCCCAAAATGGGGGGGGGGGGGCTGTAGGGTCAAAAAATCAAAATATAGGCCCTTGTACCAAACTCAACCAAATTTTGTATGCATAATCAGGTGGGACCCCAGGGGTCTAAAAATGCAAAAACTAACCGCCCAAAATGTGGGGGAGGGGGTAGTGTCAAAAAATGAAAATCTAGGCCCTTGGACAAAATTCAACAAAATATTTTAGGTATACATAATCAGTGGGCCCCAGAAGACTAAAAAGTTTGGTCCAAGGGCCTAGATTTTCATTTTTTGAACCCCCTACACATAAATGATTATAAATGATTTTATTATTATAAATATTGGGCCAAGCTTTGACTATATATATATATATATATAGTCAAAAGGACCAAGCGTTTGGTAAAGTCATGTGGATGGCCACATCAGTTAATTAAAAAAAATTATTAAATAAATAAAAAATAAGCTGACGTGTTCTGATGGGGCCATCCACTTGACTTTACCATACAACCTCACTTATATTTAATATTTAATAAAATTATTTATAATCATGTTAGGGAAGGGGATTAGTTTTTGCATTTTTAGACTCCTGTGGGCCCACTGATTTTATATACAAAATTTGTTTGAGGTTGCTCAAATTGACTAGATTTTTAATTTTTAACCCACCTCCACCCCCCTTAATTTTTGGTCGATATGCACCAAAATCTAATCAGCTCTTAAATCTCAATGGACCAAAACTACGTGTGAAATTTGGATTCGATATTCACACTAGTTTTTGAGCTAGCTTGTCCACAAAAATTTGGTAACGCACAGACTAACTAACGAACAGACAGATAACCAGACTAACAGACATTTTGACAAAACAATTATTATTTCGAAAAATATAATTTTTTCGATGTTCACTTATAAGGGCTTTTTTGTAGAGCGAAATGCCATGGTTTCGCTCAATTTTTTTAATCAAAATAGTTTCAGCCGTTTTTGAGATATTTCGAAAAAAAGAAGGAAAAAAACACTTTTTTCATGCACGATTACAATACTTGACCATACCCTGTATGGTAAAGTAATAAATTATCTAGTTATTTTGCAAACTTTGATCTTTGTCCGCTTCTTATATATCTATATATATATATAATAATAGTAGGTTCTAGAGATTAATTTTACCAAATGACGTAGAATGGAACATTCTATCAAAATTCGATCAACCAATAAAAACACAAAATAATTAAATTTTTCGAAATAATATCAAATAATTACCCCCCATGCGCTTTCGCTTAAGGATATTATAAATATTAATTTCTATTAAAAGAAAAAAAACAAGTTTTGTTTAATAATGTTTATTTTAACATTAAAGATGTGTGTGATTTTTTTTTTTTTTTGTTATACCAACTCAGCTAATGAACAACGAAACAAAAAAAAAAAAAAAAAAAAACAGCAGCAGCTCATAATCTGTTCTCTATTTCTAACCAACCAACAACTGATTAGGTCTTCATCTTCATTTTTCTTGGTCAGAATTACCATAGAAATAAAGTCTTTAACGCCCAAATGTAATAAATTAGATTTTTTTGAAATTTAATTATGCCTGGCGGGCTCCTTTGCTTTGCTTTCAGAGAGAGAGAGGAAAGAATTTAGGCAAGGAAGCAGAGTGGAGGAGAATGGACCACAATGTTAGTGCACTTTACTGCAAACGGCCTTCAAACTACCTGCCTTAATGATCTTAATCTGTCTAATAATATACAAATATTTGTATAAATTCAGCTAAAAATGTTTAAAAAAAAAATTAACAAATTAAATTAAGCTGATGTGGCTATACAGCTGGCTCCTCTCTTATAATTAATATAGAATTAAAATCATTTATTATTATTTACAAACGAACTCCCCCCCCCCCACAAATACACTTAATTTTGGACCCATTAGGAAATAATAAAATCTCCTTTTAATTATGAGACTAATCAATTAGAAATATCAGCTTTCCTCGATTTTTGTTTGAAAATTTTATTATTTTAAATTATTTTTGAACCCCCCCCCCTCCTCTTTTGTGTTGCTATCATTTTTCAGATAGTGAGTTATTTTCATAAGGTCGTATAGAGTGAATATGCGAAATTTCCTACAAATCGATCAAAGGGCTTACGATTTATATTGATAGTTCAATTTTTTTTTGAGCCCACCCAATTTTTGGCCCCTGAATAAAATAATGACTCTTTTTTAATATAGGGCCCTCTAATAGTAAATTCCATTGAAGAACCTCCTCCCTTTAACTTTTGGTTCGATTTCAGCCAAAATCCAATCAGCTCTTAATCTCAATGCATTAAAAGTACATTTGAAATTTCCTTTCTTTTTTTTTTTTTTTTTTTTAATGCAATCGAATGCAAGAAGGAGTGCACCAGTAAAGATGTAGCCCCTATGGATCTCGAAAGACCCTTGCATTACCGAAGAGAAGGGAAAGTTGATTAAGTGAGAGGGTGTAGACGTAGGTGTCTATGCACCCTGGTTTTGAAGGTTTGAAGATCATAGGTGCTGGGAAAGATAGAGGCTGGGAGAGAGTTCCAGTTCCTTGAAGTCATGGGGATATATGTATTCGCGAATGAAGTGGTCCGGCACTTTTCTAATTTAACCGCGAGAGAGTGTTGGGAGTCGGCAAAACGCGTGCTACGATGCAAAGCATGCTATGGGGGGAATTATTGATTTTATCTCATCAGAGCACCTGCCGTGATAGTATCTATAGAAAAGGGAAAGGGCAGAGACATCTCTTCGATGAGCCAGCGAGTCGAGGGAGTCGGTGAGGGTAGAATCGTCAATTAGCCTGACGGCTCGTTTCTGAATTGCATCAAGGGTAGCAAGAGAATATTTTGAGGCTCCTCTCCACAGATGAGAGCCGTATTCGGGACAGGGGCGGATTTGGGCCTTGTAGATGGTGAGAAGTTGTGAGGGGTTTGTAAAATCGCTTGGACCTGAATAAGAAAGACAATCTTCCTTGCTGCAGATTTCGCCACAGAGGAGATGTGTTCATTCCAAGACAGGTCAGATGCGACAGAGACGCCCAACATGGATAGGCTGTCACACATTTTCAGAGTATTCGAATCGAAGTGAATATCAGGGAAATCTCTATTTTCGCGCCTAGAAATTAGACAACATTGAGTCTTATTTGAATTAAAGTTAACTAAATTTTGAGAGCCCCATTTTCGATATTCTTACGAGTTTTTGAGCTAGAACGTACACAAAATTTGGTAACATACTAACAGATATTCATGCCCGATTATTATACTTGATCATAAAGGTCGTATTGGGTACATATTGAAAATGCGAAATTTCGTATAAATCTATCAAAGGTTCTAGGATTTAAATTGACAGTTCTTTTTTTTTTATTACCGTATATAAAAACAACCAAAGCAGTTTTAAATGAACTCTTAAATAAAATAGAAAAAAAATTAAAATATACATTTATTACAGATTTTTTTTAAGAACAAAGAAGTGAAATAATTACCTAAAATCATTAACGTATATTACATTTAAAAAAACAGGAGTACATGTTTGCATTTTTAAATTGGAATCGGGAAAAATTAAGAAAGTTGACAGTAAAAATTTGAAGTTTGAAAAATTTGTTATTGTTTTATTGTAAAGTACTATTTTAAATAACTTTTAAGAGTACGGTGTTGGTTCTAGGTGAAACATTTTAATATAATAATAAAACTCTTTTTGTGAAACCTACCTCGTATCTTAGTTTTATTATTATACTATTTTAAAATTCAGACAAAAATATATTGATGTTGCGGCGGCTCTAACTTGTATAAGGGTGTAATGAGCCTTGAAAAACTTTTTACTGTTTCATTAATTCATATATTTGGTATTATAATTAAGAGATCGTCATTAAGGGTTGAAATTTTGCTTAAATAGGTATAATTTCTTATTGAACACAAACAACAAATAATACAATATAGCTAAGGGGTTATTTAGTTAGAATCAGCTAGATGATTAAGAGAGGGGAGAGGGGTCCAGAACATAGGTATGCCTCCCTGGATACACCCCTATCATATACTATATATACCTATATATTATTTAATGAAATAAAAATAAAATATAAATAAAAGAGTCAATTCTTACCTTAAGGGATGCTGTAAATCTCATCTGTACATATAGTCACATGGTCTCCAGTACACACTCCCATACACACACCCTCTCTCGCCTGTGTCCGCGAGTCAACTTAAAAAGAAAGAAATAAAATAATATTGTGGGATTTCATTCTCCGCTCCTTTCAATGTAAAATGCTTTTGAAAATAAAGATTCATTTTCGCCTTGAGAAAGACGTTTGCCCGTCAGAATCCTTCGATGAAATGACAGGCGTGCAGCAGGGACACGCCCCTTTTATAAAGAATGGAGCGCGCGAAAATAGCTTACGTCACTTAAAACGCGGGAAGAATTAACCAATCAGCTTAATTGCTAATTAGAGCTAATTAGGCAGCTCTCCGGGTGACTGCGATCACCTTGGAAAGATTTGAAACGAAACGGCTTGTGTCGAAGAAGTAATTTGTATACACGTTCTGTAACGAAGAAGCAATAAATGCGGGCCATGTGCCGTTATTTTGTTAAAAGCATATTTTCAACTGCCTAGTGCGAATTCTTATTTAAAATAGCATTTTTCAACTGGCTCTAAAGCCGCCAATAGAGATTATCATCTCTGAAGATCATCCCCCATCCAAGCCCGGCAAATCTCTTTCCAACTAACCCTTCGAGCCAAACATAATAAAAATCATCCATCATCCTAATCATTTCCTATAATATTATTATCTATTTAGGAATAAATTCTCGTTAAAATTTGAAAAAATAAATGAAAGTTTGAAAACTTGTTATTGTTTTATTGTAGAGTACTATTTTAATTTCCCCCCTTTCAATACTCATCGCCCCCCCCCCCCTGATAACCCAAATCGCTCCCAGGTTGGGAACCACTGGTATAGGTAGATATAGATAGATATTCAAATTCTAAAATTTTGAAAAATCTTTATTCCTAAATCTGAAAAATGTTTATTTTTATCCTACCACATAAGTATTACACCCACTGTCTCTCTGTCTGTCATTTCTAACATTCTCTCTTTAATAATTCATATATCAAAAGGAGGAGAGTTCATATTCTGTTTACACTGGAAACATTTGAAATGGCACATTAATGTACCACTTTATCTCTCTTTCACTCCAAAAAAAAAAAAAAAAAAAAAAAAGATTCCTCGAAAAGACTGAAAGAAATACAAACTAAAATAACATAAGTGGACAAAAAATAATAAAAAAATAAATAAAAATTGGTTGCCCTGAAGATGACAAATAAAAAATCAACTTATATATACCCTTCTTGAGATTTTATATAAATATTTTTCTTAGATTTTTATTACCTACTTTTTTCCCCCTAACATCCCTTAAATATTTATATTTTCTAAGTATTTAAGATTCAATAAATAAAGCTTGTTTCGAAAAGGTTACACAAATATTTCGAGTTTTTAGATAAATTTACTTTAAACTTTAGTTTTTAAATTATATGTTTTTACCATAAGTAAATAAATCACGTAAGATAAATAATTTATTATGAACTGTATAGATCTAAAAAATTATTTATTATTTTAGAAAAAAAAGGGGGGAATTGAAACTGAGCACCCGAATCGCTTTTTTGGCTATAGAAGAAGATCACAGGTTCGATTCCTGTCGGGGGCTAAATTTAATTTCTTATTTTCAAAAATAACACTGCTCGACATAAATTAATCAAAAATTTATAACGGTAAACCTAAGAGTGGATTCCAGTAGAGTTTTATACTCTGATTATCATGCGATTTCCCGATTTTTTACAATACGTCAGAGTTTTGAGATATAATTGGTCAAAACGACGAAAAAGGCCATTTTGACCTATTTTCGACTCCCATTAGATATTAAACACCAATATTTGAAATCAAAATATTTTGTTGACGTAATATAAACAGCTTCCTCTTTGATTTTCAAATTACCACTTGTTTTTAGATCAATTAGAACCCGAGTTATAACTAAAAATCTAAAACTACGTGATTATAAAGGATAAAAATCATACATAATAAATATGGTCTTAGTTTTCTAGTTATAACTCGAGTTTTAATTGAGATAAATTCAAGTGATAATTTGAAAATCAAAGAGGAAGCTGTTTTCTCTTAAGTCAACAATATATTTTGATTTCAAATATTGCTGTTTAATATCTAATGGGACTCGAAAATTGGCCAAAATGGTCTTTTTCCTCGTTTTGGCAGATAATATCTTAAAACTATGACCTGATGTAAAAAAATCGGAAATTTGCTTGATAATCTGCATATAAAATTCTACTGGAATCCATTGTTAGGCTTATGTATACAAATTTTTGTTTAATTTTTACCGAGCAGTGTTATTTTTGAAAATAGGAAGTGAAATTGAGGACTCGACTCGCTTCTTCGGCTATAGAAGAAAGAACACTTGTTCGAATCCTATTGGGGGGGGGGGCTCAATTTCACTTCTTCCTATTTTCAAAAATAATAAATAATTTCTAGATCTGTATAATTAACATTCATAAATTATTGAATAAATTATTTGACTTATGTAGTTCATTTACTTAGTGTTAAATAAAGGCGCTGCACACGAGGCTTTTGTTTTAAGAATTTTTTGTCTGCTTGCCCACACTCAAAAGCATCCCTGGCCAAACCGGAAAATAGATTATATCATATCTTTTAAATCAAGCAGAGAAGACAGCCAGCAGTGACGTCCCGATTCCGACAGGCCCCCAAATTGCAAACCAGAGCTCATATCACAAAAACAGGTAAAGGAAAAAGCCTCGTGTGTTGGGCTTCATACTTTAAATTTTTTGTCTGACAATAATTCAGGCAAATTGCTTTTTTGTCTAAAATTAAATCTCAACAAAAACACTTGTGTAAAAAAAGGCCACGTTCGATTAATAAAATCCGTTAGCCAAAAAATGTAGTGAGATCTAATGTGCTGCCAAGTTCAACATCATCAATTTATTAAATGAGTCGAGAATATATTAGTAACTTCAATTAGAAAGGAATGTTTTTAATTTCACATGTCCAACTATATTTTTTATTGATTTCACATTTTTAGTAGAAATTATTTTCCTAAAACTTTGCTTTTAAGCATTATTATGTATGTCACGAATCACTAGTTACCATATCATGAGATCTTAATAAGAGAGGATGAAAGAGCTAAAAAGGAGAGGTGGAGGCCCTCTCAGACAATAATAATACTAATTTAATGCGTAAAAGCCAAGTTTTAGGAAAATAATTTCTACTAAAAATGTGAAATCAATAAAAAATATAGTTGGACATGTGAAATTAAAAACATTCGTTTTAATTGAAGTTACTAATATATTCTCGACTCATTTAATAAATTGATGATGTTGAACTTGGCAGCACATTAGATCTCACTACTTTTTTGGCTAACGGATTTTATTAATCGAACTTGGCCTTTTTTTACACAAGTGTTTTTGTTGAGATTTCACTTCTTTTTGTAAGTTGGATGGGAATTTAACCTTCAAGATTCACGCATTTATTTTAAAGGCTGATGAAGATCTTTTTCGATTTCTCACTTTATTAGTGATTCAAGTTATTACACTATGTCAAATTTTAGTATTCTAGTGTCATTGAATTTTCACTATTAGTTAATTTAGCTCATAAGTTTCACTCCTTCATTTTAGATGCTGAAGAAGGGAAAGTTTCAGTTTTTCGATTTCTCCTATTGTTAATGTCCCAAAATCTACTAATATGCCAAATTTTAGCATTTTATAGCCTTTAAATTATTACTTGATAAGAATTTTTATTATAAAATTCACTCCTTCATTTCGGGCCCTGAAGAAGAAAAAGTTTCCATTTTTAAATTTCGTCCTTTATTAATGTGTCAAGCTTTACCAGTATGCCAAATTTCAGCATTCTAGGTTCATTGAATTTTTAGTATATGTTAATTAAGTCTATAAATTTCACCCCTTCATTTTAGGTCCTGAAGAAGGGAAAGTTTCGATTTTTGGATTTTTCCCATTAATTATACCCCAAACTCTACCTGCCTGCTAAATTTCAGCATTCTAGAGTTAGCGGAAGTACTCTAGAATTTTGATGAGTGAGTAAGTCAGTGAGTGAGTGAGTATAAGTGAGTGACGAATAAGCCTATCTTTGGCTTCTTGTAACATGGATGGTATAAACAGTAGAAATATGAAATTTTGTAATTTAGTTAAGTTTATGGACCAGTATTCTGGACTAAAATTTCAGCCATTTAGAGGTTTCCATTACGAAGTTACAGAGGCGTCAAAATGACCTGAGTTGTTTCCTGTAAAGGGTAGTCTGGCGAGTGCACACATCCGCTCGAATCGAACTTGACTGGGGCACTGCCGTGCCCTCAGATAATAGCTTAATTTATTCACGTTAAATAACTATTTGCTTAGGGCAAATGAATAAGCCTTAATATTGAATTTTTTCTCATATGTTTAAAACTGTTTCAATAATAATAATAATGAATTAAGTATATTATTAGCAGGAATTTGGACAAAAAAGTAGAAAATCAAACCATTTTCATCGATTTAAGCAACGTTTCGCCAATTTTATTTAGGCTTCATCACTAAACAATAGAAATTCCATAATATATAAATGGTTACGTCATTTTTTTAAATTGAAAGTTTCTTTTTGCCGAGAGTAGCAGAATTTTTATAAATCAGAAGAAACAATAAAAGACTGTGTCTTCTCATGGAAAAATAACTTTTTACTTTATCCAAAACGAAGCATGGGTAAAGTATTGTAATCGGTCTCGCGCCAAGCGTGACTTCAAAGGGTCCTCAGGTAAAGACTACGGAACCCATGGACTCAATTAAGGTCACAAATTGTAGTATTCAATTAGATTGAATTTTAGCATGTGACGATTTCGCCAAAAATTACCTGGGGTCTCGTCGAGAGGCAAAAAAGTGCCATTTTTTTTGGAAGTGCGTGCGGATGGATATATGTTATCGTTTTTTTCATCCACGATTTTTTCCACACCGTTGCACCAATTAAAATGAAAATTAAAACCTAACTTAATTAAAGGAATCGTAGGGAGTTGGACAAGACTTTAAATTAAATTAAATACAAGTTTTGATTAAATATGCCATACGTTTCGTTGCTATTTTGCAACTTCTTCAGTGGCTCATTTAACGAAACGTATGGCATATTTAATCAAAACTTGTATTTAATTTAATTTAAAGTCTTGTCCAACTCCCTACGATTCCTTTAATTATTAATCATGGACACGAATAATGAAATATTAAAACCTAACATTATTTTAACAAAATGAAGCGCTGTTTAGTTTTTGGTACATATCGGCCCACAAACATTAGTACTTTATTTCCATTGGTCCAGACTTAATACTCCACAGACTCCAATAGCGTAATCCGCAGTAGTCTCGCGAGATAAAAATATCTTTTTTCAAATCAGCGCGGTCAAAATAATTCTTGTTGACGTATCAATTATTCTTTGATATATTAATGAGAAAATTAAAATTTACTTTATTTCGGTACTTTTTTAGTTTTTTCTAAATATCTTGAAAATGACTTAACCAATTTTGATGAAATTTAATAATATAATTGAGTACCTTGAGGACCACAAAAATGGTCAAATAAAATTTTTTGTAAAATTATATTTTAAAGTACTTTAGCCTAGACTACGATAGTTCATTGGATAAAGTTTAGCAACGATCCGTTGCAGTTTATTTAATTTATGTATAATGTTTGGGAAAAAGAAACTTTCAATTTAAAAAAATGATCTATTTTTAATATATTATTTCAGATGTTTTTTAGAATTTAATTGTTATAGGGAAATTCATAAAAAGGGTACTGATGGAATAATCGCTCTTGCTTTAGAGCTAGAGCTATCAAATACCTACAAGTCGAGACCTGTTTCAGACTTTTAGCGATTAATTCCTAATTTCTATTATTCTAGGAATGGCCGCTTTTCTTTTTCATTTGAACCAAAACGATACTCATTATAGAAATAGAGAATATCTATTCAAGTGGAATTCACGAAAATTCAGATAAAAATATAATATATTGCTGTTGCTGCTGGTCTAACTTGTATAAGCGTGTAATGATTATTGAAAAACTTTTTACTTTTCCAATTATTTATATCTTCTTCTCTTATTAAACGAGCAAAAATTGTATATTTATATATATATATATATATATATATATATATATATATATTTATTTATATATATATTTGTATCTTGGTTCAATTTTGAAAACGGCCCTAGCGATTTTGATGAAACAAAATCTATTAACAAGTTTCGAGGATGAGAAAACTCAAGCTTGAGTTGTTTACCTAAAAGAATTTAGTCTTTTTGATTTTAAGTCGATTCTTCCACGTTTTCAGTAGAGGTTGCCATTAATAGTCAAAACATCAAAAATGGAATGCAATAAGGTTATTCCTCTAGTATTAGATAAGAATCGATCGTTATTTTTGATTTTAAGCCGATTCCTCCATGTCTTCAGCAATGGTTACCAATAATAATCGAAGGGTCAAAAATCTAATGTAGAATTATTATTCCTCAAGTAATAGATGAGAATCAATCGCTATTTTTGATTGTAAGTCGATTCCTCCATGTCTTAATCAATGATTACTAATAATAACCGAAATGTCAAAAATCCAATGTAGAATTGTTATTCATCGACTGTTAAATGAGAATCGATCCTTATTTTTGAATTAAAGTCAACATGAACTGCAAATTGCAAGTGATATCTGATTTATATAAAGGAATAAATATATTAATATTTCAAATGAATTTGGATAAAGTTTAGCAACGATCCGTTGCAGTTTATTTTAATTTGAAAACGGCTCTCAAATAAAAATCGACCTTTTAATCAGAATTTTAAATTAAAAATAATATTAAAATAAAGCTTTTAACTGAAGAAAAAGTAACCGAGCATCGCTCGGTGCCTCCAGAGTACTATATTATAATTAAGAAATCGTAATTAATGGTTGAAATTTTTTTAAATCACACATAATTAATTATAATTACTTATTTAAAACAAACAACAAAATAATATAATATAGCAGTAGGGCGTTATTTAGAATCAACTAGATGTTTTCGGAAGGCGAGAGGGGTCCAGGTCATATACCTCCCTGGAAACACCCATGTCATATTCATATACCTATGTATATTATTTAATTAAATAAAAATAAAATATAGATAAAGATGTGAATTCTTACCTTAAGGGATGCTGTGAATCCCATCTGCAGCAGCCCATATGTTCACGTGGTCTATAGTACACACACCCACACACCCTCTCTCGCCTGTGTCCAAGAGAGTCAACTGAAAAGGAGAAGGAAAATAATAATATTATCTATTAGGAATAAATTCCCGTTAGCTTTTCGTTTTCTTATCATTATCGGATGGACAGACTTGAGAAAATTTATATTAAAAGTGAAATATTATTATTTTCACTATAAATTCTCTTATTTTCTACAGACTACTGGTTAACTCGTCTATATCTATTAATACAGGGTGTTTTATAAAACATAATTTATAACATTTTTAAATTATTATGTCGTTTATTTTGAAAATAAGGCAAATGTATGCCCTTGACACCTAGAGAGTGATTGAACATCGAAAAAATTATATTTTACGAGATATTAATTTATTTTGTTAAAATGTCTGTTAGTACGTTTCCAAATTTTGTGTAGCTCAAAAATTAGTCTGAATATCAAAACAAAATTTCTCATGTAGATTTTTTATATTGAGATTAAGAGCTGATTAAATTTTGATTGAAATCGAATTAAAAATTAAGGGGGGAAGTTTTTAAAAATTAAAATTATAAAAAATTTCATGGTAAAACGCAAGAAAAAATGAAATTTATTATAAAAAGGTAGCTATAACAAAAAGAGAAATTATTATTTTCATGGACAAAAATTAGGAGTAGTCGTTCAAAAAATATAAATATAAATATAACTCCTAGGCTCTTTGATCGAAACATCATCTATATAGACCTTACAAAAATGGCTGTCCTCTAATATAATTAACTATTATCGTTTTAACAACTATTTTTTTAAATTTCAATTGATAAATAGAGAATTTCTCTCTCGAAACGTTTGTATTTTTAGTAAACGCTTAATAAAAAATAATTGTACCGAGCGGAGCGATGCTCGGTAAATTTTTGTTTCAGTTAATAGCTATATCTTAATCCCCGAAACCCCCCTCGCCCTCCAGGCCCCCATCACTTCACCCCACATCCTGCACCCTCCTACCCCACCCCACGCCTACACCCCCACTCCGGCCTGAAACCCCATACCTCCCCCGGCCCCCCACATCTACCCCCGCCCACGCACCCAGTTTTTGCATTTCTAGCCTTCAGTGCTCCACAGATTATATGTATATAGGTATATAAATAAATAGGGTATAATTATTTTTTTACTTTATCCAATGCAAAGCATGGGTAAAGTATTGTAATCGCTCTCGGGGCAAGCGTGGTTTCAAAGGGTCCTCAGGTAAAGACTACGGAACCCATGGACTCAATTAAAGTCACAAATTGTAGTATTCAATTAGGTTGAATATTAGCACGTGGCGGTTTTGCCAAAAATTACATGGGGTCTCGTCGAGAGGCCAAAAAGTGCGATTTTTTCATTTAGTGCGTGCGTATGGATGTATGTATGGATGTATGTATGGATGTATGTATGTATGTTATCGTTTTTTTGGCCCACGATTTTTTCCACACCGTATCACCGATTGAAATGAAATTGAAAACCTACCATTAGTTTAACAAAATGAAGCGCTGATTAGTTTTTGGTACATATCGGTCCACAAACATTAGTACTTTATTTCAGTACTTTTTTAGTTTTTTCTAAATATCTTGAAAATGACTTAACCAATTTTGATGAAATTTAATATCCTAATTAAGTACCTTGGGGACCACAAAAAAGGTTAAATAAAGTTTTTAGTAAAATTATATTTTAAAGTACTTTACTCTAGAGTAAGATGTTACTTTTTTTAATTTTTTAAATTCTTTAAAATTTATTCATTTGAAAGTTTTAATATAGCTCATTTAGCCTTGCTTAAGTAAGAATGGATAGGCTTCTCTCTGTGAAATGCTAAAAATTTGGGAGGAATTTTTATGAGTAACCATAGCAACTGCGTTGTTTTCTTATCCGTTACCTTTGCTGAAGACAGAGAAATCGATTTTAAACCAAAAATAGCGATTGATTCTCATCTAGTTCTTGAGGAATAATCATTCTATATTGGATTTTTGACGTTTCGGTTTTTATTAGTAACCATTGCTGAAGACATAGAGAAATCGATTTTAAACCAAAAATAGCGATTGATTCTCATCTAGTACTTGAGGAATAATCATTCTATATTGGATTTTTGACGTTTCGGTTTTTATTAGTAACCATTGCTGAAGACATTGAGAAATCGACTTTAAACCAAAAATAGCGATTGATTCTCATCTAGTACTTGAGGAATAATCATTCTATATTGGATTTTTGACGTTTCGGTTTTTATTAGTAACCACTGCTGAAGACATGGAGGAATCGACTTAAAATAAAAAATAGCGATTGATTCTCATCTAATACTTGAGGAATAACAATTCTACATTAGTTTTTGACGTTTCGATTATTATTGGTAACCATTGCTGAAGGCATGGAGGAATCGACATAAAATCAAAAATAACGATCGATTCTTATCTAATACTAGAGGAATAACCTTATTGAATTCCATTTTTGATGTTTTGACTATTAATGGAAATCTCTACTGAAAATGTGGAAGAATCGACTTAAATATCAAAAAGACTAAATTATTTTTTGGTAAACAACTCAAGCTTGAGTTGTTTGCCATAAAAGAATTTAGTCTTTTGATTTTAAGTCGATTCTTCCACATTTTCAGTAGAGGTTTCCATTAATAGTCAAAACATCAAAAATGGAATGCAATAAGGTTATTCCTCTAGTATTAGATAAGAATCGATCCTTATTTTTGATTTTAAGTCGATTCCTCCATGTCTTCAGCAATGGTTACCAATAATAATCGAAACGTCAAAAACCTAATGTAGAATTGTTATTCCTCAAGTATTAGATGAGAATCGATGGCTATTTTTGATTTTAAGTCGATTCCTCTATGTCTTCAGCAATGGTTACAATAATAACCGAAATGTCAAAAATCCGATGTGGAATGGTTATTCCTCGACACTTAAATGAGAATTATTTTTGAATTAATGTCAATATGAACTACAAATTGCAAGTGATATCTGATTAATAATAAAGGAACAAACATATTAATATTTCAAATGAATTTGGATAAAGTTTAGCAACGATCCGTTGCAGTTTATTTTAATTAAATAACTATTTTTGAGTTCATCCATTAAATTGTCAAATTAATATTTGTGGGATTTAAACTCGATTTTAATCAATTAAATTTTTTTATAAATTTTATTAAACCAATTATTTTACATTAATTAATGTATACATTGTATTTTTGCTTCGATTTCGGAGATTACTTCTCCACCATCGAGTGTCCTTATTCATCTATAGTCCTTGTTTTTAATAAGAGGAAAAATCTAATTAGATAAAAAACTCTTTTCCGATAATTATTTCAATTCCATTATTCCCCAATCAAGTCGATTGGTATCAATCTTCTCCCAATCCCTAATCAATTAAATTGCCCAATTTTTAATATATAATAATAATTGTAATAATCTTATTGTAGGATATAAAATTAAAAACCCAATTATTTAATGCCATAAGCCATTTACGATACTATTTATTTTTATTTTTAAATTTGTCTCTACCTCGGGGGTCAAGATTTTAGCCGGATGCCTCAGGAGCCGGATTCGAACTCGGGTCCTCTTGGTTAGCTGGCTGACATGCTACCGCCTAGCCTACCCGACCCCCCCCCCAATTATTTAATAAAGGAAATTAAATAAAAATGTAAATAAACATTTTTATCGAGACAACCACCTGTGAATAATTATTTCAATTAACAAAAAAACCCATCAAAAACAACTTAGCCGAAGATGAGACCGTGACAGATCGAATGTCCAACACAAAACCCTCCTAACCAGTGAATTTCATCCAAATCGTTAGAGGCGTTTTCGAGAACCCGACCGGATATATATATATATATATATATATATATATATATATATATATATATATATACAAACTTTGCTCGTTTAATATAATAAGATGTATATTTTAACTAAAATTGAAAATCATCCCCGTTAACTCAAAAATTCCACTCCATCTTGAGATTTTGTATAAATATTTTTCCAACATTTTTTATTACCTTTTTCCCACTTGTTTCACCAACCCCTAACGACACCCTCTCCCCCTCTTCTCACTCTGAGTTAAAAATATTTATATTTTCTAAGTGGTTAAGAGTCAATAAATATATATAGAACATTAACAAAAAATGTATATATTTATACATATAAATATTCATAAAACTGTTTTTTTTTTATTCCTGTTGGGTTGGCCTTTTTCTAAAGTAAACAGAAACCATCCCTTCGCCGACCACCCTCCTCCCCAAACCCCCTCTTCCCATAATTTGGCCAAATTAAATGGTCTACTTTGTTTGCATGACACGCGTGAGAGCACGCAAAGGCATTCATTCAATTCTATTGCGCTTTCAAATAGAAATTTTATGTGCAAACGTCAAAAAAATAAAAAGAGAGTTCTCTCACTCTCTCTTATCGAAATAGGTGGACAAAGAGAGCGAAACAAGCCCTTGATTCATGATGATGTTCTCTGGTTTCTCTTTTATTTTTATTTTTTTGGAATATATTTTCTAATTTTATGATACGTCGCCGATTTCCAGTTTTTTTATAGATTTCAACTTAAGTTACATATATTATATATATTTATATTTATTTAAGGGTGTACACAGATTTTTGGTTAAGGGGAGGGGGATGAGGGGGTGGTCAGGACGAAGAGGAAGGTCCGGATAATAAGAAATTTATTAAAATACTTAACTATAAGGGGTGATTCATAAAATACGTTAGTAATCAGGAGAGAGAGGTGTATTACACTTATCGTGATGATATGTGACAAGGGGGAAGGGGTAGGGGGTCTAAGGAAATGTGACGTTCGCAGTTAATCAATTTTATTTTCATTTTTTTCTTAACTTGTTTTTTTTTTTAATTTTATTATAGGAGAGGTCTAGCTTTGTGATGTTATATTTGTTAGGGGGTTCTAGAAAATGCGACGAAGGGGAGTCTAAAAAGGCGAAATTTTGCGTGTCATATTTTATGAATGACCCCTAAGAAAGGAAATTAATAATATTCATTTTCTTTTCAATAGTTAATTTTTAGTAAATATTTATAAATTTTTAGATTTAAGTTTTTAAGAATCGCTTTGCGTCTAGGGAGGCAGCTGAATACCCCCGCCCTATCCATCCTTCTATATAGGTATTCCCGAGGGGTGAACCGCGACCTAATATCGTGCACACCTACTTCCACTTCCACTTTCATTTCCAAGTAGAAGACAATAGATGACAATAGATTATCTAATGAATTCCAAAGTAATTCCAAATAATTCCAAAGACGGTGTACACCTAATTCAAATCGCGGTTCACCCCTCGGGCACTCCCATGTATATAGAAAAATAAGCTGATGTGGCCATCCACATGACTTTATCTTATACCTGGCCCCTTTTTTTTAATGCAATCGAATGCAAGAAAGGGCGCACCAGTAATGATGCAGCCTCTATGGATCTCGAAAAACCCTTGCATTACTGAAGAGAAGGGAAAGTTGAGTAAGTGAGAGGGTGGAGACGTAGGTGTTTATGCACTCGGGTTTTGATGGTTTGAAGATTATAACTGCTGGGGAAGATGGAGGCTGGAAGAGAGTTCCAGTTCCTTGAGGACATGGTGATATACGTATTGGCGAATGAAGTGGTCCGACACTTTTCTAATTTGACCGTGAAAGAGTGTTGGGAGTCGACAAAACGCATGCTACTTTTCATCTTGATGTCTTTGTTAATCGACAAAATTGTCATAATTGGTATTCAGAAAATTCACGAATGATTGTTGAGAAACAAATGCATCCACTGAGCATCATCGGACCATTTTTCTTCGAAAATACGGCTGGTAAGGCAATAACAGTTGGTAACAAGGATGGACGATATCGCGAAATGATAATCCAGTTTTTTGTGTCTAAATTGCAAAATATGGATTTGGACGACATGTGGTTTCAACAAGACGGTGCTAAATGCCTTATAACCTGAGAAAAAATTCAATTGTTGCATAACTCACTTCCTGGTTGTGTAATTTCCCATATTTATATATGTAGGATGGGTGTGAGATAGATAAAAATCGTGTTCCACTGAAATGTGTACAGTTATTTACAATAAGTTTTATATTAATTACCTGAAATGTGAAACTCGAAATTTCAGGTCCTTTACTTGGTTTTAACAATGATATTAATCTATAAGTGATTTTATATAATATACAATATAATAATTGAATGGTGTATTAACAATTATATTTGACTTGAAGGTTTTAAACAGTCTTTCTATTGCTTGACGTGTCAATCTATTATGGCCTCGCTTGTCCTTGTCTTCCCTTCCACTCGTCTTCATGTGTGGGTGTTTCGAACTTACATATATATATATAGAAAATGATTAAGATGATGGATGATTTTATTATGTTTGGCTCGAAGGGTTAGTTGGAAGGAGATTCGCCGGGCTTGGATGGGAGATAATCTTCAGAGATTAGAATCTCTCTTGGCGGCGTTAAAGCCAGAAAAATGCTATTTTAAAATAAGAATTTGCACTAGGCAGTTGAAACATGCTTTAAATAAAATAATGGCACAAGGCCCGCATTTATTGCTTCTTTATTACAGAACGTGTATACTTCTTCGCTTCATAACATAGACACAAACCGTCTCTTTAGCAAATCGTTCCCAGGCAATCAATCACCTCGGGGAGCTGTCTCATTCAATGAGTTTCAACAACTGACAACTCACAAATGACAACTGAATGACAACTGAGTTTGCTTCGAGGAGCGAGCTGCTTTTATAACCATGGATCTAATTAGCAATTAAGCTGATTGGTTAATTATTCCCGCCTTTAGGATGACGTGTGCATAACTTTTGGCGCGATTGCTACTTTATAAAAGGGGCGTGTCCTTGCTGTTCACCATTTTACACTGAAGCGAGCGGAGAATAAAATCCTATATATCCTATATATCCTATCCTATATGTATATAGGATAGGATATATAGGATTTTATTCTCCGCTCCTTTCAATGTAAAATGGTATATATATATACTAGTATACTAGTATATATATATATACTAGTATATATATATAGTACCTACCTGAAGAAGAATGGAGTATCCTCCGAAACGCCGCTTCAAAAGTGTAAAAATCAAAATTTCCAATAAATTATTATTTTTATTTGGAATCATCGTTTTTTTTTATGCTTGAATTGCCTTCCATTCAATCTTCAGTTTAAAAACTTTATTTTTATCAAGAATATTTTCTATATTGTTTATTATTTTTTAAATTGTTGTAATTAATTTGTATTGATGTTTATTAATGTATTGTAGCTAGATTGTATTGATGTTTGGAGGACCTAGCCACCGAGGACTTGTGCCTCTAAGCAGGTCGAGGAATAAAGATTTATCTATTCAATAACTTTGCTAATAATTAGTGCGTGGGTGTATTACCCGCCTCTCTCTTTCTCTCTCCCTTTAGATCTCATTGATAAATTGAAATTCAATTTCTTTATCAATATGATTTTAATTTTGTTGTTGTTGTTGTTATCCACCCCTCTGGAATAATTATTATATTAATATAATAAATTGAATTGGATTTTATCAACCTCTCGTTTGGGCGTTTTTTTTATATTTTTCAACCCTCCCATGTTAAAATTGGATTATATGTATAAAAAAAAATTAATAAACAAACCTATACAAAAATAAGTAAAGAGGTTTTCAGATAAAAGCAAAGTGGATTCATATATTGGATTTAGTTATTTTTTAATTTAATAAATATAAACATTGTTAAATTTGTGTATATATGGAGGTATAAGATAATTTTATTACGAGTAATTAATATATGTATATATCTTAATTTGCAAGTATCGAATTAAACGGAATCTAATATTAATTGAAAAGAATTTGTTTTCGAGAGTTGTTCATTCTAAAAAGAGAAATCAATGAGGTTCTCCTTTGTTTGATGCAATTAAGCATAGGGTGGGCCATTTAACTTTTGGAATTTGAATCGGCTATAAAAAAAATAATGAATATTTTTTAAAATTATGAATTTATTAGAAAGATTGGACATTTTCATTTATGAATGAAACACAAAATCATTATTCGATTTCCAAAAACAGTGCGCAAAAGATCGATTGTTACGTTTGCTCTTTGATAAGTTCGCCCGTCCTGTTGAAACCAAATGTCACCCATGTCATCCTTTTCAATTTTGAAAAATAAACATTTTGTTTTTTATTCTTAAATGAAAATTTCAAAACTCATAATTTTGAAAAAATATCCATTAGTTTTTTTTTTATTTTATTTTTTATAGCCGATTCAAATTCCAAACGTTAGATGGCCCACCCCATATATAAAGATTTTTTAGAAGAATTTAAATTTTTTTTTAAACATTAGTTTGAATTTGTTCTTAAAGTGATTGAATGGCGAATGTTAAATAATATCTAGGTAGGCATTTAGCAGTTAATTCAACTACATATCTAGAAACTATTTTAGAAAATATATAAAGATTAATTTTAGAAATGTGTAGAATTTAACAAATAAATTCGTTTTGTTTTAATAATAAAGCTGGTCAGCTCACGAAATGTCGTTTTACTTGAATGGGGTATTTGAACCTATAAGAAATATCAAATAGAATATTTATCATTAAAAGACTTCAAGGAGACAATAAAAGAGTGTCTCTTCTGCTGGTATTATAAATTTTTAATTTATTTATAACGAGACTATAGTTTCGAGAGCTTTGATCTCTTCATCAGTCTATTACAATTGATTCACAGGAATTAATGTATGTAATGAAATTAATAATGTAGGAAGTGAGTAAAGATTGATGATGAAGGTCAAACCTTCGAAACTATAGTCTCAATTAAATAAATTAGATATATTTGTTAATTTGTATCAAGCAGAAGACAAACTTATTGCTTTCTCTATATAAAATTAATTGAATTAAATAAATTTTAATTAATTGATTTTTATTTTAAAATATATACTTACATTAACTACCAGATGCGAAGCCCTCATTTGGCGGGCATCTTGCTGACCAGAGGCCCCTGATCTCCCTTAGTGCGTTTTAAATAATAATTTAAATTTCCTAATTTTAATAAAAAATTTTCTCATTAACTAAGGGCTCTCCATAAATTATGTTACACGAATTTCCAGACTTTTAGACCCCCTCTGTGTCACATTCTGTCACATTTTCATTGATCTCTCATATATTGTGACGTTACACTGTCACTTTTATACCCTATAATTTTTAATTTTTTAATTTGACTTTTGTGACATTATAATTTTTAAGATCCCCTGCCCCCCCCTGTCACAATTTGTCGCAAATCTGAGATATCCCCCTCCCCCCGTAATTTATGGACGGGTCTTAAAATTAAAAAAAAATCACGTCGGCCTCGTCGCGCAAGTCGATTATAATAAGTATAGATACTAGTATTAATTAGTAATGAAGCTGTTGAAGCTTTTATTGTTGTGATTAATTTAATTAAAATTTGAATTTTTATTTAAATCACACATAATTAATTATAATTATTTATTAAACACGAACAAATAATACAATATAACTACGACGTTTCGATCGACATATTCTGCGATAGTTCTCAAGTATGAGCACCCACTAGTATTCAAATAAGCTAAAAAAATAATAAATTTGCTTTCGAAAAGAAGAAGAGTAAGGGTGTTTGTTCCGCACTCGTAACAGACTTATGATTCTCGTCCTTAGTTAAAAAAATTTGGAAACGCTAATCTAATCCAGTAATCTCCAAACAATTTTTTGACCGCGTACCCTTATGACAAAATTAATCAGAAATTTTATCCTCCCCCGTGTCTATGTGTCAAAAAATGATTTTTTTTCACGAAATGAACTGGAAAAAATTCATATACCTATCAGGATGCATAAATAATATAAACGACGTACCTTGTATTATAAAATCCTACTATGTAAACTATAATATTCTTGAAATGTGGATTAATTACTTGAGAACGACCTCAGAAGAAGTTGATCGAAAAGTCGTAGTTATATTGTATTATTTGTTCGTGTTTAATAAATAATTATAATTAATTGTGTGTGATTTAAATAAAAATTCAAATTTTAATAAAAATAAGCTGTCGTGTTCTGATGTGGCCATCCACTTGACTTTACCATACAACCTGGCCCCTCACTTATATTTAATATTTAATAAAATTATTTATAATCATGTAAGGGAGGGGGTTAGTTTTTCCATTTTTAGACTCCTGGGGGCCCACTGATTATGTATACAAAATTTAGTTGAGTTTGGTAAATGGCCAAGATTTTAATTCTTGACCCTGTGCCCCCCCCCCCCATTTCGGCCGGTTAGTTTATGGATTTTTAGTCTTCTAAATCCACCTGATTATGTATACAAGTTTTGGTTGAGTTTGGTAAATGGCCAAGATTTTAATTCTTTGACCCTGCGCCCCCCCCCCCCCATTTCGGCCGGTTAGCTTATGGATTTTTAGTCTTCTGGGGTCCTACCTGATTATGTATACAAGATTTGGTTGAGTTTGGTAAATGGCAACAAGATTTCAATTTTTGACCCTGCGCCCCCCCCCCCCCATTTCGGCCGGTTAGCTTATGGATTTTTAGTCTTCTGGGGTCCTACTGATTATGTATACAACATTTGGTTGAGTTTGGTAAATGGCCAAGATTTTAATTTTTTGACCCTGGTGCCCCCCCCCCCCCCCATTTCGGCCGGTTAGCTTATGGATTTTTAGTCTTCTGGGGTCCTACTGATTATGTATACAACATTTGGTTGAGTTTGGTAAATGGCCAAGATTTTAATTTTTTGACCCTGCGCCCCCCCCCCCATTTCGGCCGGTTAGCTTATGGATTTTTAGTCTTCTGGGGTCCTACTGATTATGTATACAACATTTGGTTGAGTTTGGTAAAGGGCCAAGATTTAATTTTAACCTCCACTCTTAATTTTGGGTCGATATGCACCAAAATCTAAGCAGCTCTTAATCTCAATGGACCAAAACTACGTGTGAAATTTGGTTTCGATATTCAAACTTAGTTTTTGAGCTAGCTCGTCTACAAAATTTGGTAACGCACAGGCTAACAACCAGACTAACTAACTAACAAGACATTTTGACAAAACAATAATTATTATCTTGACAAATATAATTTTTTTGATGTTTACTTATTAAAGCTTTTTTGTAGACCGAAATGCCATGATTTCGCTCAATTTTTTTAATCAAAATAGTTTCAGCAGTTTTTTAGATATTCCGAAAAAAAAGAAGGAAAAAAACCACTTTTTTTTATGCACGATTACAATACTTGACCATACCCTGTATGGTACTGTTTATTGTAAAGTAAAAATCAAGTTATTATTTTTATTTATTTATTTATTCAATTTAGATAAAACAATATATACATACAATTGATAAATTACAAGAGTACGTAAATTATTTTGAAGAGAAATGTGGCCAACCCCTTAGAATTTTCTGCGTACTGCCCTCGGGGTATTCGTATCCCACTTTTCCGAAAACGCTTTACTAGAAATCCACTGAGCTATAAAATCTATGCCTAATGTCTGTTTGAATATGGAAATTAATTAATTCGGACTATTAATTTTTCAAGGTGACATGAAGGATAGTAAATTATTTTAATATTAATTTGAATATATAAATTCTGTTACAATAAACTGCTGTAGAGGTTTTTAAAATAAATAAAATAATTTAGCACATTCCATAGCTTATATTACGTATAAAATCAATAATCATTGTTTCATCGTGTTGTCTAGAGTGTTTACTCGTTTTTGACATAATTTACCAACACCTTTAGCAGAAGCAGAAAGGCTGTCATTGAAAGGCAATAAATAATTTTCGCATATCTATTTCGGAGATGGTAAAGTATTTTGACTATTAGAGATGCCCACAGTCAGTGTAATAAAATGCAATATTAACTATGAGAAGGAAAATTTCGTATTCTAATGATGAAAGCCATTCGCATTTATCAAATAAATATTTGAAAAGACACACACACGGGTTGTTTTTTTACAGATACTTTTCGCACAACATTAATGTCCGGTTTTATTAAGCTGAGTATTTACACTAGAGTAATACATTTTGACAGATTGTTACGTGGGTTTTTTATTTAAGATATTTTTAGAGGTATATTTACGAAGGTTTAGAGTTAAAAAACAAACTAAAAATCGATATTTGCTCAACTGTAGTCCAGTCAAAAGAACCCTCAAAAAGCGGGTATAGAAAACGAGTGAAAAGGGTTGAATT
>JALMQS010000914.1:29120-276337 GCA_024734495.1 Forficula auricularia
AAAAGTTGTCTATGTTATTGGGAAATAGTTCCATTACTTTGTCTGCCTGAGAAATAAATTTAGTTAACTGTTTATATTTTTCATTAAAATTTGGAATAGATTCTAAAAATTCTTTAACATCTTTAGAATTAAATACTATATAAGCGGGTTTTACCGAGGAGAGATTATTTTGACTTGGGATAGAGGATAAGTTTTGAAGGTTTAGGTCTTTAATATTGGTTTGGGGGTGGGTGTTAAGGTGGAGACATGTGATATAAAAGAGGGGATTGTGTTGGTAGACATTTTCCTTAATTAAGCTATTGCCAAATATAATCTTAGAAATATAATATAAAAATATGGATATAAACTAATACAATAATATTATATAATATAGTATAGATAGAATTTTATTCTGAATTTTGAAAGGTAATTTTTCTAAATAGAATTTAGAAGGAAATATTTAAAAAAAATTATTATTTTGTGAGTGTTTGTATTTTATAGTAATGTTTATTTGCTTGAGTATGTGGGGGTTGACTTGGGGTTAGTTACTTGTTTTATATATTTTTTTCTTTTATTTATTTTAGTGTATATTTATTTTGTTTTATTTATTTTATTAGTAATGTTTTTATTTCTTGAGTGTATGTGGGTTAACTTGGGGTTAGTTACTTGTTTTATTTTTCTTAGATCTTATTTCTAAGATCTTCGCCGAATATTTAAGAATTAATTATTTATTTATTTATTATTTATTTATTTATTTATTTCAAGCTTTATTTAGCGT
Organism: Forficula auricularia; assembly: GCA_024734495.1. NCBI lineage: Eukaryota > Metazoa > Arthropoda > Insecta > Dermaptera > Forficulidae > Forficula > Forficula auricularia. The sequence continues at coordinate 29,878 of JALMQS010000914.1, forward strand.
AATTGTTTCAATATAAGTTTATTTATGTTTCAATATAAGTTTATTTATTTATTTATTTATTATTTCAAGCTTTATTTAGCGTAATTATTATTTCTTTACAAAAATTTTTTTTTAATAGATCAAGTTCAAGGTTCTTTTTTTACTCACATAAGGTGATTCAACATCTTGCGTGTGTGTGGGTGTCCTGGGGTCTGCTTGCTCTCGCTGCTCGACGAATGAAATCTGATATGAATGTTTCTTCTCTCTTCTATCACAGCTGAATGGATTGTCACTAATGTCACTTTAATAACACATATATTTTTTTTTTTTATTTCCCTTTTTTTTTTTTAGAATGTTTAATTAAATGTTAATTTTGATAGTATTCAGGCGCCACTCTTACGTAAATCTGACCTTGCAGTTTCGGTAACAAAACAATCAATTGATCAATCAATTAACCGTTTATGTCTCTGTTCTCGGGTGCCAGTTAAATTTGTCGTATTAGTTAATAAGTTTTTTAAAAACTAATACAACAAATTCTTATGCGGTAGAGAAAAATTGATGGTGATGCTTGGATAGGTTTGTTTCTTTAATTTTAGACTTTTTAGATCTAATTTAGGGTGTCAGATGTTGTAGGAGAATAAAAGTTTATTTAATTTAATTTTATGTTTTAATGAAAAAAAGTCTTCTTTAAAGTAATTTACAATGTTTATAATGTTTATAATGTTTATAATGTTCGACACAGCACAGTTTGAATTTTTGGGCACTACACGATTGGAACTTGGAGAGAGGAGGTTTTTTGTAAAGAGTATTTATGAGAAAAATAAAATATATAATTATACTGGGTTAGATGGAGGGTAGTACGGGTTTGACCGTTTAGTGTCACACGAAATGATGACAACCCAGGAGAACGAAGTGAAGTACGCGATGTTAAATACTACGGGTTAACCGTTCGGTTGGTCCACTCAATGTGACCAGTACTCACTAGTGTTCAGGCAGAGATTTCACTAATACTAATGAGGGAACTTATTAGAGTCCAGCCTCGTAGGAGACCTATTAGAGTCTGGCCTAGGAAGTACAGTTAGTCTCTGCACGAACCATTCTAAGGCGAGAAGTCTAGCGCGACTTCCCGCCCGAATCATTCTGAATTATGTGGCTGGAACAGCCCTTCTTATATGATTCTAGTATGCTGATACTGCATAAGCTTGTAGATGAGCGGAGGACAGAGGAAGAGTGCAGCCTCACCGTGAGAAAGCGATTCAGCATTTTGCTAGTGGCTACGGGGGGAAGTGGAAGAAATGGGAATCTTTAACTTATATTATGTTAAAAAGAGCCTAGCGTCCTTATCGAAGCTATAATTTGATATCGATTGTTTAGTGGAATAGATTTTCAACCTATTCGCTGCGAGCCTTATAACCTCGTTGTTAGCTAAACAATAGATATAAACCCGGTCCTTCGTTTTTCTCTATATCTTTCTCAAATTTGGAGAAAGCATATAAAATTAAAGTAAATGTAAACCCCGCATTTATCCAGCACACAATTAAAGAATGTTTACAAAATTAAATATTTTCTTATCGTTTAAACCACAAAAACCTTTAAGATCGATAGTTAATAATAAAACACCAAATGATGTATTTGATCAGAGTAATGTGGTTTACCAAATTACTTGTGGATCATGTATAAAAGCTAATCAAAGACCAACAGTATATATAGGTCAAACTAAGCGGAAATTGCGAGATCGTATTAAAGAACACTTCAATTCTGTTGTAAAGAAAAAAGTGTTATCTGCACTAGCAGTTCACGCCATTGATGAGAACCACGAATTTAATTTTGAAGAACCAAAGATATTGTGTCGAGAAGAAAATCTCACAAAGAGATTGTTTCTTGAATCACACTACATCATGAAAAATAAAAACTCGATAAATTATAAGTGTGAAAAAGAATCTGTCTCACTGATTTACTCGAACATTTTATCTGAGTTAAAGGCTTGAGAACTGTGTATTCCTTGTTGTGACTGTGTTATTTTTGGCTTGTAGAAGTGTTCATTGTTGAGGTGTTTTTTGGGATTGTTTAAAATTCCTGCCTCTTACTTGATATGCAATTAGTAATGTAAAGAGATAAATTGAATGGATGGATAATTTTTGATTGACAATAGTGAGACTATCTTCATGATTGTGTATAATTTAGATTTAAAAAATATTAGAAAAGTCATCATCTAATATTATATATATTTTCTGTCAAAAAAAGAAAAAGGATTGTTGTGAGGGGTGAAAATTTGTATTGTTGTTCTGTAGTCAAATGAAAAGAAGGAATAGGTGATGCGAGAGGTAAAGTAGTTGATGTATATTTTATATTATTGTTAACATGATGTATATAAAATCTTTGTAAAAAATTATTTTAAGGTTCTGATGAAGGCAGAGAATGCCGAAATGATGGGATAAAAATTGGCCACCATTGTAAACCAAAATAAAAATACCTCTTATAATAAATAACAATTTATTTATTCATATACTCACTGTCCATCTTAAGAGAATTTAAAAGACCGAGTAAAAGAGCATCGAAAATTGTTTAAAATATAATAAAACCGGTCTAGCATCATTATATTAATGAAAATCGATATTGTCAATAGTCAGTCAAAGAACCCTCAAAAGTGGGTATAGAAAACGAGTAGAAAAGGGATTGAATTTTTTCTAATGGAATGTGTTTGAGATACCAACTTGTCACACTATACCTATATATTATTTAATTAAATAAAAAATAAAATACAAATATATAGATTTGAATTCTTACCTTGAAGGATGCTAGTGATTTTCATCTCCGGCAGCCCATGTAATTCGGTCCGATGATATGTAATACACACACACGCACACACACCCTCTCTCGTCTGTGTTCGCGAGTGAACTGAAAATAAAAAAATAAAATAATATTATCTATATGAATAAATTTCCGTTATCTTTTCGCTTTCTTTCATTGGATAGACTCGAAAAAATGAAAAATTTATTTGCAACGAAAATTTTCTCTGGAGAGAGACGGACTGGTAGAAATTTTAATTGAGTGTAATGGAAGGCAGCCCAGGGGTAGTGAGGAAAGAAAAAAATTAACACTTGTTGTATGAACCAACCATATTATTTGAGATGGTGTTAATAACTAACCCCAGTACGCACTCTTGTGCGCATCTGTCTTGAAAGGGGTATGGTCTATATATGTTAGATTCCAAAGCCATTTATCTATCTAATTAAGAAAAGGAGGAGAAAAAAATTCTATGCCTTTGCTAAAAAAGAAGAAAGTTTTGAACACTACTGTGGAGAGAAGAAAGAAACATTTTATTTGTTTCATTCATTGACCCTTTGAAGAGAGTGAATTATATATTTTTTACTTTATCCAATGCGAAGCATGGGATAATGTATTGGAATCGCTCTCGCGGCAAGCGCGACTTCAAAGGGTCCTCAGGTAAAGACTACGGAACCCATGGACTCAATTAAGGTCACAAATTGAAGTATTCAATGAGATTGAATTTTAGCACGTGACGGTTTTGCCAAAAATTACCTGGGATCTCGCCGAGAGGCCAAAAAGTGCCATTTTTTTGGAAGTGCGTGGGGATGGATGGATGTATGTATGTGTGTTATCGTTTTTTTCGTCCACGAATTTTTCCACACCGTTACACCGAATGAATTGAAATTGAAAACCTACCAGTATTTTAACAAAATGAAGCGCTGATTAGTTTTTGGTACATATCGGTCCACAAACATTAGTACTTTATTTCAGTACTTTTTTAGTTTTATCTAAATATCTTGAAAATAACTTAACCAATTTTGATGAAATTTAATATCCTAATTAAGTACCTTGGGACCCACAAAAAAGGTTAAATAAAGTTTTTAGTAAAATTATATTTTAAAGTACTTTACTCTAGAACATATTAATATTTCAAATGAATTTGGATAAAGTTTAGCAACGATCAGTTGCAGTTTATTTCTATTGATAATCTGGCTGTTTACATTGTATTTATAATTGTTTATTGTTTATTTATTGTTGAAATGAATGTATGACCAACCCCGTTTTTATAATTTTTGTAATATTGGTTTATAGACCCTGAAGATGGAGGGAAAATCCTCCGAAACTTCGGTTTGAAAGGAAAGGAGGAAGGATTCCAATAAATTACACCTTATTTGATATGTGTTAATGTTTTCTTTCTTCACTACCCCTGGGCTGCCTTCCATTACATTCAATTGAAAAATTTATATTTAAGTTTATTATTAATTACTTTTAATTAATTAATTCTCTTCTGTATCGATTTTTGAATATTTTTATTATTTCTGTTTTTTAGAATATGATTGTTATAGGGAAATGCATAAAAAGGGCATGGATGTAATACTCTTGCTTTAGAGCTAGAGCTAGCAAATACAAGTCGAGACCTGTTTCAGATTAATAGCGATTATTTCCTTAATTTCTATTATTTTAGGAATGACCGTTTTCCATTTGCATTTGGACCAAAACGAGACCCGTTATAAAAAGAGAGAATATCTATCTATTCACAAAGATCTAATAAAAATTCAGACAAAAATAAATTGATGTTGCTGTGGGTCTAATTTGCATATCTAAAAAATTTTTAAGAAAAAAATAAAAACCGACTTCAAAAAATTAAATGCAACAAATATAAAAATACACTAAAAGGTATAAAATAATTATTATCTTATTTAGTTACAACTAAACGACGAAATATTAACACGAAATTACTTTTTAAAGTCGGTGCCAAACAAACTATACCTATAAGCGAGCGTACCCGCCAAACGTACTAAGTAAGATCCGTCGAGTGCGATTCATAAAAGGTATATGTTTGGCACCAACTTCAAAAGTAATTTCGTGTTAATATTTCGTCGTTTAGTTGTAACTAAATAAGATAATAATTATTTTATACCTTTTAGTGTATTTTTATTTGTTGCATTTAATTTTTTGAAGTCGGTTTTATTTTTTCTTAAAAATTTTTATTTTTCTCCTTTTAGTGATGTTATTAATAGTGATTATATCATCAGAACTTGACCAAATTAATATGACACCATCCCTAAGACACCCCCTTTCGGATAAAAAAAAGAACCATCGAAATCGGTTCATAAACAAAGAGGTTAGGTCTAAACAAACCTAATCAAAAAGGTCTAATACCTATGAAAAAAAATCGAAAAAAAAATGGGACCAATCGGAAGCTAGACTGGACCCAATGCAAAAAAATTTTCAAAATCGGTTGACAATTGGCGGAGATATGAGGTAACATAAGCACAAAAAAAAAAAAAAAAAAAAAATTCAATCGAATAGAGAACCTCCTCCTTTTTTGAAGTCGGTTAAAAATGTAACAAGTGTTGAAATTTTTTTTACTTTTTCATTATAATTAAGAGATCGTAATTAAGGGTTGAAATTTTGTTTTAAAAGACAAATAATTGAATTATAATTTCTTATTGAACACAAACAGCAAATAATACAATATAGCTAAGGCGTTATTTAGAATCAACTAAAGATGATTTCGAGAGGGAAAAGTACAGATCATTTGCTTCCCTGTCACATATATCTATATATAGTATTATTTAATTAAATGATAATAAAATAATAACAAGATTTTCATTTTTTGACCCCCCCCCCCTCCAATTTTGGGCTTTTTATTTTTGCATTTTAAGACTTCTGGGAACCCACTGATTATGTATAAAAAATTTGGTTGAGTTTGGTAAATGGCCAAGATTTTCATTTTTTGACCCCCCCCCCTCCCCATTTTGTGCGGTTAGATTTTGCATTTTTAGACTTCTGGGGGTCCACGGATTATGTATACAAAATTTGGTTGAGTTTGCTCAAATGATCTAGATTTTTAATTTTTAACCCCTCCCTCCACCCCTTTAATTTTGGGTCGATATGCACCAATATCTAATCAGCTCTTAATCTCAATGGACCAAAATTACGTGTGAAATTTGGTTTTGATATTCAAACTAGTTTTTGAGCTAGCTCGTCCATAAAAATTTGGTAACCCACAGACTAACTAACTGACTAACAGACATTTTGACAAAACAATTATTATCTCGAAAAATATAATTTTTTTGATGTTTACTTATTAAAGCTTTTTTGTAGATAGAAATGCCATGGTTTTGCTCAATTTTTTTAATCGAAATAGTTTGAGCCGTTTTTGAGATATTTCGAAAAAAAGAAGGAAAAAAACCACTTTTTTCATGAACGATTACAATACTTGGCCATACCCTGTATGGTAAAGTAATAAAAATGTTAATTCTTACCTTAAGGGGTGCTGTGAATCTCATCTGCAGCAGCCTATATGGTCACATGGTCTCTAGTACACAGACAGCAGACACCCTCTTTCTCTTGTCCGCGAGTCAACTGAAAAGAAAGAAATAAAATAATATTATTATCTATTAGGAATAAATTCCCGTTAGCTTTCTTATCATTATTGACTGGACAGACTCAGAAAAAAATTTATATTAAAAGTGCAATTTTATCATTGTTCACTAAATTCTCCTATCCTGTAGACTGTAGAGTCTACTGGTTAACTTGTCAATATCCATCAAATATAGGGTGTGTTTTATAAAACATGTAATTTATTAAAAATAATTTATTTTATTTAGGGTCCAATCTAAGATTTTAGTAGAAACTATTTTTACATTGCATATCAGAGGTCTTCGTCCCCTCAGGAATCAAACCGAAGCGTTAACTTGCTTGCTGGGCAGTTAGCCAAAGCCTTAAGACAAATCTCTCTCCGAAATGAAACATATAAGAAAAAAAGCTAAAAATTTTTCAATCCTTTCACCTAGAAGGTAAAAACAAAAATCTTGCTAAGCTGAAAAAAATATTCACTATCGGAATTAGGTAATTCATGTAAAGATTTAAACATCTTGTTATTGAGTATCTTTTTTTGGTTAAATTAGCTGGGTTGAATTTTTGAAAAATTCCATCTTTAAAAAAAAAAAAAATACTTAAATCTTTACAGTAATTATGTATTTTATAATATTTATAAATATTTAATTGAAGGAGATAATAAAGAGGGTGTCAAATATAATTTGTATCCTAGAAAATGAAAGTTGTATGTCTTTGCTGTTAAATTCAGTGATTCTTTTATTTTGTTTAAAAATGTACTGTCTACTTTGTTATATCTCTTTGAATTTCACTTATTAATTTTGTATCCTCTTGACACCTATTGCTAATATTCTGTTTTTTATTAAAATAAATGTATTAAACGAAATTTTTATCTTTCATTTCACTAATATAAATTATCAGACTCATTAGTTTCCCAATATTTACTTTTTTAAACGAACAGGGGTATCTTCTGCGGGAATTATAAATTTTATTTATTTATAACTAGACTATAGTTTCGAGGGCTTTGCTCTCTTCATCAGTCTATTACAATGGATTCACAAGAATTAAGTTATGAATTTATGAATTAATTCCTGTGAATCCATTGTAATAGACTGATGAAGAGGGCAAAGCCCTCCAAAACTATAGTCTAATTTATAATTCCAGCAGAAGACAGCCTCTTTTATTGTCTCCTTCAATATATAAAAATTCTACTACCCTCGGCACAAAAACTTTCAATTTCATAAATATTTAAATTTGTTAGTTAATCACTATTAGATTAGTTAGTATTCTACTTGTAAAAAAAACTCAAAAAATTAAATATTTAAACAAAAATTTAATAATTTGATTATTTGTCTCCAAGCGTTGCCCCTCCCCCCACCCCCTACCCTTGAGAATTTCTCTGCCGATGCCTCTGTATATCTCTAAATATAAAAGTTTCGTGACAGGGTGTAACAACAGACAACGCACAGACCAAACCGCTGGACCTAGAGGCCTGAAATTTTTATAGTGTGTTCCTATAATGACATGGATAACCACCAAGATTCTTAAAGGAGGGGGGAGAGCACCAAAATTTGTTTTTCGGAGTTTTTTTTAAGATCTCTTAAACCAGAAAAGATATCGATATCGTTTTATTTCAGAAAGGTGAAGTATTAAAATACAAGAAAACATATTTGAGTATTTTGCTCTATTTGGCCCTGAAAGGAGGTAAATTTTGGAAATTTGGAAAGTGCTCTTTCTCGGGTTTTTACGTTTTAGCGTTCAATTTTGGTTCATTAGGTCTATTGTTGAAATATCTCGGGAAGGGTTTTTTCATTTTTTCAAAATTTGATCTTTGAACCGAAAAATGAGGAATTTTTATTTTGGGGTCTTAAATACAAAAGACGTTAGGTATATATATTTATTATTTATAAGTATATGTTTATTTGCATCCAGAAGAGAATAACCTCATTGATTTTTCATTATAAATTAATTGAAACAACCAAACTCTAAAAATCTCCCCTTTATAGCACTGATAATACAAAATTTCCGAAATATTTCATTCGCATTTATGATTCCCTACTCGATTCTTTTATTAGTATTTTCCCATCAAAATACAACCAAAATAACATAATAAAACCAGAAAGAAATAATAATATTCAGAAATGGATAATTTTTATGACAAAATATTATTATTATTAACATGAATAATAGTAAAAGAAAAAAAAATTAATATCCATCAGCATTGGCTGGCCGTATATTAATAGCCCCCCCCCCCCTGTCGTATAATATTAAAATATTAAAACAAAATGGTTGTTTGTCTGTTTGTCTGGCGTTGATGCGTTGCGGCTATTTCATAATAATGAGTAATGAGCAACGTGTAATGAGTAATGAGTGTAATTAAAGTTGAGTGACAAAGTGAGTTTGGAAAATGGAAAATATGGGTCAGAACATTCGTAAAATGATTTGAGTAGCTCTAGTTAGCGAATTAATTGGAACAATGAAACGACCAAATAAATACACACACACACACACAGATATATACACACACAAATAAATAACCGTAATAATAATAATTCACCTGAAATATCGTTAATCAAAGGTGGTTGGTTGTAAAATTCACTGTGCCAAATTAGCTATTATTACCATCACTACTGTTAATAACTAGTCGGCTTTTATTCATGCACAATTTATTTATTTTTAATTTGATTTTTTTTTACAAAAAATTGATATTTTTGAAAATTAATATCATATTATTCAACTAGCTGCGAAGCCCGCCTTCGGTAGACATTTTAATGCCCAGGGGGCTAGTCTTGGACTCCGTATTGAGCTGTAAAATAATAATTTAAATTTAATTTTTTTTTAATAAATTTTATTTGTCGTGAACTATTAGTGGGTTTTAAAATAATAATTTAAATTTCCTATTTTTAATCAATGTCGTGAACTATTAGTGAGTTTTCAAATTAAAAAAATCACTTTGGCGTCATCGAACAAGCCGATTATAATAAGTACGTATACAGTCCCTGAACTTAAAATAAAAAAAAATTTTTAAATAAAAGTCTCATAATTTTTGAGTTATAGGGATATTTTTGAAAATGGTGACAATCGCTACCCGGACTTAAATATCGAGATGCTGTGGCTACAAATTTACAAATTTTATTATTCTAATTTTTGTTGCACAATCCTGAATAATCCTGCTATTGATGAGAATTCAAAATCAAACCATAAGTACTATACTTTTGGAGAAAAAAATATTTTTGCCGGACTTATGTTTTAAAAAATTTTAATCAGCTAACTTTGAATCACCTTTAATGTAAAAAAAGTTTAGTAAGCTACCATGGCAAGTTATTTAAAAAATTGGCCCTTTTAGTCGAGATTTCAAAATAATACATCACTTTCCACTTCTTTTTTTAGAAAAAAAATATTTGTAATTTTTTGGCAAAATTAGCTAACTTAAAAAATTATTTTGATAGTGTTTTTTTATTTAATATGTTAATCAATTGTGTAGCATCTTGATTTAACTAATCTTTGGCTATTATAGACATTATTAATAGCATTAGACCATGAAATATATAGACACGCGCTGGTGTCGATTTGGTGAGGCCAACATCAACTAGAGAATGTGACGTCATCTGTAGGTAGGACCACCCAGAAATAGCATGGCCACTATAGGAATTATTATACATTGAGATAAATTGATCGTAGTTTAGATTATTTATTTTGGATTCCAATAATGGCAAATTATCATTATATTATTATTACCAAAATATTTATGCGAGAACGTGACGTCATCTGTAGGCGATGTTGGCCTCACTTCACTCTGTGTGGAAAGTAGCAGAGGGCGTGTCTATATATTTCATGGCCTAAGTTAATAGCTACTATAGTATGAATGTCTATAATAGCCATAGATTAGTTCAATCAAGATGCGACACAATTGATTAACATATGAAATAAAAAAACACTATCAAAATATGTTTTTAAGTTAGCTAATTTTGCCAAAAAATTATAAATATTTTTTTTCTAAAAGGAAGTGGAAAGTGGTGTATCATTTTGAAATCTCGACTAAAAGAGCCAATTTTTTAAATAACGTAGCATGCTTGATTACTAGGCTGTTTTTTACAGTAAAGATCAATCTATGTAAACTGATGAAAATTTTTTTAAACATAAGTCCGGCAAAAATGTTTTTTTCTCCAAAAGTATAGTACTTATTGTTTTATTTTGAATTCTGGTCAATAGCAGGATTATTCAGCATTGCGTAACAAAAATTAGAATAATAAAATATGTAAATTTGTAGCTCAGCATCTCGATATTTAGGGCAGGGTAGCGATTGTCACAATTTTCAAAAAAAAAAAAAAAGGCCTATAACTCAAAAACTATGATACTTAAAAAAAACAACATTTAATGTTCAGGACCATATTAAGTTTATAGATAGATTTGGATTTTCTGAAATTTACATGGAAAAGGTGTAGTTTATTTGAAGATTTGTAAAAATATTTTTTCACTAAAACACGATTTTCATCATCTATTTATATATTTACTAGCTTCAAGGCCCGTCTCTGGCGGGCCTTTTACTAGCCAGGGGGCTTCGTCCCCTGGACCCCCACGTAGCTCCTTTATTGATGTTTTATTAGTTACACAGAATAAATATATTATATATATATATATATATATATAATAATATATATTTGGTTTTAATCTTTAAAATATATTTTTAAAGAAATTCCAAAAGCTAATTAATTCCTTTCAGTTAGTTTAGTTAGTATAGTTTCAATAATCCTTTATAATTAACTTTGAAATAAATAAATAATATTGAAATGAATGAATGAGCTCGAATACAAAAGCCAAAAGGCTTAGTTCTTTTGAAATGGCTGAGGGTCTTAAATACAATAGAAAAAAGATGAGGTGAGATTCCCAAGGGTATTTTTAAGAAAAATGATTTTTAAATAACATATTTTATTTTAAATTAAATATTTTTCATCTATATATATAATCAAAAGCTTGGCTGAAACTTTTTTTATTTTTTTCTACCCTATTAAAGACGGTTTTCAGAATTTTTTAAAAATTTTCACCCAACCCAAAAGAAGTTAGGAATTTTTGAAAAAAATAGCTTTTTTTTAAATAACCATAACTTTTTCAAAATTTTTTTTTAAATTTACTTTAAAAAAATAGATAGTTTTTTTAAATCTTTGTTGCAATATTAAATTCTTCTTCAACGATAATGTAGTTAGAACTATTGAGAATGAATGACACTCAAAAATCTTACAAACAGGGCCGCCAACACTTGTTTTTTTGCTAGTTTAGTTCTTTTATTGTTTGGCAAGCTATGTTGGCTAACCTGAATTTTTTTTAGTTTTTCCTGAATTTTCCAATTTTCCGGGCAACTTTTCCAATTTTTTTTTACGTATTAACCTGAATTGGACTATTACGAACATTTAAAAAAAATTAGCCAAATCGGTCCAGGCATTTGAGAGATCTGCGCTTACAAAGAAACAGAAATTCATTTTCATTATATAGTTTGTTTATTTTTTTAGAATTACAATTTCTTAACAGCTTATTTTATTAACTTAACTACCTAATCTCAAAATCTTGTACATAGCACATATTTGTCACTCTTCTCCTTTTAAACTCTTAGTGTTTTTTTTTTTTTTTATCTCTATGAATTCCGCCGTCTAGAAAATAAAATATATCGTTTTAAGAATAAATTGCATATAAAAATGTACCATTTGAAAAATAAATAATATCGGAATTGAACATTCCAACAAATATATATATTTCAACGCACCGATAAATCATCGATAATTGTCAGCCATTGATATCCCAATTATTGTTACATTCAAACCGACGATATAACTCTATTATTATAAAATCTGAGAGCAAATCTGATGGCCATAAAAGAAAATTATGACCTACCATTCCCACTGCCCAAAATATTCCCTCTCTCTCACTCTCTCGATGCTGGTAAATAATTCATAATTATCGAACTCCATTTAGAATCTCATCTAGAAAGTATTCTAGCCATCTATACCTACCTACGTATTCAAATAAAGACAGATAATTTCTTATCTCTCTGCTTGTGTGGAAACATATTACCCTAACTAATGAGAGGTTTTCCATTCACACACACACACATTCAAATTAATCTCTACCAAAATTTGCATCTTTTATAAATTAGAATCGATTTTAATTTTATAATAAAAGCCTTTCATTTATACCTATTACAAGAAAATCTATCCATTTTTAAATATATTAGTAGTAGTAAGTATTTATTTACCTCTCATGAATTAATTTGATTGAAAAATATGCAAATTACTACTGAAGAACTTTCCTCGGCTATATAATCTCCAATCGGAAACCCTTCTATTTACATGTTAAAGAAGAAATAAAGACTTTTTAATTACAATCGATATTTCTTAGAAGAAGGTCTAAAACTGATCAGAACAGAAGCAGTGGTTTCAAATTTAGGGATTCACCAGATAGATGTGAGTCTTGACAATTAAGTAAATTCGTTTTTTTATTATTTAAAAATGTAATAATGTAAATAGGTTTATAATGTAAACAATTTCAATTTAACAATTACCTAATTATTGAAATTTAATACACTATGGATAATTATAATTATAAACAAGATTACATTTTAATCTTATTAATTAAGGTAGTTGTTTCGCGAAAATACTAGCAAAAAGTTAATGGTAGAGTATATATAACAGACAATTAGGATTCATAATTCATAAGCCCAAGACTTTTTGCTGTTTATGTACCACTACTAGCCAATCTCGTGCTCGTTTGACAAATCTGGCGACGCTGTCCGAGCTTGTATATATTTTATCATAGAAATGTCAGATAAAGATACATTTATAAAATAAAAAGTTCTTAATAAGCGATTGAAAGCTGTTGCGACAATGGCTGAAGCGAAAAAACGTCAAAAAAAGTACTAAAGTTAACCCACTTTTTAGGTTAAATAAATGCATTGTTGCCAGCTTGTTTTTAGTGTAAATTTTTCATTATACATTATTCATTATTATCTCAGAAACTGTGTTGTAACTATGAATTAAAATTTTCTTAAAAATGTATTAGTTATTGTTTAATGTTAGTTTAGTTGTTTATAACAATGATAAGAAGAGTTTCTTAATTATAATAAAATATGTATGTAAACTTTCCGATATCCCGTATAGTGCAATGTATAAGAGTCTGAAAAACTCTATCTTTGGAATTTAATATCTCCGGAACTATATTGTTGATAAATTTCGTTTTGCCACCAATCGATGCACAAGTATTTAAATAATAATCTCCCTAAATTTCAAAAAAATCCTACGAAAACACATATGGTGAAACAACTACCTTAAATTAGTTTTTTTTATTATTTAAAAACGAGCTTTTCGTGCGTGCCTCGAAGCTCCGGCCCTCCGGGCTGGTGTTCCTGGCGGGCAGCGTCTCGGTCCAAAAATGTTATTCCGAAATATATATCGAGTGAATCAAACTCAAAAAAACATACATTTGTTTTAATATTTCCTTTTGTGAAACCTAACCTAGAAAATTCTCCTCATAAGTTAATCTTATTCCTCTTAAAAAACCACACTCCAAATGTATACCCGTAAACTACCGAAAATACATCGTCTCTTAAAAGTTTCGCATGTTTAATTTTTGAGTGGCGAGGGGAGGAGGAACAATTATCAATATATTTAATGTTTCTTAATTTAAAATGAATTGAGTCTTTCATTTCAAAATTCGAATATATATATTTCAAATTTGCCTGGTTAATGAAAATCGATTGGAGCCATCAGTTTAAAATCCGAGCTGAGAATTATATTTCAAATTTGCCTCGTTAATTAATATATATTTAATGTTTCTTAATTTAAAATCTATTGGTGTTTTTTCATTTTCATTCGAGTTCAAATGAATACAATATTATCTAGACACAAAGTCTAAATCAAAAATATATAGTTTTAGTAAAAGAAATCAAGATATAAATATTAATGTGACATTGGTCTAGTGGTTAGAGCTGATGACCATAGTTCAAGAGTTCGTCGGTTCGATTCTAGGCAAGAGGGTAATTTTTTTAGAGAAATTTCTCTAAGCGTTGTTACAAATTAATCTAGATAAATATATATAGTATGTAATAATGTAAATAGGCTTATAATGTAAACAATTTCAATTTAACAATTACCTAATTATTGAAATTTAATACACTATGTCTAATTATATAATTATAAACAAGATTACATTTTAATCTTATTATATTAAATGATTAATTTTTGGATACTCTATATACAGGTATATGTTTAAGTATATAGCCAGTGATGTAGTCTTAAAATTAGCAGAAGGTATCTACGCTATATGGACTGTAAAAATCAGAGGGTATACTCCTATACACCGGGAATAAGGGCTTATTTTATAAATGACGAAATTGTAAGTTAAAATAAAATAAAATTGATTTCTCGAAAACGGCTCTAACGATTTCGATGAAATTCATTGGTTAGAGAATTTTTATGTAGTAACTTATTTGATTTGATTGTTTTTTTTTCTTAATTTAACTATTTATTAACGGGTGGGTGTGTTAATATTTTTTTTTCAATTACCAGGAGGTGTAGCCCTTGTGCAGTAAGATGACCGCTGAAGGTAAGAACATATATTTAATTGAAAGGGAATTGTGTAGCGCATATCACATGACTTTGCCTTACAAATATTAAATAATCTGCAGTGTTTTGTGCTGATCACATTACTTTTACTTATCAACATTGAATGTCGCCGTGTTTATTGCACAGGGTCCTATGTAAAATGTCGTGGTGGCGGTGCACAAAGACGCCAACGCCTTAAAGGCGCCATTAGGCGCTTGGTAACTTAAATTTGTATGTACCAAACTGAGAGCCTCAAATATAAAAAATACTAACAAGTATAAAGATTTTGTAGTAATTTGAACCTTGAACACTGAAAATAAGTTGTGGGAGAAGTAATTTGGACTCATTGCATATACCTAAAGGCGACCACCAGTATTACGCTCGACGGCGCCAAAAAAGGCTCGGAACGTCACTGATTATTGCGCACCTGTAGACATTTACCAACATAATCCACAAAATTCCAAAAATGGAAGAGGGGAGAGTTCAAAAATTAATATTATTAAATTTCACTTACAAAAAACAAAGATAGAATAAATTTAGTAGAAAAGTAAATCCTTATTGAGTAAATTTTGAGAATAGCTAATCCTAAAAAATTCAAAATGGGTGGGTGGGGTTCAAAAAAATTAAAATGGCGACATTCAATGTTGACAAGTTAAAGTAATCTGGTCGTCAAACAATTTGGAAAATAATTAATTTTGGGTAGGTATAAAAGTTGATTGGACACAAAATATATACCAGATAAGATTTATTAATGGTAAGTAAACGTAAATGTGGCCGGCACAAAACACGGCAGATTACTTAATATTCGTAAGGAAAAGTCATGTGATATGCGCTACACAGTTCGCCCTCAATTATATATTATGTTTATTTTCTGAAATACAATTGACATTTTCTGAAAATAAATTGAAAATTCTGAAATACAATTGAGTGATCCTGCAATATTTTCTGAAATAAAATTCAAAAATGTGTAGTATATTTGTGCGCCACACGTTTGAAATGTAGCAGGTATCCAGGTAACCACAATATCCTAAGAATATTCCCAGGATATTCTAAGGACATTTAAATCTTCTTTAGAATAGTTCTGAGGATATTGTGTGTTACCTGCGGTTCCGGGTGTGAGTTTTTTATCTTGAGACAGTCTTATAATTCAAAAAACAGTGCATATATATGAAAAAAGTTTCAAATAAAAGTTTATTTATATGAAGGGGGAAACTAAACTACGCTATTGTTTGTTTACCTAGAACAAGCTTTCAAGGGTATTTCAAGGTCAAGTTCTGTTTTTTAAATGGAAACCTATATATGTTTCTGTACATATTCTGAATCTACACAAAAAACTGAACAACTTTCATTAGAACTATTTTTTATTCGATATCAAATAAACAAAATATTAAATCAATTAGATCTCAGAAAAAACCCTAATAATTATTTTTAACAATTATTCAACTTAATTTTTAAATAATAATGATTAAATAATTAATTATTAAATCGAAAAGTCAAAACAATGAAAATAAGTGTTTATAATGATCTTAAAACTTCATTATACACAGATTTAAGAGGTTATTTTCTACTTAATTGAAATACTTAAAATTCTTGAGTTAAAAAAAGTTTATTTCTCGTGTCAATCCAGTAGATAGTTATAATGTATTATCATAATAAAAATGGATCATTTTTTGTTGAAGACAGAATTAAAATGGTCTTAATTTATGGTGAATGTGGAAGAAGCGTTGTGGGGCTGCAATTGAAATGGATGCCAAGCATTTTCCTGACAGGGATACTCCCTCAAGAGCTTCATTTTATTGTGTTGTAAATCTATTTAAAAAAAATCAGGAAATGTAAAGGCTACGAAGAAACTTAAAAGGCCAAAATAACGAAATTGGAACTGGAATTCATCCAGAAAACTTGCGATAACACTCTGGAATATCACAGAACAGTGTCTGAAAATTATTAAATTATTTATTTAATAATTAAATATTTGATCATTATTATTTGATAATTAAGTTGAATAATTGTTAAAAATAATTATTAGGGTTTTTCTGAGATCTAATTGATTTAATATTTTGTTTATTTGATATCGAATAAAAAAATAATTCTTATGAAAGCTGTTCAGTTTTTTTTGTAGATTCAGAATATGTACAGAATATAGGTTTCTATTTAAAAAACAGAACTTAACCTTGAAATACCCTTGAAAGCTTGTTCTAGGTAAACAAACAATAGCGTAGTTTAGTTTTGCCCTCTATATAAATAAACTTTTATTTGAAACTTTTTTTCATATAATCCACTGTTTTTGAGTTATAAGACTGTCTCAAGATAAAAAAACTCACCCAGTAGTATATACCTTGGGGTGGGTCAAAAAAATCCATTATTTTTTTTACAAGTGACACGGAAAAATGGGTTGCTAGACACCTTAAAAAAATTATTTCTAAATATTAGCTCTTATTTTTAATAAGAAGATTCTCCGCATCGCAGTTTTTTATTTTTTTCTCAGTCCAATTGAAAAAAATTCATACCTCATCATTAATTGATTGTACAGAAAAATGTTTTTAAAGAATTTCGTAAGAAATTTAATGCTCTACAAAAAAGGCAAATTAAATTTTTTCCGTAAACCTCGCCATTCGAAAGATATTGAAGATTTAAGTTTGATTATTTTAAGACAAATTTCATTTTTGTTTATGAATTTCATAACTTGACAATAAATGGCTATTATAAAATTTGCAATACAAATTTTTGTAGAAAATTAACTGCTCTATAAAAAAGGTGCCTTATGTTTTGGCGATTAAATTAAGGGTTCAAAAGATATTCATCATCAAACTTTCATGTGTACTGAAGTTTGATGATGAATATCTTTTGAACGCTTAATCATCATAAGGCAACTATAGAGCAGTTAATTTCCTATAAAAATTTGTATTGGCAATTTTATAATAGCTATTTATAGTCGAGTTATAAAATTCATAAACAAAAATGAAATTTATCTTAATAATCAAACTTCTTCAATATCTTTCAAATGGTATTACGGAAAAATATAATATACCTTTTGTGGAGCACTAAATTTCCTACGAAATTCTTCAAAAACAGTTTTCTGTACAATCAATTAATGATAATGTATGAATTTTTTTCATTGAACTGAGAAAAATAAAAAACTGCGATGCGGAGGAATCTCTTGTTAAAATTAAGAGCTCATATTTAGAAATAATTTTTTTAAAGATGTCTAGAAACCATTTTTCCGTGTCACTTGCTAAAAAAATAATGGATTTTTTTGACCACCTAATATACCTATATAAATAAATTTTTAAAAACAATACATATGTATATATATGTTTATTTGCGTAAAGTCAAGGACAACCTCATTGATTTATTCTTATGAATCAAGTGATCTTACCTGGTAGAATACTTGATCTAGAAGATGTATTCTAGATATCTTAAAGACCTGGATAAGCCATCTTCTCGAGCGGGTGTTCAATCAGCCAGGGTTAAATTCCTGCAATGCCTGTGACTTAAGCCTCTAATAAATATTTCACAAATTCTTTCTGCTAGAAATCACCAGCGATTATGATAATTATTATTATTATTAGGAATTCGAATAAAAACTTGCCTGACTAAAGAAACAAGAGGACAAATTTGTATCAGTCGATCAATTATTTATTTATTTATTCAAATGTATGTGTATAAATAATCCGCTGCATTCTTTCAATGGTTGAAGCTTAAAGAAGCCTTCTTAGGCATCATGGATAGGATGATGGAATTGAATGCCATCTGCAGAATCTAGGCAATCGTAGGTGTCAAACAGGATATTCAGGGACCAGTCAATCATCTATCTCTTTCTCTCATATGAGACTTGAGACCTGCATCGGTTGCTCTTTCATTTGTTATTAAATATGCGCAATTCTATCTCATTTTAGGTCATGCTTCAGGTCAAATTACACAGATCTGCAACATTAGATGTTTTTCTTCTTTTAATTCTAGCTGTCTAACAGTTGATTATCCGATATTTATTTTCAATTTTTTGGAAAAATATTTTCCCCTGAAATTTTAATCGACTTTGAAATAAGCTGACGTGTTCTGATGTGGCCATCCACTTGACTTTACCATACAACCTGGCCCTAAAATTATTTATAATCATGTAGGGGGGTTAGTTTTTGCATTTTTATACTCCTGGGGTCCCACTGATTATGTATACAAAATTTGGTTGAGTTTGGTAAATGGCCAAGATTTTCATTTTTTGACCCTACACCCCCCCCCCCATTTTGGGCGAGTTAGTTTTTGCATTTTTAGACTTCTGCGGGTCCCACTGATTATGTATACTAAATTTGATTGAGTTTGGCTCACACGAGCCTATATTTTCATTTTTAACCCCCTCCGCCCCCCTTAATTTTGGGTCGATATGCACCAAAATCTAATCAGCTCTTAATCTCAATGTACCAAAACTATGTGTGTAATTTGGTTTCGGTATTCACACTAGTTTTTGAGCTAGCTCGTCCACAAAAATTTGATAACGCACAGACTAACGGACAACCAGACAACCAGGCGGACAGACTAACAGACGTTTTGACAAAACAATTATTATCTCGAAAATATAATTTTTGTGACAAAGGGTGGTCCAAAAGGTGAAATTTTGAGAGACTTATTTTATGATTGGCCCCTTAAAACCATTGAGCTTGCACACAAAGAAAATTAATCGTTAAGAAGCGTTTACCGATTTTGTATAAATATTCAGAAAAAGAAGAATTCTGGCAATCTATACAGCATCACGGGGTTGATCTCAGATAGAAGCAAAAATTAAAAAATTAATTTTTAAAATTTAGGGAACGAAGAAAAAGATTATTTTTTATTATAGACAAAAGGATCAGCCGGGGCTCGAACCCGGGATCTTTGCATGTGTACTGCAATGCGTTTGTCATAAGAGTTTTAGCTCCTATATCCACTAAGCTACTGATCCACCGAACCCAAAACCAATACCTATTGTCTATATGAATTATGGAATTTCTTTTTCTAAAATTTTTTTTAAAAAATTAATATTTCCAAAAATAATAATAGTAATAATAATAATTTCGACTCCATCCCTCCAGGAACTGACAATCCTTGGTTCTAAAGAATGCTGGAAGGCAACGGGAAACCACCGGAAAATAATATAGTGAATTTAAAGTATTTTTTTTATACAAATATTCGCAATAAAATTATATTTAATATATTATTTATTTTAGTTGATATTTTTAGAAAATTTTGAAAAAATTAATATGAAAAATTTAGAGTATTTTATAGTTATTTCATTATAAAAATAGAGTATTAAATAGATAACTTACCTTAACAGCCAACGTCTCGAGCCTGGTTCTGAGATGCTGACTCGACTACAAGAAACACACGGGAAAATATTTTTTGTTTCGATCTTACTTATTTCTACTCTTATTTTTTTAAGTTTCCATAAGGATTTTTTGGTAAATGCAGGGTTATAGATTCTGAAACTAAAAATCAGGAAATCAGGATAAGTTTTAATCAAAAGAGACAATCTTATCGATAGTAAATATACAAGAATATACCTGATACGATGTTCAATTGTTCTAATGGCTGAATAACAGATACACTCACGAACAAGTAAAAATATACTCGCGATAGGTTTCGGGATCGAAATAATAAGAATTCGGAATAACATGGATTAAATTGGGGGAGGATTAGTAATAGAACATGATTCTTTGGATAAAAGAATCAAGAGCTCGCGTGGGCAGGGATGCCAGGCCCTGAAGTAGGTCTGTACTTCTTTGTCTAAAATATATAGCTAAGAAGTACACACCTAATCGTTACCCAAGTATTAAAAATATTTTAGTATAAATAAAATTTTAACTTTTAAGAGAAAAAATTTAATTTTTAGGACAAATTCTAGAATTTAAGTAGAAATATTTTATATTTTGATATCAGAGGAGATTATTTTTAATTAATTTATTTATTTCTACTAAATCTAAATGTTAGTATTAGTAGGACGAGCACCTACCTGAAAAAAAGAAAAAGAAAATGATATTACTAAAATAAAATAGTGAATTTAAAGTAATGTTTATAAAAATATTTAAAATAAAATTATATTATCTATTTTAGTTGATTTTTTTGACAAACTCGAAAAAATTAATATGAACAATTTAGATTATTTCTTAATTATTTAATTATAAGGATACATAATTAAATAGATAATTATTACCTTAACAGACAACGTCTCTTGCCTAGACTTGGAACCACACCCGAACACATTGACACTGTCGCACAAGAATAAATATCGGGATATATTTCGATTTCGAAGGAAAAAGAATTAATTAATAGAGTAAAGGGTGTGTAGTTTCACAGTGAATGAAATAAAACTCAAAGAGGTTTATACAAACTCAATATATTTCGGATTATTAGTCCATCATCAGGAGTTTACAAGTTACAGTTACACACCCTTTACTCTATTAATTAACATGATGTTTCACGGAAAAAGATTTGTTAATAGGATTAGGTATAGGACATGTTTTTTTAATCCTATGCAAATAATTAATATAAGGGATGAAGGGTTGTTTAGACGGGGAGGGTTGTTTATTAGTGAGGGGTGGAGTCAGCTGAGAGGGTGGATGAAGATGAGGAGGCCATATTGTAATATTCGCCATCGAAGTTTCATCCGCAACTGCCTGAAACTCACTGCCAAATCTTCCTATCACCCACCCCCTTATATACCCATTTCATTGTCCCTATCTCCCCTTATTTCCCTAGCACTCTCCCTATCCCCTCTCTTATATATACCCAACCCATTGTCCCTATCTCTCTCCCTCTTGTATACCCCTCAAGTGCAATTAGTGCAAGCTATTCTTAGCTTATCTTCCGAGATAATCTTAATCGAATTAGCAATGTATGTCATATTATTTTCACTAATCACCACTAATTACTTAACCCTGATTAGAGCATACCATTCGACTTTCACTGATCACTACTATTATTTAAGTAATAGTCGAATGTTATCCACTAAGCACGACTAAATAATTAGGAGAGATAGGTTTTTTAGCACTTTATTTATTTTAAGTTAACACTACCTTAATACTACAATATATAAGATAAATAATTTTTTTGTTAAATTAATTGTAAAGAAAATAAAAACTGTAACATTAACAAATAAATAAATAAAGTTGAAATTATAGGAATTAAATATTTTTTATAGCTTCATTTTTTTCAAAAATTTCACAAATAATATTCCCTTAATGTACAGTATAAGTATATAGATCGTTGACCTCAAATGAATTGTTTTTTGATTTGAATTTTCTATCTCAATCTTAGTACTACCTAAAATAATAATAATAAAAAACAATTTTCAGTATAGGATTAATTTCTGATATAATAATATTATATAATGTACATTTAATATATATAGGAAATCTGTGGTATATTTTTATAAAAAAAATAGTGGCTTTTTTTTAGTCTTCTCGTTATTCTATCATTTGTTCACCCAGAATAATAGACGTAGGTATTTTTATTTATTTTTTTTGAAATTTTGTGCACACGCAATTCTGCATTTATTGTTCTTATGAGTATATAGATATATATCTGTTCAGGGATATAATTTTATCATTGTTATTATGTTTTTATGCATGATTTTTTATGATAATGACAATTTGGCATCAGTTGACATAATACAAAAAAAAGGGGGGGGGGATTTTCCATTAGACAAATCAGTTTTTAAGTAGAAGCTCTTTTGTTATTTTTTTCTCTAAAATTGCTCCGTACGTAGAATATAAAAGTAAGCCGATTTAAATTTTCAGTAAGGTGATTTACGTAATTTATAAAATTCACATTTAAATCTAGTAAAAAGAAGGAAAAACTTGTAATTAGTAATTGAAAGTAATGGAAGGCAGCCCAGAGGTAGTGGGGAAAGAAAAAAATTAACACATATAAAATAAGGTGTAATTTATTGGAATCCTTCCTCCTTTCCTTTCAAACCGACGTTTCGGAGGATTTTTCCCTCCTTCTTCAGGGTTTCAAAGGGTCAATGAATGAATTCTTAATTAAGAAAAGAAGGAAAAAAAATTTTTTTTGTCTTTCTAGGCCTTTTGTTACAAATGAAGAAAGTTTTTGAACACTACTGTGGAGAGAAGAAGGAAACATTTTATTTGTTTCATTCATTGACCCTTTGAAACCCTGAAGAAGGAGGAAAAATCCTCCGAAACGTCGGTTTTGAAAGGAAAGGAGGAAGGATTCAATAAATTACACCTTATTTTATATGTGTTAATTTTTTCTTTCCTCACTACCTCTGGGCTGCCTTCCATTACTTTCAATTAAAATTTCTACCAGTCCGTCTCTCTCCAGAGAAAATTTCGTTGGTTGTAATTAGTATTTTATATTTATGAATAAAAGCTTAGAGTGTTGAAAATTATTTTAATTAATTCTAAAACTGTTAAAGTATATTCTAATGGACTTAGCAAGGTTTTGGTTGAAACCGATTATACATACCAGGGTACAAATAATTGAAAATATGTTCTTTTGCAGAAAGTAGTAGATTTGTTGATTTATAAGGAGAAATCAATGAGGTTCTCCTCCGCTTGGAGAAAATAAAGATATAAGTATTATACAAATACAAATGTAAATATGTACAGGGTATCCCGTATCAAAACGATAAACCGGGAACAGGGAATAGGCCAGTTTATGACGGTCCAGAATCTATTTTTTTTTAATAAAATTCTCAGAGTTTTTCGAGTTATAGGCATTTCTTTGAAAATGGTGATAATCTCTACTCTGTCTTAAATAATGAGATGCTGTGGCTAAAAATTAACATATTTTATTATTTTAACTTTTGTTACAAAATCCTGATTAATTCTGCTATAGATCAGAATTCAAAATAAAACCATCATAGGTATCTACTATAAATATTTTTGCCGGTGTAAGTATGTATAAAATAAAAAATTAGAATAATAAAATATGGAAATTTGTAGTCACAGCATCTTATTATTTATAGGATAGGGTAAGCTATTTTCACGATTTTCAAAAAAATGTCTATAAGTAACTCGAAAAATATGAAACTTTTATTAGAAATTTTTTTAGGTTCTGAACCGTCGTAAATAAACTGGCCTATCTCCTGTTCACAGTAGCTATATTGTTCTAATACGGGACACCCTGTATATTTCGAACTTTTTTCACTTTTTTTTCCAAATTTCATCGAAAACGACATTATTTTGATTATTTTTCAAATTTAAAATTAAATTTAAAAAAAATATATATTTTGGACCCTTCGCCCCCAAACGGATACTGGTTTTTGTGAGTGAGGAGGGTAGGAGTTAGAAATTAATTGTTGTGACTTAAACCCCACAGTCCCTTGAGATGGAAATGGACCATCTTCCACAATGAATCAGCCTGCCCTATAAGAAAATCCAAAAATTCTTCCTAATTCTATTGCTATATAAGAAAGTTATAACTTGTCTATATAGCGCTCTTAGAATATTTCGATCTTAAATATTGAGAGATCTTAGAAATGGATTATTCCAGAGATTCCCGAATCATCTTTATTTATTCCTTTTTTGTATTATTACTATTTTAATAGCGAGAACAATTTTTATTCAACCAAAACTCGTCTGGACTTGTCTTTGGCACGCTTGAACTGGAAGATATTTCAGGGAAGGACCTTCTATCCGGACCCTTTTCTGAAAAATCATTCATTTTAATTGCCCCTTGAAACTGTTTTCTATATAAATATTTGAAATAACGGATAATTTTGAAGTTGATATTTATGAAAATACTTTAAATGTTTGAAATATTAGGGATGCGCCGAATCCACATCATCCATGGACCCTGGTACCCATAAATACAATAATTTCTAAGCCTATAATTTAAAAAAATGTTACACCTAGTACCAACACCAAATTCCTTAAAAACCTATAATAAATGTTTAATATTTAAAATGTAAATTTAATTAATTAAGAAAAGGAGGAAAAAAAATTGTTTTTCTATGCCTTTGCTAAAAAAGAAGAAAGGTTTGAAAGGGGGGGGGGGGGGCACTACTGTGGAGAAGAAGTAAACATTTATTTGTTTCATTCATTGACCCTTTGAAACCCTGAAGAAGGAGGGAAGAATCCTCCGAAACGTCGGTTTGAAAGGAAAAGAGGGAAGGATTCCAATAAATTACACCTTATTTGATATGTGTTAATTTTTTCTTTCCTCACTACCCCTGGGCCGCCTTCCATTACATTCAAGTAAATTTTAAATTTAATAACTTGAAATGTCTGAAAGGTTTAAGGAGAAACTAGACATTCATCGCTTTCCTGAAATGTCGCGGCTGACTTTGCGATATTTGAAAAATTTATATATATAATAATTAAATAATTTTTAAAATTCCCTTATAAAACAATGAAAACTAGAAAAATTAAAAATATTTTAATATAGGTATTTATTTTTATGTAAATATTTTAAAATAAACATTCCTTATTAAACAATTTTTTTTTTTAATATTTCCCAAAAATTGTCGCGTGCTACCAAAAAATAAAGCGCGGGCTACAGGTAGCTCGCGATCGACGGGTTGGCGACCGTTGCTCTATTGGATGAAATTTTTCAAAAAAGGAGAACAATAAAAGAAAATTTAAAAAATGAAGGGTATTTTTTTGGACAACATCCCTGGTTGAAAAATCCGATTCGGCGACATTTTAGCCCCCCCGACAAAATATCCTTCAGACAAAATATCTCATGACAAAATAACCCTTCCCCGCGTGAATCTTATGAGTAATGCAAATCGACTCCGGTGACGCCAACCGAACCGTCTAAAAACCAGCCCGAAAAGGACCTATACGAACCCAACATAGCCGAACTGAATATATATTAACCGAACCTCCGAAAGTTTAGTCCGGGCGGGGTGTGTTTGGGGGTCCCATTTTCTCCTAATCAAACACACATTGAAAACCGAACAGCCAATCGTCTGGCAGGGTGTCTCTTTTGTATTCTTCTTTATACTGGGGAATATTTTGTCAGAAGATAGTATACCGGGGGATATTTTGTCCTTGGGATATTTTGTCCTGAAATATTTTGACCTTTGTATATTTTGTCTGGAGATGTTTTGTCGGGGGATGTTTTGAGGGGGATATTTTGTCGGGGGCTGAAATGTCGCGGTACCGAAAAATCGAGTTCCTCCACTGATAAGTATATAGATAGGTATATGGTATATGGTTATGTTTCCGATTTTGTGCAGTAGATATTTGAAAATATTATTGAAGGAGACAATAAAAGAGTGTGTTTTCTGCTGGAAAAAGAAATTTTTAATTTATTTATAACGAGACCATAATTTCGAGGGCTTTGTCCTCTTCATCAGTCTATTACTATTGATTCACAGGAATTCAAAATTCTGCTACTCTCGGCAAAAATAAACTTTCGAAAATATTATTATTATTTTTTTAAATTTATATTTCTATATGCAGTATGAGGAGGGGGGGGGCTATTGTATTCGTATGATACAGGGTGGGGCATAAAGATCTCCCACATTTTGAAGAGGTATAAAAAAATGAAAATATTTAACTAGAAAAACTGAATATATTTTGAAAAGAACATAAAATACATTTTTTTAAAATGTGTTTTAAACATTATATCAGACGAAAAAAAGGGGGGGGGGGGTCAAAAATGAAAATTCTAGCCCTTTCAAACCAAACTCAACCAAATTTTGTATACATATTCTGTGGACTCCCAGAAGGATATACATGCAAAAACTAGCCACCCAAAATGTAGGGAGGCTCAAAGAATTAAAATTCTAGCCCTTTCGACCAAACTATGTATACAAAATTTGGTCGAGTTTGGTCGAAAGGGCTAGAATTTTCATTTTTGACCCCCCTGCCCTATTTTGGGCTGTTAGTTTTTTGCATTTATATCCTTTTTGGGGCCCACAGAATATGTATACAAAATTTGGTCGAGTTTGGTCGAAAGGGCTAGAATTTTCATTTTTGACCCCCCCCCCTATTTTTTGTCTAATATAATGTTTAAAACGGAGAGTCGGGTTGGCCGAGCCGGCTAACACGCTGGCCCAGCTTCAGCATTAATCGATTATGACGATGTTGGGAGTGGAAGGTCGGGGTTCGATCCTGGATGGCAAATAAATTTCTACCGGCTAAAAATTCGGCTCCCTCACTAACCCTACTAACACTACTTATCTGCTGTCTAAATGGGCTTTGTTCCCGGTGACAATAAATAAATAATTAAATAAATAAAAAAAATGTTTAAAACACATTTGAATAAAAAATTATTTTATGTTCTTTTCAAAATTTATTCAGTTTTTTTTCTCTAGTTAAATATTTTCATTTTTTCAAAATGTGGTAGATCATTATGCCCCAGCCTATACCTAGCTATATGAGCTGATTTTCCTGATTTTCTATAATAGACAATTCTATTTTTAGTTTTTTTTAATTTCCATTTATTCTGCTTGAGTCTTTTGTGTCGAATACGTTTGATTAGACGGAAAAGTAGAGTGAAGGGGGGGGGGGGTTCAGAAGGGGCTGAAATCCATATCCGGGATATTTATATACTATTCACGTTAAAAAAAAGAACACACAACACACAGAGAGAGAAAGAGGAATGACAAAATAATAAAAATCTCCTAATGCATTGCATTTTTGGACAAACTATAGATAGATAGTAGATGCGTGAGTGGATTGGGTGGATTTTTAACTCAATAGGATCAGAAATATATTTTAAAGAACGGGAAAATACTAGGAAAGGATTTTTTTTTATCATTTTTTCATTTTATATTTTCAAAACAAAAGATTTATCGAATCTCTAGCTATAGAATAATAGAATATTATGAATTATCAAAATATAGGGCGTATATTTTATAAAACTGGCTTCTGTATGAATAAACAATATTTTTTTTTCTTGTACTGAATTTTGAATTTTTTCAACAGTTGTCATTTCATGATCTAGTGTTGTGCGACGACAATTTTCCTTGAATATAAATATAATTATTTTAAGGGCAATGTTTGGCGGTCCTTTGATGCTCGAGGGCACCTTTTTGACAATAGGGAAGCGGACTGCAAATTCAGCTTACTGGACCCAAGTCAGATAGCTCTTAAAACGAGTCATAAATAAATGTCAATGGCTTTTGGCTCCAGATGTTGATTTGTAAATTCATTGGCTTTTTGGGAAATTTCCAGATGGGTAAATGTCATTTTAGCGTGAGAAATATCTAAAGATTAAATTTCCAGAAATGGAAAATTCCCAAGAAAGGTCACGTGGTTTTGAAGTCCCTCCCTTAAAAAAGGGAGTGGTCAATGATTAAAATGTACTCCTACTCATTAGGAAATTGACGAATCGGGAATATTTCTTGTGGAAACTCCCAGAGATGACAGGCAGGTTTTGAGATAGTTGAGAGAGTTGGTTAGTTCTATTTTGGAATCGACTGGAGACAGTTCAAAGCTGAAGCCCACTGGAGGCAGTTGTTAACTTGGAGTTAAGAGATGAATAAAAAACCAATATGAAATAATCTCTTCTTTTAAATACATCCTCCTCTCCTCTCATCAAACCAGCACCAGGGCTTAAACAGGTCGAATCGCTTGGGCCCGTTACCAAGACCATTCACGGGGAGTCTATCTTCGAGATAAATCTACAAATCGCCAACCTTTCTCTGGTCAAGAAGGGTTGCAACCAAAAACATAGTGTGTCGCAACACTAGTTCAATTTTCTTTGGTGTTTTTTACTATTAAAAATTCAATAAAATCATTCTATTTGGTTAATGAAGAATGGTGTAGGTTCTAGGTGAAACATATTTTAATAATTGAAAAGTAATGGAAGGCAACCAAAGGATTGTTAAGAAAAAAAAATTATTACATTTCCAAATAAGGTGTAATTATTGGACTTGGTTCTTTTTTCCCCTTTCCTTTAAAACCAAATTTTCGAAGGATTCTTCCCTCCTTCTTCAGAGTTTCAAGAGCGTCAATGAAGGAAACAAGATGCTTTCCTCTTCACTTCTCTAGCAGTGTTTGAAATTTGTCTCTTCTTAATAGAATCATTAAATAGAACTCTTTTTTCATTTTCTATTCAAATATTTTGAAAATTAAAAATAAATTTTAAATAAAAAATTATAGGTAGGTTTCACAAAAATAAAAGATAAGATGTTTATATCTATATATATTTCGGGGTACGAGCCGATCTTCAGGAGTTCAAAGAAGAAACATTTTTTGTGTGGATGAGGCTCAAACATATTTTTTTTAAATGAAATTTATATGAGAAGGAGTTACACCAAAAGGTGCATGTCATTCCTAAAATACTTTAGCACATGGGGAGTAGGGGGGTATTGCTTAGCGTGATGATATGTGATAAGAGGGGTGGGGGTCTTTGAATAAGTGAAATTTCATTCTTAATTTTTTCTTAACTTGTCAGAAAAAAATCGTTTATAAGTGGGAAGTTTAGCTTTTGTGACGTTATATTTGTTGTCCCCAGAAAAAGTGACGTACAAAGGGGGGTCCAAAAAGGTGAAATTATGAGTGACTTATTTTATGAATGGCCCCTTAAAAACATTGGGGCGCACAAAGAAAATTAATCGTTAAGAACCGTTTTCGAGAAACCGATTTTGTATAAATATTCAGAAAAGAAGAATTCTGCATCTATACAGGATCACGGGGTCGATCCCAGATAGAAGCAAAATTTAAAAAATTAATATTTCCAAAAATAATAATAGTAAAAATACATAATACCGGCTCCACAGGAACACATACACACTAAATGTTAGGATTAGTAGGACGTGCACGTACCTGAAAAAAGAAAAAAAAATATTATTAGTAAAATAAAATAGTGAACTTAAAGTATTTTTTTTATACAAATATTAGCAATAAAATTATATTTAATAAATTATTTATTTTAGTTGATTTTTTTATAAAATTTTGAAAAAATTAATATGAAAAATTTAGCAGAACTCTTTTTTCATTTTCTATTTAAATATTTTAATAATAGATATAAGCATCTTGTCTTTTATTTTTGTGAAACCTACCTAGAATTTTTAATTTAAAATTTATTTTTAATTTTCTTTATTTTATTAAAATAATTCTGATTCAGGTATCTACCTACTTTTATTAGATTAAATTATAGTATTCAGAGTATAAAGGATCAAACAATTATTGAATTTTTTTCACTTTTATTTTCAATAGTCATAATTTGTATCAATAATAATTGTATTCATTTATGGTAATTGAACAAAAAATAATCAAGAATTTATTTCAAAATAGACATTATATATATAATAGCCCAGATTAATTTGCAGCAACGCTAACGTAATGCTGCCGACAGGGCGCGCTGATGCCGTTGGTATATTTGTGTTTTGAGTCGAGATAAACATGAACTACACGTGATTGGCTCAGTCATAGATAAAAGAAAGCTTAAAATTAACTTTAATTAAAGACCATACTTTAAACAATCTACCTTAAGCAAAAATAGTAAAATTAAAGTCAGGTAGTCAGCAGGCCTTGCTCTTTATTGATATAACTTCTTCTCTTATCAATATATTAATTAAAATATATATAAATTCTGGGGCCACTATTGTTTATAATCTATATTAATGATTTAGAAAATTGTATAAAGAATTGTAAACTAAATGTATTTGCGGATGATACCATGATATATATTAGTGGAAAAAATATTGAGCACCTTGTTACAAAGATAAATGAAGACCTAAATAATGTTTATAAATACTTATGTTTTAACAGCCTAAGAGTAAATATTGAAAAATGTAAATATATTATAGTGAATGACAAAGGAGAAAGGGGTGAGGGAAGCATTATTATTAACGATATTACTTTGGAAAGGGTAGATAAAATTAAATACTTGGGTGTTCTGTTGGATGATAGGATCAAGTTCGAAATGCATGCAAAGTATATTTTAAATAAAATATCTAGGCTAACTCACCTATTAGGTAGATTGGGAAAAAATTTGTCATTCAATACAAAATTATTGTTATATAAATCTCTAATAGAGCCTCACTTCACTTTTTGTTCAACAATATTAAATATTCTTCCTGATTTTCTGATTAGAGAGTTGCAATTAAAACAAAATGTATGCATGAGAATAATTTTAAAATGTAATAGATACACCAGTATTAATATGATGTTAAATACGCTAAATTTTCTCAATGTAAAAGAGACAATATATTGTAATTCGCTGATTATGATTTTCAGGATAAGGAACGGTTTGGCACCAGAATATTTAAGGGAAAAATTAAAATATACGAATGAAGGTGGTTATTATGATTTGAGAGGTGGGGAAAATTTCAGGATTGATATTTGTAGGACAAATAAAAAATTTAGGACTTTATTTTATAGGGGTTTGTCCGATTACAATAAAGTGCCGAGTGAGATAAGAAATGTCACTAGAATCCAGGAATTTAAGGAGCGATTGTTGGAATTCGTAATTTCGAAAAGATAATCTTCTTGTGGAATCTCCTCGAAAATTATAATGTTGTATTGTGATTGCGTCATTATTGCATTGTATTGTTAAATTGTATTGTGTTGTATTGTTTTCTTTTGTTTTTGTGATATTATCATTGTATATTGTTATTTTTGTGATGTTAACATTGTATGTTCTTGCATACTATTATTGTATATGTTATAGCTGAAAATAGCTAATAAAGATTATTATTATTATTATTATTAAATAATCGAATTTTTTTTTTGAAAGAAGATAATTTCAAAAACAAAAAGCATACACAATGATGTGTTATCAATATTGGATAGGGTGAATAAACACAAAGAAAAAAAGAAATCAAAAATAATAAGCATTCTCGTGTGCGTCTTAAATTTTAATTTTTCAATCTTGAGAAGCGTGAGATGAGAGGCTTCTGCTTTTCCATTCATGATTTTCCATTCATTCTTCTCCCCTATTATTTTTTTCACTCTAAACCCTTAGGACACACACACATAAAATAAAAAAATAAAAATCAAATGCTAGACGGTGCCATTAAAACGCCCTCATCTATTATATATCTACCACCAGCATCTGTTTCTCAGAGAGAATGGAAATGGAATATTTTTCTAGCCAGAAAGACCAAGTTTAAAAATCTCCCAGTTAATAAATCTATTTTACCTACTATATATCAAAATAGAGGGGGGGGATATTCTGATGTGTTGAGTGAACACCATTAGAATTTCACTTACTTCATATTAATATAAATAAACTGCAACGGATCGTTGCTAAACTTTATCCAAATTCATTTGAAATATTAATATGTTCTAGAGTAAAGTACTTTAAAATATAATTTTACTAAAAACTTTATTTAACCTTTTTGTGGTTCCCAAGGTACTTAATTAGGATATTAAATTTCATCAAAATTGGTTAAGTCATTTTCAAGATATTTAGAAAAAACTAAAAAATACTGAAATAAAGTACTAATGTTTGTGGACCGATATGTACCAAAAACTAATCAGCGCTTCATTTTGTTAAAATACTGGTAGGTTTTCAATTTCAATTCATTCGGTGCAACGGTGTGGAAAAATTCGTGGACGAAAAAAAACGATAACACACATACATACATCCATCCGCACGCACTTCCAAAAAAAATGGCACTTTTTGGCCTCTCGGCGAGATCCCAGGTAATTTTTGGCAAAACCGTCACGTGCTAAAATTCAATCTCATTGAATACTTCAATTTGTGACCTTAATTGAGTCCATGGGTTCCGTAGTCTTTACCTGAGGACCTTTTGAAGTCGCGCTTTGCCGCGAGACGATTACAATACTTTCTCCCATGCTTCGCATTGGATAAAGTAAAAATTATTATTAAAATAAAACAATTAAATGTAAATTTAATTACTATTAGTAGAAATTAAAAGTCGTATCAAAAATTGTACCTATATAACAAGAAAAAAACTGAATATATTTTTGAAAATGACACAAATTTTTTTTTTAATGTGTTTTAAACAATATCAGACAAAGGGTGGGAGGGGGTCAAAAATGAAAATTCTACCCTTTCGACCAAACTCAACCAAATTTTGTATACATATTCTGTGGACACCAAAAGGCTGAGAATGCAAAAACTAACCAACTTTTGTATACCTACATAGTTTGGGCTATAATTTTCATTTTTGACCACTTCCCCTATTTTGGGTGGTTAGTTTTTGCATTTCTAACCTTCTGGGAGTCTACAGAATATGTATACAAAATTTTGTTGAGTTTGGTCGAAAGGGTAGAATTTCAATTTTTTACCCCCCCCCCCCCTACACACACACACACCTTTTTTGTCTAATAAAATGTTTAAATACATATTTTAAAAAAATTATTTTATATTCTTTTCAAAAATATATTCAGTTTTTTTCTAGTAAATTTTTTTATTTTTTTATATCTCTTCAAAATGTGGAAGATTATGGGAGATTTCATGCCCCACCCTGTATAAAAATAACAAAACAGGTCCAATACCAATGAAATTTAAATGGGACCAATAGGAAACTATACTGAACCCAATGCGAAAAAATCATCAAAATCAGTTCGCTAAATTGGCGAAGAAATCATAGACACAAAAAAATTCAGTCGAATTGAGAACCTCCTCCATTTTTGAAGTCGGTTAATTGTGTGTATGTGTGTGTGTGTGCTTGTCTCCTATGCCTTCGCGTTTCGTTCATTCGATTGAATTGTAACTCTGTGCAGTTGTTGTTGGTACTTGCTTGAAGGCTTCTGACACAGTATCATCAACGTACAATAATAGGTGATGGTGTGTGTGGGGGAGGAGGGGCATTTGACCCATATAATCCCCTGAATTATCTCCGGGTATTACAACCACCTTGTATAAATAAAAATGTGAATTCTTACCTTAAGGGATGCTGTAAATCTCATCTACAGGAGTTCAATGGTCAGATGGCCTCTAGTACACACACACACATACTCTTTCGCCTGTGTCCGCGAGTCAGCTGAAAAGAAAGAAATAAAATAATATTATTATATATTAGGAATAAATTCCCGTTTTCGCTTTCTTATCATTATCGGTTGGACACAATTGAAAAAAATTATATTTTATTTATTTATTTATTTGGAGAAAACAACAGTCATAGTTCAAAAAAAAAAACACAATACAAAACAAACATAATATAGATCAGAAAAATTAAAAAAAACTATGACTTATTACACATTTTCTCACTGAGAGATATAGTATAAAACAAAGTTGGAATCTAGGGACAGAGCCCGAAATACAAATTTTAGCATGTTGAATGATTCTTATCCATTTTCAAAATTAATAGAAGGAATCGCATGCAAAAAGTTAAATCAATCAAAGTTTAATTCTATAGTCACCAAAATTATGAATTGAATGAGAATGAGGAGGAGGAAGGGAGAGATGAGGGAGGATAAACCAATCGACTTGATTGGGGAATAATGGAATTGAAATAATTATCGGAAAAGAGGTTTTTTATCTAATTAGATTTTTCCTCTTATTAAAAACAAGGACTAAAGATGAATAAGGACACTCGATGGCGGAGAAGTAATCTCCGGAATCGAAGCAAAAATGCAATGTATACATTAATTAATGTAAAATAATTGTTTTAATAAAATTTATAAAAAAAAAAAAAAGTCACCAAATATAAAATCAAAAAGTAAATAAATTAAATCGTATGAGTCAAAAAGCTAAAAATCAAATAAATTAAATAAATTAGGTCAGTCAAGTTTAAAATTGAATAGTTATAAATATTCCGCTACCTAGGAAGTAAAATAACATGGGATGGGAGGAGCAAAAACGAAATTAAATCAAGAATTGCCCAAGCAAAAATGGGGTTTAATTCAAAACAAAAACTACTATGCTCCTCCTCAATCAGCTTAGCAAACAGAAAGTTGCTATTGAAGACATATGTATGGAGCATAGCCATGCACGGGTGTGAAACCTGGACAATTGGAAAAGCGGAGAGAAAAAGATTGAAGGCTTTCGAAATGTGGAGCTACAGAAGAATGATGAATTTCAAATGGATGGATAAAATTACAAATGAAGAAGTTCTTGGAAGAATCGGAGAAAGAAGAACCTTGTGGAAGAGTCTGAAGAAGTGAAAGAGGTCAGATGATGGGGCACATACTGAGACATGGGGGACTGCTTAAGGGATATCTTGGAGGGGGAGGTGGGAAAGAAAAGGGGAAGGGGAAGACCCAGATTAGAATATTTCATCCAAATAATTGGGGATATGGGATGCCAGACATTTAGAGAGGTCAAACAGCTGGCGGGGGACAGAGTCGAGTGGAGACGGATTGTTGCATCAAACCAGTCTTAGGACTGTATACTCGATGATGATGAGTCATAAATAATTAAAAATTAAAAACCAAAACCAACTCAAAACAACCAAATTACATCAGTATAGTCAAAAATTTTAAATCAAAAACTGAATAAAATAATAAATTAACCCACCCAAAAATGAACAGTTATGAATATTAAAACAGAAATAAATTAAATAAATAAATAAAATCAACGCAGGCAAACAAACAAATTAAACAAATCAAAATTGAAAAGTCAGAAATAGTAAAATTCAAATAAATTAACAAACATATAAGCAAAATCAAAGTAGTTAAAATGTCAAAGCTGAATGAATCAAAATAGATCAGGTGAGTTACATCCGTCACACAGCAGATCAGGCGAGTAAATTTTACCGAACAATGATCAACCGAAGCAAATCAAAACACTCAAATGTGAATCATGTAAAAATTAATCTAATTTCGTTCTTGAAAGCCCACCCGCTTGTATTATATATTAAAAGCGAAATATCATTTTCAATGAATTTCCTTATTTTCTACAGATTACTGGGTGACCCGTCAATATATATCAAATAAATATAAGGGTGTTTGTTTGGGGTCAGGATTCTTAAGGCCAATTAATTTTTCAATCAATTGACTAATATCGAAGAACGTGTTTACACCCTAAATGGACTTGCTTCCCGTGAAGTCTAGCTCAGAACGCTTTGGTTGATGCAAACAGATTCTTGGATATCAACCCCTTTGCTAAGAAGGATGTATACCGGGCCAGGAAGCGTTAGTGAAAAACCACCCTTAATAGCGCTTCGCATCCAAAGACTTCAAAAAAAGGAACCGTTAAATGAATTGGTTTGACCGCAGGTTCGAATAATGTGCTAGTAATCAAAACTACT
Source organism: Forficula auricularia (assembly GCA_024734495.1). Lineage (NCBI taxonomy): Eukaryota > Metazoa > Arthropoda > Insecta > Dermaptera > Forficulidae > Forficula > Forficula auricularia. The sequence continues at coordinate 65,839 of JALMQS010000914.1, forward strand.
TTGAAAAATGGTAAATGTTCTGGAAAATATTCTTATTTTTAAAGTTCAAATAAATAGTGATTTTGTTTTTAATAATAATTAAAAACAGGATTGGTTATTAAACAAAATAAAATATATATCTCAAAGATGGAAGACTCCTTATTATTTCTTATTTGTTAAATATGGCGGAGGAAGCAATATAAAACTCAAATTTAATATTTAAACAAAATAACAACTTTTTATTTTCTTTTAATAAATCAGCAGTGGAAAAATATCAAATGCACATGTTATAGTAACATTATGTTTTATAAAATAAATACAGTTTTATATAATTAATATATTAATTGTAACATAGCAATATTTCATGAATTAATTGATAATTATATCAATTGAGTAATACAACTCTGAATTAAAGAGTGAATTATTTTCAATATAATAGAAAAATATTTCTAATATTTAATGATTAATATATAAACAGTTTTACAAATAATTATTAAACTACTTAGCTTGTTTTTCAACACGATTGTTCCAAAAGAAATTATTTTTCGTCAATTGAAAACGTTAGCTGAAGCCTTTCTCTTAAAGAGGATGTATCCGTCCTTGTTCCACACTAAAATCTTGCATTAGTTGGAAACAAAGCAATTTGAGAAATCCTTTTCTCTGGAGTTCCTTTGAACCCGTCAATTCAGGTTGATAATTAGCGTATAATTAATCAAACAAGATATTTAAAGATGGCGGATTAACACCAGCGTGGGTGAAAAAACGCAACGAACCAGCTACTGTATACGAGCTGTTCAAAATGGCCTCGCAAGGCAATGAAGATCTTTCTCGCTAAAAAGCAAAGAACAGCATCCTATGGGTCCGACCAGTGTAAGAGGAAGGACACAACGAACCAGCCACTGTATAATGGGCTGTTCAATGGCCGCGCAGGCAGTAGAGTTCTCTCTCGCTTAACAAGACGAGCAGAGCAACCCGAGTTCGGTCTACATGAAGGCAGAGCGTAAAACCAACTGAGCTCGCCCGGTTTCACTAGCTGTGAAGAGGGCCCAGACGGTCACGTGATCAAAACTAGGATTTTGATTGGTGAACGTCACACATTTTTTATGACTGTATTTTTGTTCTCTCGAAAGGCTTGCTTAACAGCGACTGGAATTCGTATTTTTCTCTAAATAAATTTCCTTTGAAACGACAAAGTATTGAATTACTGCCAGTATAATTAATTTTTGATTGAAAAGATATCAGTTTTGTTGTGAAATTGAATCTTTTTCTAGAATATTTTAAATAAAGATATTAAAATATCCTTTACAATAGGAAAATGAAAACAAATTTCTATAATATTTTTTTTGATAAATTGAAAACTTAAAACTATTTGAATTAATTTTAATTAAATTAATTAACATAAAAAAAAAGGCTGAAAACTCTTAAGTTTGAACATAACTCCCCAATTTTTGTTAAAAGATCCTCTTTTAACGAATTAAAACTAAAGTTTTTTAAAGTGTCTTTGACAGCTGGGTGAGTTTTGACATTTCACAGATGTTTTCAGAATATGGACTTTGTCACTTTACATATGATAAACATTTCTTTTTTTTTTTTTAAAAAAATTTAATGATCTTAAAACTAATTACTTAAATACTAATGGTGTTTGTTTTGGTTAGACAAAATCATTTTGTTTATCAACTTATAAACTAAATTTCTATTGGCAATGGGGCCAATTTGACAACTGGTCTTGTTATTGTTCCCAACTGGGTTTTCAACTTAACCACCCTCACGGTACCATCTTTGCCTGGAAAAACTTCCAGTACACGTCCTAACTTCCACTGGTTAGTCAGTGTATTTTTGTCTTGTATAAGAACTAATTGATTTACAACAAGGTTTACAATTTTGGTTTTACCTTTATACCGTTGTTGTAAAGTGTTTAGATAGTTATTGGACCAAGCTTTCCAAAACCGGCTTTTAAATTTTCTAAAAATTTGAATCTTTGATTTAATTTACAATTTCTTTCTTGACAATGTTCTAATACTGGTAATTGTACAAGAGGTTGACCAACTAGAAAATGTCCAGGTGACAAGTATTCAAGACTTTCACTGTCATCGGAGAGAGGGGTTAAAGGCCTTGAATTTAAAATTGATTCTATTTGACACAAAAGAGTTTCTAGCTCCAACAACGTTAAAAAGCTCTGTCCTACAATTCTTTTAAGGTATTGTTTACAAACACGCACAGATGATTCCCAAAGTCCACCGAAGTGAGGGCTGTAGGTGGGTACAAAAGACCAACAGATTGAATTCTCTGATAAGAACTTCATTACTTCATTATTTTTCATTTTTGAAATCAATTGGTTCAATTCCGACCTGACAACTTTGGAAGCGGAGACAAATGTTGTCCCATTGTCTGAATATATCCTTTTGGGAACCCCTCTGCGGGCAATAAATCTTTTTAAAGCATTTAAGAAACATTCTGTACTGAGATCCGTACAAACTTCGAAATGACAAGCTTTAGTGGCGAAACACACAAATGTGGAAACGTAAACCTTTTGTGGCTTGGAACCTCGTCTCAGATTTAAGTGGACCATGAATGGGCCGAAAAAGTCTACTCCTGTATTTTCAAAGGGTCGTGAAGGATTGACTCTATCACCAGGTAAATTTCCCATTAAGGGTGTGTAGGTTAGCGGCTTCTGTTTGAAGCATGTAATGCATTCACGGCAAACCTTTCTTATTAACTTTCTCCCTTGTACTATCCAAAATTTTAGTCTGAGCAAGGCCGAAATAACATTAGGGCCTGCATGTAAGTACTTTAAATGATAAGACCTAACTAATAATTTAGTTATATAACAACTTTTTGATATTATTAAAGGATGCTTTTGGTTGTAGGGGATGTTAGCTTCTTCTAAACGACCTCCTACCCTTAACAAGTGGAATTTGTCCAAGAATGGGTTTAAAGTTAGGATGTTAGATTTTCTATCTAACGGCTCCTGATTTTCTAAGCTAGTTATTTCTGTGACAAAACTTATTTGGCTGTATTTAATCAAATTTAATAATGAATTCTCTCTATCCAAAGGACGTATAGTTTTAAAATTTTTAAACTTTTCTTTATAATCATCGGGATATTCCCTTTTTATTTTTAAATAGATACAGAACTTTTTGAGTATTGAAAGGTGAGAAACTAATCTTTCCAATGAAGAGAATTGTGACAAATATTTATCTATTACTTCTTCTTTTTTGAGAAGTGAGTGCACAAAACTTACAACTTCTTTTTTATTTTCTTCCTCTGGGGTTTTAACCTCGTTGAGGAATTTAAATGGGGTGGGGTTTGATAAAAAGTGTGCTTTGTAACCCTTTTTCCAAAATTCTGTGTTTAAAAAATTTTCTACTGAAATCCCTCTGGTCCCCAAGTCTGCAGGGTTTTCTGCGGTTGGAACATGTGACCAGGAGTGAGGAAAATCTAAACTCTGTATTTCAGTAATCCTATTAGAAACGAAAGTTTTAAATTTGTAAGGTGGGCTGGAAATCCAGTTCAAAACTACTGTAGAGTCTGAAAGTAAATAAATGAATTCAAGTTTGATTTCAAAGGCCCTTAAGATAAATTTTATGGAGTTAACTAAAGTTAAAGCTGCGGTTAATTCTAACCTTGGAATTGTTAAAGACTTTAAAGGAGCTACCTTAAATTTTGCATAAATCAAGTTTGAGTCAATATAATTATTTTGCGAATCATATTCTACTAAATAAATTACAGCTCCATAAGCTAATTCACTAGAGTCTGCATATCCAAATAATTTAAACTTGGACAAAGTATTTTTAAATAAATATCTTTGTATTCTGAAATTCGAAATTTGTGTCATCTCTTTTCTAAAGTTTGACCACAGCTCCTGATAAGCATAGGGTACAGGATCATCCCAGTTGAGTCCTGCTTTCCACAAACTTTGAAATATGATTTTAAAAGTTATAATGCATGGTGAAATCCATCCCAATGGATCATAAATTTTGGCTAGATCTGACAAAATGTTTCTTTTTGTGAGATTGTCATTGGTAAAAGAGGTGAAATGAAAAGAAAATTGATCTGAATCTGAGAACCAAACTAAACCTAAGACTGTAGAATGGTCTCCAAAAGGAATAAATTTAGACTGAGCAGTTAAAATATTTTCTTTTTGCAAAAGATCTAAAATTAAGGGGGAATTAGAAACCCATTTGTCTAATTTAAAATGACCTTTACCTAAAACATAATTTAAATCTTTTATTAATGTTAAAAGGCTTTGTGGAGAATCACTCCCTATTAAAAAATCATCTAGATAAGTATTCTTTTTAATTATAGATTCTACTTGTGGGTACTCTGCAGAATTTTTCTCTGCTAACCAAATTAAACATCTTATCGCTAGGTAAGCCGCTGGAGCTAATCCAAATGGTAAACAACTAAACCTGTAGATGTTTATGACATCTTCCTGCATGTCTTTCCACAGAATTCTTAAATAATTCCGGTGGTCAGGATCGATTAAAATTTGAAGATACATTTTTACAATATCTGTAGTGACTACAAATTTGTAAGTGCGAAACCTGGTTAAAACTAGACGTATGTCATTCTGGAGGGTGTCACCTACCTCTAGGCAATCATTCAATGAATATTTTGAGGAAGACTTAGCTGATCCATTCAAAACTATTCTTAGGGGACTATTTTCACCCTTGTATACCCCGAAATGTGGGAGGTAAAATTGTTGATTGTTTTTTGTTTTATCATGCATAGTAAGAGGACCTACTAATTCAATAAAATTTAATTCTTTTAATGTATCAAAGTACTGAAAATATTCTTCCTTTAATAGAGGATTGCTATTTAATTTAACTTCTTGTCTTTTTAACATGGTAAGAGCTTTGTGCAGCGAGTCACCTAAAATTGGGGGATCAATTTTGAAAGGTAGTGCCACTTGTAATTGGCCACTTCCATTCTCTTTAATACTAAATTGGAATTGTAACTCTGCATTTGAAATGCTATCTGCTGCATGGTCTGGCGTCGAATCCAAGTCCATCAGCTTTAAAACATTAGAATTAATTTCTTCTAACGTTGCTGCTGCATAAGTATTTTTATTATTAAAATTGAAATCGTTTTTGTATAATGCTTCGGCCTTTCCGAAGACAATCCAACCTAACGAGGTATTCTGTGCTACAAGATTTTGATCTTGACTTTTCCTAATGTCGTTTAGCATTAATTTTGAAAATAAATCTGCTCCTATTAGGACTCCAGTGGTGTGGGGTGTATTAAACGTACCATCTGATAACGGTAACCCACTAATAAATTTAAATTGACTTCTTTTTAAAGGGACTGAAGGTATAGTCAAATTTAGGCTGTTTACAACATAGAATGGTGCATCCAATTCATAGCTATCATCGACAATTGAACCAATTTTCAAATTTACTAAACCTTTAGATGAAGTTACGTGTTGGCCCTTTAAACCTTTTACATTCAAAAGGGCGTTCTGTTTTTCTAAACCTAATTGATTAACAATTTCCTCTGAGATTAGAGAAATCTCACTTCCGGTATCAATGAAAGCACGAATGTGTACCTCACGTCCAGAAATGTCTTGTGTTTTGATGAGAGCTCGGCTTAATAACGTTGTGGATCCGTCCACTCCGCAGTGTCCTGATGTCTTGGAGGAAGACTTTGTGTCAGTTTGTTCTCCGGCCTTTTTATCCTCTGGGTCTTTTTGGACCACTCCGCCCTCCGATTTCAGTGAAGAGTTCGTTTTTGAATTACTGCAAAAATGTAAAAGTGGAGACAGTTTAAAGCCGCAACGACAATTAAAGCGTTTACAATCATTCACATAATGAGAAGGAGAAAAACATTTTTTACACAATTTGTTTTGATTTACAAACTTTGACCTTTCTTCTAAAGAAAGCTTTTTAAATTTTTCACATTGCCACAAGCCATGCTGTTTTAAACAAAGCTTGCAACTTAGGTCTTTATTAGATGCATGTACATTTAAAGATTTTGCACTATTGCTTTCTTTAAATTGTACTTTTTGTTTGTTAATATTAAAACTGTGCGAATCTAAATAAGAATCTGCTTGTCTTTCTATGAAAATTAAAAGTGTGTCTAGACTCGGTATTTCGTCATGGTTTTCTAACGTGAGTAACCAGTCCTGATGTACTTTTGCATCTAATTTGGAAGACACTAGTCTTACCAGTATGGGATTCCATTGATCAGTATTAATACTTAAATTTTTTAATTGTGCAATGGTTTGCCTAACCGTGCTGGTTAAACTTTGATAAAACCTTGAATTAGGAGATGTGATATTTTTTAAATTTAATAATTTATCTATTAAATCAAAAACAATTTTTCTATACTTATAATATTTACTTTCTAATAATTCAATGGCTACTTGGTAATTTTGATTAGTCAAATCTAAGTGCCTAATTAAGTTTAAAGGTTCCTCAGTCAAAAAACTTTTTAAGTACTGAAGCTTTTGACATTGGCTGAGTGAATTATTTGAATCAATTGCTGCATCAAATTGATGTTTGAAAGCAGGATAACGTGTGTATACACCATTAAATTTTTCCAACTCAATTTTTGGAAGATTTATGTGTATGTTTTTTGGTTCAGAATCTTCTGAACTGGTTTCTGAATCATTTGACGATTTAGCAGTTTTTAATTTAGATAATTTATCTAAGAATTTAAGTTTAAGATTATTGAGCTCGCGTGAAGTTGTGGTAATTTCCGTAATTATCGGAATAATGGTTGCTTCATTTTGCAATTCGTGCTCATAAATGTATTTTAAGCTATTATCTATGTCCAAAATGTTTTGAGTTACTCTTTCTATACTATGGTTGCAAGAATCTGTAGAGCTAAATTCTTTTTCCGACATAAATTCTAAAAAGTCACTGCTCTTTAATTTTATTAAGGCCCACCTGGCTGCTATTTGTTTTATTTGCTTCTCCAGAGTCATCTTGAGATATCTATTTTATAGCTATTTATTTAATATAGTATTAGATTTGTTTTATTAACGGTCGCCACCAGAATTTATAACCAATTTTTCAAAATACTAATAACAAATTTGTTTTGAGAACTATTTGGGTGTTGGTTCAATCACGCAGTCGTTAGCTGATTGTGGGTTGGTCCTGTCACCAGGTCGCCAGATGTTTGGGGGTCGGGATTCTTAAGGCCAATTAATTTTTCAATCAATTGACTAATATCGAAGAACGTGTTTACACCCTAAATGGACTTGCTTCCCGTGAAGTCTAGCTCAGAACGCTTTGGTTGATGCAAACAGATTCTTGGATATCAACCCCTTTGCTAAGAAGGATGTATACCGGGCCAGGAAGCGTTAGTGAAAAACCACCCTTAATAGCGCTTCGCATCCAAAGACTTCAAAAAAAGGAACCGTTAAATGAATTGGTTTGACCGCAGGTTCGAATAATGTGCTAGTAATCAAAACTACTTTGAAAAATGGTAAATGTTCTGGAAAATATTCTTATTTTTAAAGTTCAAATAAATAGTGATTTTGTTTTTAATAATAATTAAAAACAGGATTGGTTATTAAACAAAATAAAATATATATCTCAAAGATGGAAGACTCCTTATTATTTCTTATTTGTTAAATATGGCGGAGGAAGCAATATAAAACTCAAATTTAATATTTAAACAAAATAACAACTTTTTATTTTCTTTTAATAAATCAGCAGTGGAAAAATATCAAATGCACATGTTATAGTAACATTATGTTTTATAAAATAAATACAGTTTTATATAATTAATATATTAATTGTAACATAGCAATATTTCATGAATTAATTGATAATTATATCAATTGAGTAATACAACTCTGAATTAAAGAGTGAATTATTTTCAATATAATAGAAAAATATTTCTAATATTTAATGATTAATATATAAACAGTTTTACAAATAATTATTAAACTACTTAGCTTGTTTTTCAACACGATTGTTCCAAAAGAAATTATTTTTCGTCAATTGAAAACGTTAGCTGAAGCCTTTCTCTTAAAGAGGATGTATCCGTCCTTGTTCCACACTAAAATCTTGCATTAGTTGGAAACAAAGCAATTTGAGAAATCCTTTTCTCTGGAGTTCCTTTGAACCCGTCAATTCAGGTTGATAATTAGCGTATAATTAATCAAACAAGATATTTAAAGATGGCGGATTAACACCAGCGTGGGTGAAAAAACGCAACGAACCAGCTACTGTATACGAGCTGTTCAAAATGGCCTCGCAAGGCAATGAAGATCTTTCTCGCTAAAAAGCAAAGAACAGCATCCTATGGGTCCGACCAGTGTAAGAGGAAGGACACAACGAACCAGCCACTGTATAATGGGCTGTTCAATGGCCGCGCAGGCAATAGAGTTCTCTCTCGCTTAACAAGACGAGCAGAGCAACCCGAGTTCGGTCTACATGAAGGCAGAGCGTAAAACCAACTGAGCTCGCCCGGTTTCACTAGCTGTGAAGAGGGCCCAGACGGTCACGTGATCAAAACTAGGATTTTGATTGGTGAACGTCACACATTTTTTATGACTGTATTTTTGTTCTCTCGAAAGGCTTGCTTAACAGCGACTGGAATTCGTATTTTTCTCTAAATAAATTTCCTTTGAAACGACAAAGTATTGAATTACTGCCAGTATAATTAATTTTTGATTGAAAAGATATCAGTTTTGTTGTGAAATTGAATCTTTTTCTAGAATATTTTAAATAAAGATATTAAAATATCCTTTACAATAGGAAAATGAAAACAAATTTCTATAATATTTTTTTTGATAAATTGAAAACTTAAAACTATTTGAATTAATTTTAATTAAATTAATTAACATAAAAAAAAAGGCTGAAAACTCTTAAGTTTGAACAGTGTTTTATAAAACATATCATTTATAAAATCTTTAAATTATAGCCCCAAATGAGTCTTTTGCTGGCCAATAAATATGCACAAGCTGGAAATAATTTTAATAAAGTTAGGCATCCCAAATAAGAGTTATATGAGTTTGCGACGGTTTCTGGCTCTTCGCTTATAACTCGAAAACGATGCTTCCTACAGAAAATTTCACGTCGAATAACATACTAACGGTTAAGCCGTTTAGCCACAATTGATCGTCAAAGATCGGCAATTTTTTCCAACTTGGTGGAGAAGCACTTGATTTATGCTCATTAGGGTGGTCACAAGTAATCCATCTTCGAATTTTTGCGGCCCCCATTATAGTTGCCAATTGGCTAAAAAATGAGATTGACAAAGTTTCATCCTAATTGGATAATGGAAACCCGAGCAGCAAGGAGGTTGAAGTTTTTGAAAAGAAAACCATCATCCTAGAAACTTGATTCTGGTCTCATTTTCTAGGAAATTTTGTTGTCTTGAAGCTTTATTTGAGACACTTTTTTGTTAAAAATTTTAAATTTGAAGATATCAAGCATTTTTCAAGACATGATCCGAAACCTCAAAAGTGACTTTTTAAGCAAATTTCTGAAAAACTTAGCTACATTCAATTACATCTGCCTTTTAGATAATTTTTTCATTTTCATTTTATACAAAAAAAGGGTTTAGTTTAGACCCAAAAGACCCCTAATACATGATATTTATCGAAATCGTACAAGCCGTTTTCGAGAAACTAATTCTTTATATATAAGAATTGCTTATTTAATAATATAAAGATAAGATAAGATATAAGATATAAAACAGTGGTTGTATTTTCAGAAGTTCGAATGATTTTACATTTAATTATTAATTCTATCTATTTCACAAAGAAGACACGTCTATGATTACAATTTTTACTAATTAATCATCCTTCTCTTCAAATTGAAAATAATTTATTTCAGAAAGTAAAAAAATTAGAATATTTTTCTAAGGTTCTTTCAAAAGTTTACAAAAAATATTTCAATTTTCAGTAAGTACTATTGAAGATGGTCAACCAGAGGTGACCGAAACTGTCTGGTAAACTAAAAAAATAAATAATATTGTATTTATTTATTATATACTAGCTTCAAGGCTTCGCCCCTGGTTCCTCACGTAGCTGCTTTATTGATGTTTTATTAGTTACAGAGAATAAATATAATTGTTTTATTATAAAGTCTTAAATAGATATAATTTAAGATTCTATTTAACTCCAATATACACTCATAACAAATAAGATGAAACAAATATTTAAAATGTATTAAAAATCCACTTGTTATCATTAAGAGGAAATAAAAAAAGTTATATTATATATAGGTATTATTATAGATAAGAAGACTTGAAAATTAAAATTATTATTCATTTTGCTATCTAACAATCTATTTATAAAAAATTCTCTTATTCTCAAGCTTGAGTTGTTTATCATAAAAGAATTTAGTCTTTTTGATTTTAAGTCGATTCTTCCACGTTTTCAGTAGAGGTTGCCATTAATAGTCAAAACATCAAAAATGAAATGCAATAAGGTTATTCCTCTAGTAGTAGATAAGAATCGATCGTTATTTTTGATTTTAAGTCGATTCCTCCATGTCTTCAGCAAAGGCTACCAATAAAAACCGAAACGTCAAAAATCGAATGTAGAATGGTTCTTCCTCGACTGTTAAAAGAGAATCGATCATTATTTTTGAATTAAAGTCAACATGAACTGCAAATTGCAAGTGATATCTGATTAATAATAAAGAAATAAACATATTAATATTTCAAATGAATTTGGATAAAATTTGGCAACGATCCGTTGCAGTTTATTTTTTTAATTTTTGTTTTTAAATGTACTTTAAAAAAAATAGATAGTTTTTTTAAATCTTTGTTGCATTATTAAATTCTTCTTCAACTATAATATGGTTAGAACTATTGAGAATGAATGACACTCAAAAATCTTACAAACAGGGCCGCCAACACTTGTTTTTTTTGCTCGTTTAGTTCTTTTATTGTCTGGCAAGCTATGTTGGCTAACCTGATTTTTTTTTTAGTTTTTCCTGAATTTTCCGATTTTCCGGGCAACTTTTCCCATTTTTTTACGTATTAACCTGAATTGGACTATTCCGAACATTTAAAAAAAAAATGAGCCAAATCGGTCCAGGCATTTGAGAGATTTGCGCTTACAAAGAAAAAGAAATTCATTTTTATTACATAGATAATATTGACTAAAAAATTCATTTAATTTATAAAATTTAAATATTTTTCTAGTCAGAATGAGTAAATTACAAAATTTCTGATTCGTGTGTTTATAAATCTATCCACCTAATATTTGAAAAAAATAAAAAAATAAATTAGCCCGCTTCGGTTGGGTTTTCATCTTCGATGGAGCAAATTCGAGTCAACTCGCGTCTGCTCAACCGTGCAGATGAATACAAGGATAGATAGATAGATAGGCAGGCAGACACACACCGATGAAAAACAAAATAAAAACAAAACAACACAACAACAACAACAAAAAACCAACCCGATTCGATACGATTTTGAACAAATTATTATTAATCATATTATTATTGAAGGGGGGAGAAAAAAATGAATATCTAAACTTAGATTTTATTTTCTCTTTATACCTATGTAGTTTTCATATAACAATTGGTCAAGACTCGGTACACTGTTTGTAGTTTTGGTGAATTAATAATTTTTGATTCCATAATATGGCGTCGAATTTGAAACAATAGTCGCAAAGAAATAAATTATGATTAGGTATAAATATTTAGTACCTGGAGCCACCGAGCGATGCACGGTAACACCTGACCCCCCCTCCCTAAACCACACACCTCGCCCCCCACCAATGCACCCCCACCCCAACCGCGCCTACCACCTCCGGATCCCCCACAACTGCACCCCACCTCCTGCACCTCCCACATCCACCCCACCCCGCACCCAAGTTTTTTCATTTCAAGCTTTCTAATGGGGTCTATATATATATTATTTGTATTATTAGTTGAATAAAAGATTTCACTGTCGATGGTAACAGAATTGTTTTTATTTTAGGTTAAAAATAAAATAAAATGAGAGAGTCTTCTGTTTTTTAAATAAAATAATTTTTAATTATTTCTAGAGACTATAGTTTCGAAGGCATTGCCTTCATCATCAGTCTATCACAAATATTTCAAATTAGTTACAAATTAAGATTTATACATATGAAAATTTTGAAAAATATATAATGTCTTTTCTTCATGTTTCCTCTTGGGAGATTAGAATATATATTCTAATCTCCCAAGAGGAAACATGAAGAAAAAGACATTATATATTTTTCAAAATTTTCTATGTATAAATCTTAATTTGTAACTAATTTGAAATATTTGTGATAGACTGATGATGAAGGCAATGCCTTCGAAACTATAGTCTCTAGAAATAATTAAAAATTATTTTATTTAAAAACAGAAGACTCTCTCATTTTATTTTATTTTTAACCTAAAATATTATGTGTATATTTGTTTACTCGTACACCAATTTGCTCACATTCGTTCATATTGATAAACATTATAAAAAATAAAAAGGAAAAAAATAATAAAAAAAATAATCGTATAGGATCTGAAATAAAAACATAAAATTAAATAAGATTTGTTTCCAAGTTATAAAAAAAAGGCACTTGAACCACTTTATTTGTAAACAAACCTGTTTTGTTATGATTTAGACATTTTGAATTTATTTGATATAATTTTCTTACAGAATTAAAACTTTTTCATTTATTTTTTAAACCATTTTGGCGGGGGACCCCCTGGAGCCGCCACTGATTTACAAAACAAATCCGGTGATATTTAACAAATTAGAATGAAAAATTTTAATCCCCACTCAGGCCTCCCAGTTAAATTCTCTATCACCACTCACTCACTCACCCACTACGTCATTAAAAGGCCTTTTAATCTCGATAATAATTTTCGAAAATAATTTTGCCCTTGAATGAATTTCCATTTAACAGAGTTTATTTTAGGAAATTCTCCCTCAGTTTAGGGAAACGAAACCGATAAATTATACATATATATATATATATATATGTATATTATATTCGTATATGTTGTGTAGGTTTATTGGTAAACTGTCAGGCCCTTTTAGTTCATGAAAAGGATTAAAATAAATAAGGATTAATTTTATTTTGAAAACCACAAATCCTTCAAGTCTCCTTTGCACTTTGCATTGGCTGCCTGCCTGGCTGCTTTCTCTGCCGGCCAGCCAGGCTTTTCTATAAATTCAAAATTGAATATATCTATTCAAATGGGCTAAATAGTGTAGCTTTGAGTATTGACCAGAGAGAGAGAGAGAGAGAGAGTTGGCTTTAAATAGAATTTATCTCTCTCTTTTTAGTTAGGAAATAAACCGTAAAATGACTCTTTTAACTTCAATTATTCAATTCAATTTATATTTCAAATAAATTTTTAGCTTTTATATATTATAAGAAAATTGGTAATTTGGAAAATATTAAAACAATTTAGTTTAAGAGTTAGGATTATAAAATTCTAAAAATTTAAAACTTTAAAATCTCAAAAGCATGGAAGGTTAAGTCACCACCTGCCTAAAATTTTTGAGATAAACATTGAAATTTTACAGGATATAAATAAAACGTTCAATAAAAATAATATTTTTTTTTTATTTTTATTTTTATAGGGCCTCCACATCTCCCCTTATAGCCAAAAATGGAATACCGCACGTCGTCTAAACAATCCTACCACTCAGGATCCGGTTGAGTGGCTCAGGGTGTGGCCACAGCAGAACGGTGTGAAACCTTAGTATGCTGCGACCAAGAATAAAATAATAATAATAATAAAAATAAAAAATGGAATACCGCACGTCGTCTAAACAATCCTCCCACTCAGGATCCGGTTGAGTGGCTCAGGGTGTAGCCACAGCAGAACGGTGTGAAACCTTAGTATGCTGCGACCAAGAATAAAATAATAATAATAATAAAAATAAAAAATGGAATACCGCACGTCGTCTAAACAATCCTCCCACTCAGGATCCGGTTGAGTGGCTCAGGGTGTGGCCACAGCAGAACGGTGTGAAACCTTAGTATGCTGCGACCAAGAATAAAATAATAATAATAATAAAAATAAAAAATGGAATACCGCACGTCGTCTAAACAATCCTCCCACTCAGGATCCGGTTGAGTGGCTCAGGGTGTGGCCACAGCAGAACGGTGTGAAACCTTAGTATGCTGCGACCAAGAATAAAATAATAATAATAATAAAAATAAAAAATGGAATACCGCACGTCGTCTAAACAATCCTCCCACTCAGGATCCGGTTGAGTGGCTCAGGGTGTGGCCACAGCAGAACGGTGTGAAACCTTAGTATGCTGCGACCAAGAATAAAATAATAATAATAAAAATAAAAAATGGAATACCGCACGTCGTCTAAACAATCCTCCCACTCAGGATCCGGTTGAGTGGCTCAGGGTGTGGCCACAGCAGAACGGTGTGAAACCTTAGTATGCTGCGACCAAGAATAAAATAATAATAATAATAAAAATAAAAAATGGAATACCGCACGTCGTCCAAACAATAAAAATAAATAAATAAATACACTGGGAAGAATAAATAAATAATCAATTAAATAAAACAAAAAATAAATAGAATATGTCACTGGGTTTAAAGAAATGTTTAAAAATAAATAATTTAAAAAACATTCAAATAAATAAGTAGACAGGAAGTTGCCGTAGTCAATGAATAAAAAATAAATAAATAAACAGGCAGAAAACCGCCATGGTCAAGAAAAATAAATAAATATTTGACTGGGAATATAGGCTACTGGGTAAAATATTAAATATTCTAATATAAAAAGCAATCTAGGCATCAGAGAGGTCATGTCTCCTACTCCTAAGAGTATATCAATACTCCCTAAGCTCTCGGTGGTAGCCCCCCGAAAATTAGCTAACTTCCCCGATTTTTACTTTACCGTACAGGGTGGCGAGATGACATCCGACGCCACGCGGGGGGAAACTGGATGCAGTTAGCCCAGCAGAGATCGATATGGAAGAGAATGGAAGAGGCCTATGTTCAGGAGTGGACGTTAACAGGCTAAAGAAGAAGAAGAAGATACAGGGTATGGTCAAGTATTGTAATCGTGCATGAAAAAAGTGGGTTTATTCTTTCTTTTTTCAAAATATCTAAAAAACGGCTGAACTATTTTGATTAAAAAATTGATAGAGATGAGTAAATAAATATTATATTTAATATGGATTTACTATGAGTTAAGGATACTAGGTCACTTATTTCACATTAAAATTAAAAATTAAAAGATATAAATTTTTTTTTCTTTTTCAATATATATATTTCGGGCTGTCAACCCATCTTCAGGAAATACAGAAAGTAACTTCTTATCTTATTCTTATCTTTTAATTTTTAATTTTAATGTGAAATAAGTGACCTAGTATCCTTAACTCATAGTAAATCCATATTAAATATAATATTTATTTACTCTTATCTTTATTAAAGATGTTTCACCTTGCACCAACACCACAATCTCTGCTAATTAATAAAAAAATTGAGCAAAACCATGGCATTTTGCTCTACAAAAAAACTCTTATAAGTGAACATCGAAAAAATTATATTTTTCGAGATAATAATTGTTTTGTCAAAATGTCTGTTAGTCTGGTTGTCTGTGAGTTACCAAATTTTTGTGGACGAACTAGCTCAATAACTAGTTTGAATATCAAAACCAAATTTCACATTAGTTTTGATCAATTGAGATTAAGAGCTGATTAGATTTTGATGCATATCAGGAAATATATATTAAAATATATTATATATCAAAATCTAGGCCATTTGAGCAAACTCAATCAACTTTTGTATACATAATTAGAGGGACCCCAGAAGTCTAAAAATGCAAAATCAGCAGTCGAACCCAAGAGCTCAATCTAGGTTTCCGGGCAGATTATGGCCTTTCTATAAGGGACCTCCTCTGATATATATTAAAAAAAAAAAACTGCGATTTTTTGCAAAAAATCGCAGTTTTTTCCTTCATAAAATGAAAAACACTCATCCTAGAAACTTGATTCTTATCTCATTGTCTAAGAAATTTTGTTACTTGAACGTTTATTTGGATTACTTTTTGTTAAAAGTCTTAGATTTATAGATATCCAGCATTTTCCATGACCGGAAATTATCCATTGTTTCAAAAAATTCAGTTTTTCCTTCGTAAAATGAAAACCACTCATCCTAGAAACTTGATTTCTCTCTCATTTTAGGAAATTTTATTTACTAGAACGGATACTTGGACCAAAATGGTGATTATTTTTCCGAAAATCTTGAATAAATCTAGTTTCAGATTCCAAAGTTGAAATATCACTTAATTTTTCAGTAGATTTTTAGATTTATTTAGAGAAAAAATAACAGGACAAATTATATCAGACACATTTTACAGTAAGTATTATATCTACATAAAAATATCCCTGTAAGTTAATGATTTTATGTCGGGCCGCATTCATAGCAGTGCTGGGCCGCTGGTTGGACAGTCCTGGTTTAGATACTTCTTCTCCGATAACTCAAGTGATGTGTGTTTAATTGAAAATATCAATCGAAATATTAGAATACGAGCTTTTTCGTTTCGTGCCTTCGGCACGCCCTCGAAGCTCGGCCCTGCTGGCTAGTGCCCTGGCGGGCGGCGTCTCGGTCCAAAAATGTTATTCCTCTTAAAAAAGCACACTCTAAATGTATACCTGTAAACTCCCGAAAATACATAGTCTCTTAAAAGTTTCGCCTCATTTTCGTCCTGACACAGCTACAGAAATGACGCTCTAGATATGAATCTGGAAGTATTTTTTTTCTATAATCTACAGCATTGTGATGTTTTTTGTGTGGAAATAGATTTATTTAAATAAGTGGGATCGTGTGTGGAGGAGAATTATATTATATCATTTTTTTAAAATTTGGGATCGATAATCGATATAAGGCTCCAAATATTTAAAAGAGATCAGGTGTTGTTTGTATGACAGGCTGCTCCATCCAGTATTTCCATGAGAAACTCATATGTGCATGCGTGTCTTAAGTCGTTCAATTTTGTAAAAATTATAAAAAAGTGTCAAATTATTAAAAAATAAACAAATAATATATAAAATATAAATCAAATAAGATGTGATTAATTTCTTCTTCTGTGCGCAAAGAAAAGCGAATTGAATATATAATTTTTGAGTGGTGAAGGGGGGGGGGATAATTATCAATATATTTAATGTTTCTTAATTCAAAAACAATTGGAGTCTTTCATTTCAAAATTCGAGTTAAAATTACAATTATATTTCAAATTTGCCTCGACTTATCTCGACTCAAAACATAAATATACCGACGGCATCAGCGCCCCTGTCGGCAGCATTAGGTCAGCGTTGCTGCAAATTAATCTGGACTATTCTTATTATAATATATAATTTAAATATTTTTGAATAAAATTTACACATTAGGGTGTCCAAAAATACCCCAGCTGATCTGATATGTATTAATTAAAGCAAATTCCCGAATTCCTGTATAATATACTAGTATAAATCACATTCTCTGTTTTTATTTTTTTGTTTTAAATGATCCCTACATATTTGATTTATATATGCGTGTGCAAAGGTATATACGGAATGTCCAACTTTTGGCTTAATTAATGACGTCGCCGTTGCCATTTTGGGTTTTCTGTATAAGTGTCGTGTGTGCTGGTTTTCTTTTCGGTTACAATGGCCTCAATTAGAATGGATTCGAATTGTACTATTGAATGTAGCCGTGTAATAAGTGGGGCTGACTCGGTTGAGGGTGTCTATAAATGTACCCTAGCAGGGTGGGGGTGGCGCTAAGGGGTGTGTTTTAAGCACTGCCAACTCAGCGATTCAATTAAACAGATACTGCCGCAGATTTCGGCCACAGAATTGGCCAACTTGGCAACACTGTACATTCAAATGGCTCTTTTGTAAAATATAGTGAAATACGTAGAGTGAGAGGGTGAAACACACACACACACACACACACTGATAAGAATGAAGGAATCGAATGAAAATGTTTAATTTGTCATCAAAATTAATTTGAAAATCAAACAGGTAGAAATAAAGTTGCAATTTATCATAATATAGTATTATTTCTTAAAGACACCACAATGAATTTGTTCAAAAAATTTTCTATTTTTTTTTTTCAATGAATTCGTATTTAGAAATAGCTATTTGAAACGTTAAAAGTTTGGTATTATTAGATATAATTTGTTAAACACAACCAGATTTTTGATATGATTTAAGATTGTATTTTTTTGTAAATTGGTTGTGCTAACTTGTTATAAGATGGATATTATGAATATACCGGGTGAGTTTTTTATCTTGAGACAGTCTTATAACTCAAAAACAGTGCAATATATGGAAAAAAGTTTCAAATAAAAGTTTGTTTATATCGAGAGGGAAACTAAACTACGCTATTGTTTGTCGACCAAGAACAACCTTTCACGAGTAAATAAAAACCTATATTTTTCTTTACATTTCCTAAATTTACAAATAAAGCTGAACAACTTTCATTAGAACTATTTTTTTAACGACATCAAATTAACAAAATACATGAATCAATTAGATCTAAAAAATTCAAATAATAATTATTTTTAACAATTATTCAACTTAATTATCAAATAATAATGATGAAATATTTAATTTTTAAATAAATAATGTAATAATAATTAATAATTTAATAATTTTCCGATAATGTTCTGTGACATTCCAGAGTGTATAGCAAGTCTTCTGGATGAATTCCAGTTCCAATTTCGTTATTTTCATTAACCGAATGTTTTCTACATTTGATTCAATCGCGAATCAAATGTAGGGAATTTTTGTCAAATATTGAGTGAAAATAATATCTGAACTTATATATTTCTAACTTGAAATAATGATCTCAAATAAATTTTATAATTTTTCTCATTAATATATCAAAGAATAATTGATAAATCAATGAGAATTGTTTTTGACCGCGCTTATTTGAAAAGATATTTATCGCGAGACTACTGCGGATTACGCTATTGGTGTCTGCGGAGTCTTAAGTCTGGACCAGGAGAGAAAAAGATGTGATCCAAATATTATTTTCACTCAATATTTGACAAAAATTCTCTACATTCGGTTAATTAATGGCAAGCATCTAACATACAAGCTAATAGATCTAGAGCTCTAGACTGGGAGATTAAATATATAACATCTGAGATTTTAAATTCACTTGGTGATCCATCCTAATGTCTAGCGGGTTATACGCGAAATGACGTTGGATTGTAGCTAAGTGGATCACATCTTTTTCTCTCTTGGTCCAGACTTAAGACTCCGCAGACTCCAATAGCGTAATCCGCAGTAGTCTCGCGATAAATATCTTTTTCAAATAAGCGCGATCAAAAACAATTCTCATTGAGTTATCAATTATTCCTTGATATATTAATGAGAAAAATTATAAAATTTATTTATTTTCATTGTTGTGACTATTCAATTTAATGATTATTTATATTTAATCATTATTATTTGATAATTAAGTAAAATAATTGTTAAAAATATTTATTAGGATTTTGTTTGAGATCTAACTGATTCATGTATTTTATTTATTTGATGTCGGAAGAAAAAATAGTTCTTATGAAAGTTGTTCAGTTTTTTTGTAGGTTAAGAAGATACGTAGATTAAGTAGATATATAGAAAAATATAGGGTTCTATTTAAAAAACAGAACTTGACCTTGAAACACCCATGAAAGCTAGGGTGACAAACAATACCGTAGTTTAGTTTCCCCCTCGATATAAACAAACATTTATTTGAAACTTTTTTCCAAATCATGCACTGTTTTTAAGTTATCCTAGTAAGACTGTCTCAAGATAAAAAACTCACCCGGTATATATACCTAAATATAGAAGAATTAATCATTTAATATAATAAGTTTAAGTGCACAGTTTTAGAAGAATAAATTTAATATATAAATTTCGTTGTTTAAAATGTCCGATTAACTGTGAAATATTTTTTCTGGAACATTTGTTATAGGATAAGGAGATAATTAATGTCGGTAATGGCTCAAGTGTGTGGGAGATAGAGGAACATATAATATATAATATGTCCTGACCACTTCATTAGAGGGTTTGTGGTTGGAAAATATTTTGAACAAATTCTACCCCACCCCGTCCCCCCTTATGACACCTGTTCGGTAAAGATTTATCATAACTGGTTTTTAACAATAGCACACAAAATTAGGTTTTGTTTAGTGGAAATACGTCGAGTATATAGGTAGGTAGATATACATATTTATAATAATTCATTTTGATTGGGTCAACGGGAGAGAAAATTTCTGGATTAAAAATTCTCTCACAGAAGCTTAAATATACTCGAATATTAATGTTTATTTTTATAAATATTAATGGTCGCTAGCGCTACCTATATTCGGGGCAATTTAATTGTAAATCCTATACAATAGAAGGAAAGAAAAAATAATGTTTGTCACAATGGAAGAGAATGGCTGAAAAATGGTCTTTTTTTAACCGACTTCAAAAAAGGAAGAGGTTCTCTATTCAACTGATTTTTTTTGTGCCTATGTTACCTTATATCTCTGCCAATTGTGAACCGATTTTGAAAAAAATTTGCATTGGGTTCAGTCTACCTTCCGATTGGTCCCATTTTTTTCATAGGTATTAGACCTTTTTTGTTAGGTTTGTTTAGGCCTAACTTTTTTGTTTATGTCGATGATTCTTTTTTTATTCAAAAGCGGGTATCTTAGGGATGGTGTCATATTAATTTGGTCAAGTTCTGATGATACGATCACTATTAATAACATCACTAAAAAGAGAAAAATAAAAATAATTTTTAAGAAAAAAATAAAACCGACTTCAAAAAATTAAATGCAACAAATAAAATACACTAAAAGGTATAAAATAATTATTATCTTATTTAGTTACAACTAAACGACGAAATATTAACATGAAATTACTTTTTGAAGTCGGTGCCAAACATATACATTTTATGAATCGCACTCGACGGATCTTACTTAGTACGTTTGGAGGGTATGCTCGCTTATAGGTATAGTTTGTTTGGTACCGACTTCAAAAAGTAATTTCATGTTAATATTTCGTCGTTTAGTTGTAACTAAATAAGATAATAATTATTTTTTACTTTTAGTGTATTTTATTTGTTGCATTTAATTTTTTGAAGTCGGTTTTATTTTTTTCTTAAAAATTATTTTTTTTGAAGTCGGTTTCATTTTTTTTTTTATAAAAATAATTATTATTTTTCTCTTTTTAGTGATGTTATTAATAGTGACTTAATATAATACCTTGCATGCATCTCGTAAGATAAATCGTCTGGCGAATGAATCAGAAAATAACAAAAAAATTATTTTAATAAATATAGAAATTCTTTCGAAACTTTTGCGGGTTTTAAATGAACGTTTTAAGATTTTTTTTTTATATAGGTATATAAATGATTCTATTTATTATAATTTTGATTATTTGCTCATAAGAATTGGAAATTTACGTTATTTTTTCATTGATCATAACATCAGAACTTGACAAAATTAATAATGTGACCACCTAATGTACCTCCTTTCCAATAAAAAAAAGAATCATCGAAATCGGTTCACGTGGCAAAAAGTTCTCGCTGAACATACATAAAATAAATAAATAAATAGTTAGGTATCTTGACTATCTTGGATGCTATACTGATTCAAACGCAGAAAGAATTATTAAAATCGGTTCATAAACAAAGAAGTTATGCCTGAAGAAATATAGCAAAAAAGGTCCAATAGCAATAAAAAAAAAACCGGACCAATCAGAAACTATACTGAACCCAATGCAAAAAAATCATCAAAATCGGTTCACAATTGGCGAAGATGTCAGGTAACATAGACACAAAAAAATGCAGTCGAATTGATAACCGCCTCCTTTTTTGTAGTCGGTTAATAAACCACCAGGGCTGTTAGTTCAAAATCTCACCACCAGGGACATGTTACGTAACAAGTCAACATTGAAATTACACTTAATGTAAAATAATACATAACTTCAAATGTTTCGCACACACATGAATGATTAATCTGTTTAATCAAAGAAGAAGATCGTTCGCTCCATTTGAAATTGATAAAAAAGATAATCACTCATCAGAAATAAATAATTAAGATTACTCTTGTCTGTCTGTTATTATTATTAGGGTTAGCAGGAAAAAAGGGGGATATATCGTACAAGAAGATATTATGGGAAGTTAAACCATAACCATTAATTGGCTGTGTTATCAAGGAACAATCCATTGCCATCAACTAATCAACAATTCATTAGCCGCCATTAATCAGCTGATCTAAACTGGAGGAACACCTTGCTTTATCTTTATCAGACAGCCGACCTCTTTTCAACTTCTTCTTCTTCTTCTTCTATTCCATTTATTATACGCTATCTCGCTTCTCATTTTCCCAATCATTCTCTCAATTAGCTGACCGTTTCATCATCCTCCAATGCCTTTTGGTATTTTAACTTCTCATAACGTTAATATACCACTATAATGTATGAAGTTACTCGATTATTTCAGTTTCATTTAAAACAAAACCTCGTTTATTAATATATTATCACAACGTCTTAAAATCTCAAGTAATTCATAGATAAATTTTGAAAAATTTCAACAATCATCCCGTTTTAAAAAATATATAATTTTAAAATTTTAAAATTTTTAAAGTATATCTACTCTTATTAAAGGAGCAAAAATAGTTTATATATTTATTTGTTTGTATATATATATATATATTTGTATCTTAGTTCTATTTTGAAAACGGCTCAACAGATTTTGATGAAACAAATTCAATTAACAAGTTTTGAGGATGAGAAAGCGATCTGGCTAGGTCTAGACCTCGACTAATTTCATCTTAATTAAAGAAATTATTGATAGATGAAAATCTCAATAAAAAAGTTTTTTACATTTTTTCTATTATCTTTTATTTATTAATTGTTTTTAATTTAATTTTAAAACCCACTAATAGATTATAAAACAATTTAAATTATATTTTAAAAAGAACCGTGTTTGGTGGCCCTATTTTATTTAAATTGAATTGGCTAAGGGGCCAGTAAGGGGAAATAAAAAGTTGAAATAAAAGTCAACTTCTATTTGTTACTTTATTTTGGGCAGACGTAATCGATATTTTTACAACGTTTCGAGCGCTATACCGCTGCTCTTCATCAGTGCACGTCAACTGGAAAAGATCATTGCATGTTTTAATTTTTTGTTTTAACATTTATAATAAATTTTTAAAGGGTGGAAATGAGGATTATATACTACTCACCCAAGTCACAAAAACACGTAAAATCTATCTCCAGCAGACGTTTTACATTAAGAATCATTACACTGGTAAAACAAGTTATTCCAACAGAACAATCTCAAATACTGTCTTTCGACCTGCCTTCATCACACATACACAGAAGCAAAGTTCCCACTCCAGCCAATTCAATTTAAATTTAAATTATTATAAATTCGAGTATTAAATCCCACAAAGAGTTAATAAGAAATATGATTATATATAAGAATTTGCCAATTTAATTGATTATTATAAAACTCGATAAATTGTTATTTAATTAAAAAAAATAATTGTACGGAATTTATTTGATATACCTCATATATACATAATCTGTGGGCCACTAAAAAATTAGAAATTAAAAAACTGGGGGTTGGGGTGGGTGGTGCAGGAGGTGGGGTGCGGGGTTAGTATAGTGGCGGGTTCGGGGTCCAGGGGACATAGCGGGGGTGCGGTGCGCGGTGCGGTACTGGGGTGGTTGTCCAGGGGCGTCGGTGTGGGGCGGTACTGTATGGGTCTGGTATGCGGTGGTCAGGGGAGAAGTCCGGGTGGTTTTTATCAGAATTTTAAATTAAAAATAATATTAAATATTTACAACTTTTAACTGAAGCAAAAACTTGCCGAGCATCGCTCGAAAGCCTAGGTGTCTTATCTACTAATAAGTAAACGCTCCAGTAATGGGCCATGCTCCTATAATGGGCCACCCCTTAAAAATGTGAGCGTTAAGGTCTTTTGTTACCAGGGTATGAAGGTATAAGGGGGTTTACTACTCGTTCTGGGATCCCTTAGCAATGGAATTCAGTTCATTCCTTTACTTTGTGTTCAAGTGTTTGGATTATTCTGATCAAGAGACGAATATTTGCATTACTTGAATCTTGTTCCACAATAGATGTAATAGATGGCCCATTACTGGTACGTCGGATAAAAGCACTGTCACGGGAGGGGGGTGGAGTGTCAATGATGACGGACGTAGTACTGGATATGCATCATCCTGCTAACCAAGGGGACCCGGGTTCGAATCCGACTCGAGGCATTCGGCTAAAAATCTGATCCCCGGGTAGAGACAAAATTTAAAATATATATAGTATCGTAAATTGGCTTTCATGGTTAGAAAGGCCGAAAAGCCAAAAAAAAAAAAAAAAAAAAAAAAAAAAAACACTGGCCCATAAACAAATAAACCAATTATTTTACATTAATTAATGTATACATTGTATTTGAGCTTCGACTTCGAAGATTACTTCTCCACCATCGACTGTCCTTGATCATATTTTCAGTCCTTGTTTTTAAGTGAAAATAAGAGGAAAAACTAATTAAAGAAAAACCTCTTTTCCGATAATTATTTAAATTCCATTATTTTCTATTCCTCCAATCTTTTCCATAAACAAATAAACCACTATTTTACATTAATTAATGTATATATTGTATTTGCTTCGATTCCGAGATTGTCTCCACCATCGAGTGTCCTTATTCATCTTTAGTCCTTGTTTTTAATAAGAGTGAAAAATCTAATTAGATAAAACCTCTTTTCCGACAATTATTTCAATTCCATTATTCCCCAATCAAGTCGATTGGTCATCCCTCCAATCACTTCCTTCCAATCAATCCCATAAACAAATAATATCTAATGTAATAAATTTATTAACAATTGTGTTTACATCATTAGCGTGTACATTAAATTTAAAGCTTCGATTGAAGAATAATAGACCATTGACTGATGGGGATCGGATCGGCTGGCGATAACTGTGTCTAGTCCGCTTCACGTAAGAGGAATGAATCCACGAAATAAAAAAACCTGACTTTGCGGCATAGACAAATATAATACTAATAATAATATATATATTAATATCTGCTATAATCTATTAGTGGGTTTTAAATTTAAAAAAACAATTAAAAATAAAAGATAATTGAAAAAAATGTAAACAAACTTTTTTATTGAGATTTTCATCTATCAATAATTATTTTAATTAATAAAAGATCAATTAAGATGAAATTTGTCGAGGTCCAGACCTAGCCAGATCGCTTTCTCATCCTCAAAACTTGTTAATTGAATTTGTTTCATCAAAATCGGTTGAGCCGTTTTCAAAATAGAACTAAGATACAAATATATATATATATATATATATATATATGTATATATATATGTATTTATACATACAACAAAATTTTTGCTCGTTTAATAAGAGTGGATAGACAATATGTGCAAATCCTTTTGGATAAAGATAAAAGCGTTACCACTGCCATCTATTGGCAAATGATTCAAGTTTGACGTACTTACGGAACAGTCTATTTTATTCATATAAAGATTAGGCATGAAACACTCAGTATAAGAGGTTCAATCGCACTTGGCCGCTTTATTTTTTATGCTCGAGATTCAAAAACCTAAAAATACCTACCCTTAATTCAGAAATGAATCTTTCTTTAAAGAACAAATTCGGATTTATAAGTATTTAGCTTGCTATCAAGAGTTTAGAATTAAATGTGTTGTAAAGATTAACATTAAATGGATAAACTAGGTGGTACAATGTACCCGAATAAAATGATTAAATTAAACTAAAGCTTGCATGTATGTTGAAATAGTCGTTCGTAAATGCTGGTTTCCGTATAAATCGATTTACACACTGACATTGCAATATGTTAATTAAAATTCCATCCGGGCTATTCGTACCAAATTAAATAGAACGTTTATAGATGTCAGGGATTATTCAATTAACATTTTCTATTTAATATATAACGTTTACCTGCTACGAGAGTATACTTTCTAGGGATGCCGGAAGAGTATGATTATCTAAACCAGTTGCGAAGCCGCCTTCGGCGGGCATCTAGCTGGCTACACCCCTAGACTCTGTGATGGGTTTTAACATAATAATTTAAATTTCTTAATTAAAATAAATGTATTATTTTATAATTATAAAAATTTTGCTCGTTTAATAAGAATAGATTTTTAAAGAAATTTCATGAATTTAAAATGATAGTTATTTAGAATCAGCTAGATGATTTCGAGAAGGAGAGAGGGGTCCAGCCTTGCATATGTCTCTGTCGTATTTACAGTAAATATCTATATTTACTCTTATTAAAGGAGCGAAAAAATTGTTTTGTATATATATTTATTTATATATTTGTATCTTTGTTCTATTTTGAAAATGGCTCTACCGATTTTGATGAAACCAACTCAATTAACAAGTTTTGAGGATGAGAAAACAATCTGGCTAGGTCTGGACCTCAACAAATTTCATCTATAATTGATCTTTTCTTAATTAGAGTAATTATTTATAGATGAAAATCTCAATAAAAAAGTTTGTTTACATTTTTTTAAATTATCTTTTATTTATTAATTGTTTGTTTAATTTTAAAACCCACGAATACTTTATACCGAATATTGTTATATATTAGAATTTGCCAATTTAATTGATTAAAAATCTTCTTATTAAAAAAGACTTACTAAAAATATTATCGCAAGCTAGAAGATCAAGTACAGTCGATAGTGGGGAAGTATTCTCCGAAATGGAAGCCTGAAATGTATACATTATTTCATGTAAAAAATTGCTTCAATAAAATTATTATTTATTTATTAGATTAAAAAATTCGATAAATTGTTATTTAATTAAATAAATATGGAATTTATTTATATACCTATATACACATAATATGTGGACCACTAGAAAGCTAGAAATGCAGAAACTGGGTGCGGGGTAGTGTGGATGTAGGGGGTGCAGGAGGCGGGGTGCAGTTCTTCGGGATCCATGGGTGGGGGCGAGGTGCGTGGTTTCGGAGGGGAGGACAGGGGCGTGTACTATATATTTGTATTTTTTAATTTGGTTACCGTGCATCGCTCGGTGGCTCCAGGTACTATCAATTAATTAAATAAAAATAAAAGATATAAATAAAAATGTGAATTCTTACCTTAAGGGATGATGTGAATCCCATCTGTAGCAGCCCATATGGTCACATGCTCTCCTGAATATACACACACATACACACATACACACACATGCCTGTGTCCGGGAGTCAACTGAAAAGAAATAAATAAAATATTATTATTATCTATTAGGAATAAATTCCCGTTAGCTTTTCGCTTTCTTATCATTATCGGCTGGACAGACTCAAAAAAATTTATATTAAAAGTGCAATATTATCATTTTCAATGAATTCTCTTATTTTCTACAGAGTACTGGGTGACTCGTTAATATCTATCAAATACAGGGTGTTTTATAAAACATGTAAATTATAAAATTTTTGATTAATTAAGTTCACTAGTTAATTGAGCCATTTATTTTGAAAATGGGGCAAATTTATTTACATGTTAATTCGAAATATTTATGAGTTTGCGTTAAAATAGACCTAAAAATATTAGTAAGTACTAAAATATAATTTTTTTCTTTACCATACTGGGTATGGTCAAGTATTGTAATAGTTCATGAAAAAAGTCTTTGACAATGTTTCTGCTCCTAGTATTTGATGATTTGTATTTTTTAACCGACTTCAAAAAAGGAGGAGGTTCTCTATTCGACTGATTTTTTTTGTGTCTATGTTACCTCATATCTCCGTTAATTGTGAACTGATTTTGAAAAAAATTGCATTGGGTTCAGTCTAGCTTCCGATTGGGCCAGTTTTTTTCCATTAGTATTAGACCTTTTTGTTAGGTTTGTTTAGGCTTAACTTCTTTGTTTATGAACCGATTTCGATAATTCTTTTTTTATTGTAAAGGGGATATCTTAGGGATGGTGCCATATTAATTTGGTCAAGTTCCCTATTAATAACATCACTAAAAAGAGAAAAATAAAACCGACTTCAAAAAATTAAATGCAACAAATAAAATACACTAAAAGGTATAAAATAATTATTATCTAATTTAGTTACAACTAAACGACGAAATATTAACATGAAATTACTTTTTGAAGTCGGTGCCAAACAAACTATACCTATAAGCGAGCGTACCTGCCAAACGTACTAAGTAAGATCCGTCGAATTCGATTCATAAAATGTATATGTTTGGCACCGACTTCAAAAGTAATTTCATGTTAATATTTCGTCGTTTAGTTGTAACTAAATAAGATAATAATTATTTTATACCTTTTAGGCGGGTTGTACAAAGTAAATGCGTTGTACCACTAACACAGAGTAGATAGTAAATGGGGTCCCTACATTTACCATCTACCCTATGTTAGTGGTAAAAAGCATTTTCTTTGCGATATACAACCGGCCCTTATTTGTTGCATTTAATTTTTTTGAAGTCGGTTTAATTTTTTTCTTAAACATTATTTTTTGACTATTTATCTCTTTTTCCACTAATTGTCTGTCTAATAATTGTAAATCAATATCTCCCTCTCTATAGAATAGATGCTAGAGAGTTATTAACAATTCCTATTGATGGAGTGGAAATGCAGAGAGAGATTATTTTACATGATATGTATATCTACATGTATAGCCTTGTTTATGTGAATGCATGTATAGAATAGTAGAAAATATTTGTGATGTGTCATATCTCTTGTTCGGATTAAAGGATTAGAATAGAATTCGACACTCTAATTGGATCTATTAGCGTAAGTAACTATCTATAAACAAATATGGAAATATTTTGAAAATAGACAATCATACAGATTGTTTTGTGGGGATGAAAATACATCAATTAAAAAATACAAATATTAATGAAAAATAATTTTTTCCAATAAATTTTTTAATAAATTGGATGTTGATGAAAGCAGTCCACGGTGGTTGTAAAAAAATAAGACTATAGAGGTTTTATTATTTTACATTTATTTGTTAAAACCGACGTTTCGGAGATTTATTCTCTCCTTCTTCAGGGTAACAAAAAGTCAATGAAAGTAGTTCAAAACATAATTACTTTCTGTCTCCTTTGACAATGCCAAAAAACATTATAAAAAATTTTTTCATCTCGAATAGAAAATAAAGTAACAAGCAATTGATGATCAATATGTTAATGAGATATATATAATATATATTATTATTATTATATTTTTTTTTTTTTATATATATCTCATTAACATATGGATCATCAATTGCTTGTTACTTTATTTTCTATTCGAGATGAAAAAAAATTTTATAATGTTTTTTTGGCATTGTCAAAGGAGACAGAAAGTAATTATGTTTTGAACTACTTTCATTGACTTTTTGTTACCCTGAAGAAGGAGAGAATAAATCTCCGAAACGTCGGTTTAACAAATAAATGTAAAATAATAAAACCTCTATAGTCTTATTTTTTACAACCACCGTGGACTGCTTTCATCAACATCCAATTGCATATTTATACCAGTCCGTCTCCTAAAGAAAATCTCTATTTTTAATAAATATTAGAAAAACATTCCATATATTTTGACCTTAGGTTAATTGAATTGTTGTTTTCTGCATGGAAATAAATAGATTTTCGAAATATGTTTTTTATATATTTTTATAAAATATATTAAAAATATAAAAATTTTGTGTTAAATTTATATAAAGTTTATGTTTTCTATATATTCTTAAAACATAAAAATAATTATATTTTAAGAATATATAGAAAACATAAACTTTATATAAATTTAACACAAAAATTTTATATTTTTAATGTATTTTCTAAAAATATATAAAAAACATATTTAGAAAATCTATTTATTTCCATTATTTTAATTAAAATTTCGATAATTTATAGAATTTGCTTTTAGTCATTTTTTATTTTTATTTTCAATGGCCTCCACATCTCCCTTTAGAGCCCTCCGATCCTCCTGAGTAGCTCAGCGTGTGGCCACAGCAGAACGGTGTGAAACTTTAGTATGCTGCGGCCAAGAAGAAAATAATAACAAAAAAAAAAAGGAATACCGCAGGTCGTCCAAATAATAAAAAGAAAGAAATAAATAAATACACAGGGAAAAATAAATAAATAAATAAATAAAATAAAAAATAAATAGTTAAAATATGTCACTGAGTTTGAAAAATATTAGTTAAATTAATTAAAAATAAATAATTTTAAAAAACAGATAAATAAATAAGTAGACAGGAAGTTGCCATAGTCAAGAAATAAAAAAATAAATAAATGAATAGAGAGGGAACCGCCATGGTCAAGAAAAATAAATATTTCATTAGGAATATAAGCTATTGGGTAAAATATAAAATAAATAGATCAATGCTGGGTCGGCCTGGGCTTTCATTTTTGAAGTGAAACATCTTTAGATACGTTCCTGTTTGAAATATTTTGTTACAATAAAGGGGAAATAAGAATAACCTTGAAAGATTATTTTATAAGAATGCTAGCAGTAATTTTTTAAAAAATGACATGAGCAGGATCCGAACGGGTCAAAAATCCATTGGTCGGTGTGTACCTAACCATAAATCTCAGAGCTACGAAATTCGAAACTTAAGCTCGATGTAGACTAGAAGAAATACAGCAAGTTTTTGGATGAAATCGGAACATCGGAAGTAAACCTTTATATGAAATTTTTTTCGTTTTTTGTTATTTTATCAAAAACGGATATAACGATTTTTTTAAAAATTGGTGTAGATACTTATCAAGTGTCATAAGTTGTTAGTCATGTATAAATGCAAATCTCGGTATATTTTTTAATTGCAATTAAGTTCAAAGAGGCGACTGTGGGTCAGTGGCTGGAGTGTCGGGTCGCTGACTCGGATATCGCTGGTTCGAGACCGAATCTCGGCAGATAGATATTTGCAGTCGCTTCCTCTTGGAAAGTAATGGCAACCTACCAAGAGTATAATTGCCTAGCCACCTCTCCAAATTAGCTGTTCGGAACCGGCGTTAAAAAGTAGGTCCCGTATATCTGTGTAAAACAACTAAACCACACTCAGCACAGGTATATGTGGAGAGGCGCCGACACCCGTTTCGGGTATGGCACTCGAAGAAGAAGAAGTTCAAATTCTTGATGATGGCCGGAGCGGGTCAAAACGTTGGCAAAAAAAAAATTAAATTTTTAAATAGATTAAATAAATTTAAATTAAATTAATTTACATTTATTTATCAATTAATATTAAATTTTACCAATCAATTTCTGGTTTCAAATAATTTTATAACCTGATCTTAATTTTGGGGAAATATTTTTTTTGATTGTTTTTTAATTAAATTATTTATTTAAAGGTGGTTGAATAAAAATGAATCATGTGGTTGAATTAAAACGCAACATGGTATTGAATAAATAAAACGGGTAAAAATTGAAAATCTATGTATGGATTTTAGATATTGAGCGTGAGGGAATTTAGTAGTACAGGGCCGCCTGGAAAGCAGGGTTATCTAAGGTGAAAAACAATGA
The DNA here is from genome assembly GCA_024734495.1 of Forficula auricularia. Taxonomy (NCBI): domain Eukaryota; kingdom Metazoa; phylum Arthropoda; class Insecta; order Dermaptera; family Forficulidae; genus Forficula; species Forficula auricularia. The sequence continues at coordinate 97,193 of JALMQS010000914.1, forward strand.
TAAGTGCAAGTAGCATGATATGTAATCATATATATTCATTTATTTTATCTAGATCATAAAAAATTCTGTATTTTTTTATCATATTTATTTGTTAGATTTAATCATTGGTTTTAATTTGTGGCGATGGTGTCTATTAAGGTTGCATAACTGAGCATTCACAGGCGCTCCCGTCTTTTGCTAGCATTACATAAAATCATAGCGCATATAGCCTGCGCAGGCCAAGTTCGAGCATTGGCTGTCCAAGCTATTTACACTAACAATTTCGAGCTGCTTTTGATCCCCCTGAAGCTCAGAACCCATTTGAGATACAGAGCTGAAATTATACACATCTAATTATGTAATCAATTTTGAAGAGAGTACCAAACTTCAATAATATAACTTAAATAGATTCTGAGAATTTGGACCTGAGAGTATAGCTAATTGACACTCACTCACTGACAGGTCATCAAACCCCATATTTATTTGATATGTTGAATTTAGCTCGTTTAACCTTTTATTAGTAAGCATGGATAGGCATCTCTCAGTAAAATAGAAAATTTGAAGGGAAATTTTACAAATAACCATTGCCAATTGCGTTGTTATATATCGAGTTTTGCGTGCTGCTCGGCACGTCCTCGAAGCTCGGCCCCTCCGGGCTGGAATGTCCTGGCGGGCAGCGTCTCGGTCCAAAAATTGTATTCTCTTAAAAACCACACTCCAAATGTATACCCGTAAAGTACCGAAAATACATCGTCTCTTAAAAGTTTCGCATCTTTAATTTTTGAGTGGCGAGGGGGGGGGAGGAACAATTATCAATATATTTAATGTTTCTTAATTTAAAAGAATTGGAGTCTTTCATTTCAAAATTCGAATATATATATTTTCAAATTTGCCTGGTTAATGAAAATCGATTGGAGCCATCAGTTTAAAATCAGAGCTGAGAATTATATTTCAAATTTGCCTCGTTAATTAATATATATTTAATGTTTCTTAATTTAAAATCTATTGGTGTTTTTTCATTTTCATTCGAGTTCAAATGAATACAATATTATCTAGACACAAAGTCTAAATCAAAAATATATAGTTTTAGTAAAATAAATCAAGATATAAATATTAATGTGACATTGGTCTAGTGGTTAGAGCTGATGACCATAGTTCAAGAGTTCGTCGGTTCGATTCTAGGCAAGAGGGTAATTTTTTAGAGAAATTTCTCTAAGCATTGTTACAAATTAATCTAGATGAATATATATAGTATATAGTATCCAGTTAAATTTGATGAGGATCTTAAGGAAAAATAGTCATCGATTCTCATCTAATACTTGAGAATTAACAATGTTGCTAGTGCATTTTTAACATTTTGATTATTATTGGTAACTATTGCTGACAGAAATGGAGTAATCGATTTAAAACCAAGTCTCACTTTTTGAAGTTTGGATTAAACTAATTATTATTATTATCCGAGTTAATGCACTTTCTCAGCTTGCGCTGGAAAAATTTCACCTATCCCTTCAGATCTTACTTAGGATTAGGCTCTGTCGATGTGGAAAGAGAATTCACTCTGGCCTGCATGATCCTCGGATAATGCTTGGCAATTATTGAGAAACTTGATGCACGATGTGACAGGTTTGTAATAAAGTTGCCTTCTGTGCATGTTTCAAGATGGTGTTTGGCAGGCCAAGTTTCTCAATGTTCTTATTAAAGGTGTAAGAGACAACCCCCTCAACGGATATCACTAATGGGTAGATGGAGACCCTATCCAGTTTCCAGATTTCTTTAATTTGCCAGGCAAGTTCCTCATATTTGTTCCTTTTCTCAGACTCTGTTTTTTGATGTTGTGAGTTAGAGGAACAGCGATATCAATGAGTATCCCTGACCTGGTGTTAAGGTCTATCAGAAGAATATCGGGTCGGTTATAGGCGATGGTCCTGTCAGTTAACACAGGCCTGTCCCAGGATAAGATGTATTTTCCCGATTCTACGACAGGCATCGGCTGGTATTTATAATAGGGAGGTGTTTTCGTGTCCAGTAAGCCATATTTGATCCCTAGCTGTTGGTGGATCAATTTGGCCACATGATTGTGCCTTCCAAGGTAGGCATTCTCAGATAGTGTTGGACACCCTGCCATAATATGTTCGATGGACTCACCCACACATCGCCTACACTTATCCGTCACATGTAACTTCAGTATGTGCTTCTCATAATTTTTGGTTCTTATTATTCTATTTTGGATAGCCATAATGATTCCTTCTGTCTCAGGGTAGAGAGAGCCATCGGCCAGCCATTGTAGAGAAGCACTCCTGTCGATATGATCTTCGTCTAAGAGGTTTGGGAATTTCCCGTGAAGAATATTCACTTTCCAGGGTTTAAACTCTTTTTTGGAATCACAAACGCGTCACAACTCAGATTTAGTGGAGGATACCCCTCATCAGCCCTTATGACAGATTTAATGAGGTCATCATCAGAACATAAGAATTTATTTCTTATGTTTTCTTCTTGGGTTCTACATAGGTTAAAGATGTTGATTAACCCCTTCCTCCTTCTTTACGTGGTAAATACAGCCGTGTGACGGAGGAACTTGGGTGTCGACAACGAAATTTCCTAAGAATACCTCTACTGAGCCTATCCAGACTGTCCAGGTCAGTTTCGGTCCATTTCACAATTCCGAAGGAGTACGTAAGCACAGGAACCGCCCAGGTATTTATGGCAGTAATTATGTTTTTTCCTGATAGTTTGGTGTTCAGGATTATTATTATAATTTTTTTTTGGCTTTTCGGCCTTTCTAGCCATAAGCCAATTTACGATACTATTTATTATATTTTTATAAATTTGTCTCAACCCGGGGGTCAGTTTTTAGCAGTATGCCTCGAATCGGATTCGAACCCGGGTCCTATTGGTTAGCAGGCTGACACGCTACCACCTAGCCTAACCCGACCCGCACTAATTATTATTAACAGATGGTTAAATAAAAATAAATCACGTTATTGAATCCAAATAAAACAAGTGGCTGATTAAATACACAATTATTAAAAAAAAATTCCCGATCGATGCTCGGTCGTCCGGCTACTTTACTGTTTAGAATTAACAGAAAGAAATTATTGAATAAACTATTTGACTAATGAGGCTCATTTAATTAAAAATAAAAAATTAAAAACTAAAGTTTAAAGTAATTTATCTATAGTTCATATATGGGTATGCAATTTTCGGTTTGCAAGCCCTACTCGCACTTGGCCGTCGTCTTATATGCGTATATAAAAAGTAAATGAAATTTCAAGATAGATTTCACAAAATTAAACAAATATATGTTTTGAGTTTTATCTCGATATATATTTTTTTTTCTATGTTAACTCCTGATGATGGGCTCGAAACCTGAAATATATATATCTAGAAAAAACTTAAAACATATATTTGTTTTATTTTTTGTGAAACCTAGCTTGAAATTATACTTACTTTTTATTAATTAAAAATATTTCACTTTCAACCGACACCTCTAACTCTTTAAAAATTATTTATATCTATATTTGTGGCGGTTGGTGACTTTTCAACCGGGGGGATGTTGTCCAAAAAAAGTATCCTTAATATTTTGAAATTGTATTTTAATCTTCGCTCTTTTTTTGGCAATTTTCTTCGAATGAGCATCATTTTCGTTATTTTTGAAATTTAACATAACAGATTTTTTAATAATTTTTGAGAAAAAATAAAATCGACTTCAAAAAATTAAATGCAACAAATAAAATAATTATTATAATTAAGTAATGGAGAGGGATTCAGCCAATGGGTAGCCTCTGCTGAATAAAACTCCCAATTATGGAAAACGTTTCGGCTTTAATTAAATAATGCCATCATCAGTTCCTAAGAGTTGATGAGTCTTTGAAGACGAGCGCCATATTTGTGTATAATGTGTCCGAGCATGATGATATTCCTCAATGGTTATAAAGTTGATACAATTTTGATGGCTGTATATGTATATAATTAAGTAATGGAGAGGGATTCAGCCAATGGGTAGCCTCTTTTTATTCGACCAAAACTCGTCTGAACTTGTCTTTGATATGCTTGAACTGGAAAGTAGGTATACCATGCACTTCAAACCTTCTATCAGCACCCTTTTCGAAAAAATCATACATTTTAATTGCCCCTTGAAACTATGCAACAATTTTATTTCATTTCGAGAATCAATATAGATACTTTTCAAAACAAAAAATGTTTTTTTTATAGGAAATATTTGAAATTACGGATAATAATTTGAAAATTTAAAGATCATCCTGAAATTTAGAAGTTAACTGTTTATATTTATGAAAATATTAACTTAAATAAATAAAAGATTCACGGGTTTTTGGACAATTTTTTATACGACGTTTCATTCTTTTCAGGACTTTTTCAAGTACTCAATTACTTAAAACATTAATCGTTGATAAAATAGTAAAACAATCGAAAAAATAAATAATGTTTCCATAATTTTATTGTATAACAAGTTAGCACAATAAAATTTCTTTTTTGTATGATTTAAGATTGTTTTTTGTAAATTGGTTGTGCTAACTTGTTATAGGATAAATATTATGAAAACATTATTTATTGTCTCGATTATTTTACGATTTTATCAAAACGATTAATATTTTAAGTAATTGAGTACTTGAATAAGTCTTGAAAAGGACGAAACGTCGTATGAAAATTAATAAAAAAATTGTCCAAAAACCCGTGAATCTTTTATTTATTATTAAAATGGACATGAACCAAATAAAATTACTCTAAATGTTTGAAATTTTAGGGATGCGCCGCATCCACAGCATCCATGGACCACATGCCACTGGTCTATTTATACTTTCCTATGAATTGATATCAGTTATTGAAATAATTTTTACTTTACCATACAGGGTATGGTCAAGTAGGTATTGTGCATGAAAAAGTTTTTTTTTTCTTATTTTTTTCGAAATATGTCAAAAACGGCTGAAACTATTTTGATTAAAAAAATTGAGCGAAACCATGGCATTTTGGTCTACAAAAAAGCTCTAATAATTGAACATCGAAAAAATTATATTTTTCGAAATAATAACTGTTTTGTCAAAATGTCTGTTAGTTAGTTAGTCTGTGCGTTACCAAATTTTTGTGGACGAGCTAGCTCAAAAACTAGTGTGAATATCAAAACCAAATTTCACACGTAGTTTTGGTGCATTGAGATTAAGAGCTGATTAGAATTTGGTGCATATCGACCCAAAATTAAGGGGGGGGGGTGGAGAGGGGTTAAAAATCTAGGCCATTTGCGCAAACTCAACCAAATTTTGTATTCATAATAATCAGTGGAGCCCCAGAAGTATAAAAATGCAAAAACTAACCCCCCTCCTATAAGATTATAAATAATTTTATTAAATATTAAATATAAGTGAGGGCCAGGTTGTATGGTAAAGTCAAGTGGATGGCCACATCAGAAGACGTCAGCTTATTTCTTCTTTTTTTAGATCTCAATTTTAAAATCAAATTATCAAAACTAGAAAATTATACTTAATTCCAAAAAAATTGACCTAGGCTAAAAAATTTCTTTCCTGTTTTTCAAAAATGAATGAATTTTCTTCTTTTTTTCCAAGTTTTCTAAAGATTACCTTTAAATATCCTTAAATAATAAAAATTTTCTGGTTAAATTGTGTTCATATCTATTATTCTTTTTGTATTTTTTAAAGTTTTTTTTTTTTATTTTTTTGTTTCTCTAGAGAAGGGACTTGTAAATGGCATATAAAATGACAGATTGACTGAGGATAATAATCTGATTTCGTGTAGAGTAGGTGCCCTTCTTTTTTTTCTTTTTTCTACATTCTGTTTCCGGATTAAAATCGGAACGTTTGGCACGTTGGACACGCACGTACACTTTTGTTCTTGCGTTCATTCCGTCTCCCTTTCATTAAACTCACCGACGAGACGCTTGCGTCGGCATTAAGCCTCCTCCAACCGGGAAATATAATTTTAAAAGATGAAAAATGTTAAAATATATAACTTAGTAAACGATAAAGAATTTGACTATTTCACACACGATGCCACAAGTGGTGGCAGAATAATAATATTCATGCCACTTTTAAATCAAACAATTCACTCTCATTCCTTTTTTCAAAATTAAAAGATATATTCATGTTGCAACTTTTCATGGATATGTGAATCTATTTTTCTATAAATCAAGATTTCACTTCTAGAAACTGTTCACTTTCAGAGCTAAATCTTATAGATTTATACGTATTTAATTTCAATTGTGTTATATATATTTTTTAATTCTTATACAATATTAATTTTTTTTTTAGGTAGGTATCTATGGTTGTTCGGAAAGTAATTTCGTTTTTTTTTTTGTGGAAATGAAAGACAGTTTTCGTATAATAAACAAATACTTTATTAAATTATATATTGGCCGTTCTGGTCCAACACCTTTTGCCATCTTTCTGGTAGTAGCATAATTCCACGCTCATAAAATTTTTGGTCTTTGCTGGCAAAAAACTGATCGAGGTGGTTTTTGACCTCCTCATTTGAGGTGAAGGTTTTACCGTGTAAAAAATTTTGGAGTGACCGGAACAAATAATAATCCGATGGTGCCAGGTCTGGAGAATATGGTGGGTGTGGCATTGTATCCCATTCAAGCTGTAAAAGATTTTAGCGAGTGACCAAACTTGTGTGAGGTCTCGCGTTGTCTTGGTGACACTACACCTTTCCTGTTGATTAGTTCTGGCCTTTTCTGTTGAAGTGCATCATTCAGTTTATCCAGCTGATGACAGTAGACTTCTGAATTAATCGTTGTGTTATCCGGTAAAAGCTCAAAAAAAAAAAAACGATTCCTTTAAAATCCCACCAAACAGACAGCATCACCTTTTTTTGGTGAATATCGTCTTTGGAAATGGTTTGAGCCGGTTCATCTTTTTTGGTCGATGACCTCTTGCGTTTGACGTTGTTGTATACAACCCATTTTTCGTCCCCAGTGATGATTCGCTTCAAAAACGGATCATTTTCGTGACGTTTGAGAAGCGAATCGCAGACGTCAATCTGGCGACACAGATTTCTCTCTGTGAGAACATGGGGAACCCATACATCGAGCTTCGAGGATAATCCCAGGCCTTTCAAGTGGTCATAAACTGTTGAATTTGATAAATTTAACTTCAATCCGATCTCACGTGTTGTTATTCGCCGGTTCGCATCAACTAATGCCTTTATCGCGTCTTTATCAGCTTCAACCGGCCTTCCCGAACGTGGTGCATCTTCGACATCAAAATTGCCGGATCGAAATTTCCAGTTCTGGCACTGGCGTACTGTCAACACACCTTCTCCATACATAACGGTCAATTTCTTTCTGGCTTGAACAGCATTTTTACCCTTTCTGTAGTAAAACAGTAAGATATGTCGAAAATGCTACTTATCGCTCTCCATATTTAAAAGGGCACCAACCAAAAACTAGAAGAATAGAATTAATTAGAATTTTTCACACACAAGCCTTGGTATATGAGCTCTCAAAGCATATAAAAATTATACGGCTTAAGTGTGAAGTTAGGCGCAAAAAAATACAATTAAATCCTCTGTCGGAAAAAAACGAAATTACTTTCCGAATATAATAGTCCTCTCTTAAATCAAAATAATTGAGTTTACGAAATTGATTGATTAGATTGTGACGGGAAATATGTGGTATATGTTGCTGGAAAACGGGTTGTTACTAGTTAAATCGCGTTTCACTGAATACCTTTGTGGCAACTAGAATTTACTGATGTTGGTTAAGTTTGGTCCCAAGGTAAAGAATCTTAATTTTTGATCTTCCGCCTCATTTTGGGTGTTTATTTTCAAATTTTTTAAACGAAAATGTCAAAAACATCCTCTACAACTTTTCTTCTAATGAGGATCTAATTTTTCTAATCGTTCTAGCGCTCTGGACTGGGAGATCGAATATATAACACCTGAGAATTCAAATTCACTTGGTGACCCATCCGAATGTCTAGTGGGCTATACGCGAAATGACGTTAGATTATAGCTAAGTGGATCACATCTTTTTCTCTCTTGGTCCAGACTTAAGATTCCGCAGACTCCAATATCCGCAGAAGTCTCATGATAAATATCTTATTCAAATAGGCGCGGTCAAAAACAATTCTCATTGATTTATCAATTATTCTTTGATATATGAATGAGAAAAATAATAAAATTTATATATCTATAAGTGGTGGAGCCAGGGTTGGGCGACCGTCCAACCCTAATTGCTCTCGCTCAACCTGCTAAATTGATCATTTGAGCAAAAAATATTGAAAAAACAGTTGATAAAATTAAAAAAAAAAAAAAGTTAAATCGCTTTCAATAATATAGACCTTATATAATAATAATAATAATAATAATAATTATACCTACACTATATCTAAAAATGTATTAAAAAAGAATATCTATATTACCCGAAATAATGCACATTTTTGCAAAAAAAACTTTTAGTAAATCCATTTTATAGAAAAAAAACTAGTCAAGATAGCGCAAAGATGTAAAGAATATTTTTTGTAAACCATAAAATTTCCTAAGCAAAAAGTTTTAACACATTATTTTAGTTTAGACATGGGAAAAGTCTAAAGTGCTCACCGAATAATTTGATAGTCTTGACGGCCCGATTGTGGGTAACAATTTATTGATTAAAACAAAAAAAATGCAATTACACATGAATTTCACTTACCATACTTAAATTCCTCTTGGTTGTTTTTGCCAGGTAAGTAAACCTTGGCATATATCTATATAATAAAAAAGGAATTTCTGTTTCTTTGTAAGCGCAAATCTCTCAAATGCCTGGACAGATTTGGCTAATTTTTTTTTTAATGTTCGTAATAGTCCAATTCAGGTTAATACGTAAAAAAAACTTGGAAAAGTTGCCCGGAAAATTGGAAAATTTAGGAAAACTAATAACAATTCAGGTTAGCCAACATAGCTTGCCAAAGAATAAAAAACTAAACTAGCAAACTAAACATGTGTTGTCAGATTTTTGTGTGACATTCATTCTTAATAGTTCTAACCACATTATCGTTGAAGAAGAATTTAATAATGCAACAAAGATTTAAAAAAACTATCTATTTTTTTTAAAGTACATTTAAAAACAAAAATTAAAAAAATAAACTGCAACGAATCGTTGCTAAACTTTATCCAAATTGATTTGAAATATTAAAATTTTTATTTCTTTATTATTAATCAGATGTCACTTGCAATTTGCAGTTCATGTTGACTTTAATTAAAAAATAATGATGGATTCTCATTTAACAGTCGAGAAATAACCATTCAACATTCGGTTTTTGACGTTTCGGTTTTTATTGGTAGCCATTGGTGAAGACATGGAGGAATCGACTTAAAATAAAAAATAACGATCGATTCTTATCTAATATTAGAGGAATAACCTTATTGCATTCCATTTTTGATGTTTTGACTATTAATGGCAACCTCTACTGATAACGTGGAAGAATCGACTTAAAATCAAAAAGGCTAAATTCTTTTATGATAAACAACTCAAGCTTGAGATTAAGAGAATTTTTTATTAATAGATTGTATATACTTTTGTGTCTAGCAAAATGAATAATAATTGTCATTTTCAAGTCTTCTTATCTATAATAATACCTACATATAATATAACTTTTTTTATTTTCCCCTTAATGATAACAAGTGGATTTTTAATACATTTTAAATATTTGTTTATTCTTATTTGTTATGAGTGTATATTACAGTTAAATAGAATCTCAAATTATATCTATTTAAGACTTTATAATAAAACAATTATATTTATTCTTTGTTACTAATAAAACATGAATAAAGCAGCCACGTGGGGGCCCAGGGGGCGAAGCCCCTGACTAGTAAAAGGCCCGCCGAAGCTAGTATATATATATATATATATATATATATATATATATATATATATATATATATAAATATATACACAAATTTCCGGCAATTAATCCCCATTTAGCACTTTATAGCGGCATGGAAAATACTCCCCGAAACATCTAGAAAAAAAATGTTTTAATATTTTTATTAAATTAAAAAAAAAAAAACGTTTTTTAATATCCAGTTGTAAATAGCAAATTCCCGCATCTCTCTCTCTCTTGGTTGAATGTATAATGAAATCTTTTCAAGAGCTACGTACTTGAATTAGTTCTATATTTTATCCATTCATAAAAGAATCCAAATGCGAGCAATTAATACGAAAAATAAGTATGTACTTAAAATTTTTATGTTATATGTAATGGAAGGAGAAGGGGCGGGGTGGAGGGGGGGGCTCTTACTGGATAGAGAAACATTTCGCCATAAAAAACAATCTCGATGCATTACTGACCTTTAAAAGAACTTTAATATCACCCTAGTAATTAAATATTATATATAAAGGGAAGATAATTATTATTTCTCTGAAATGCACCTTCTCACAGTTTTTTTTTCTTTTAATAAATTATATATTTTTCCTACATTTTTATATTTCTTAAAATTATTAAATTTTATAAATTAAAGTGTTTTTTTCGTCATATAAAATAAAGTACCTGGAGGCACCGAGCGATGCTCGGTACCTTCTTCCTTCAGTTAAAAGCTTTATTTTAATAACTTTTAAGGAGTTCGGTGTTGGTTCTAGGTGAAACATTTTAATATAATAATAAAACTTGAGTAAGATACGAGGTAGGTTTCACAAAAAAAGAAATAAAACAAAATTGAGTTTTGAATTCGATATATTTCGGGGGTTAGCCCCTACATTCCCCCACCACATACATTTTAAAAATAATTTTTAAAAATTCTTACTTGTAAAACTATTTTTCCAATATGTAATCAGATTTCTTAGACTCCTGATGATGGGCTAACCCCGAAATATATCGAATTCAAAACTCAATTTTGCTTTATTTTAATATTATTTTTAATTTAAAATTCTGATAAAAAGGTCGATTTTTATTTGAGAGCCGCTTTCAAATTAAAAAAATACAAAAATATATAATAGTCGCCCAATGTAGCCCCCCCCCTCTCCCCGCTCGACCCCACCCCCGAAACCTCTCCCTACCCCCGGATTCCCCATCACTGCACCCCACCTTCTGCACCTGTTTTGATTCAACCATATGATTCATTTTTATTCATCCATTTAATAAATAAAACCTATCAAAATGTGTTGTTTTTTCAGAAAATTGAGACCTGCTTATGCGAAATATATTTTTAAATAAATTCTTGATTATTCTATATATTTCTTTATAAAAACAATTATAAAACGTTTATTAATATTTCTAACGTTTAGGGAGAACTAAATATGTTAATATCCACAATCACAATAGTTCTTCAAGGCCTTTGAGAATAAAGGATTAACCCGACCCATTGCCTGCCTGGGTACAAATGAAAAAGATTAACCTTTTTAAAACCCTAAGAATGGGATTTGTCTACCTGAGAATAATTAATTTGATTACGAAAAAAACAATCAAAAACAATTTTGTAGAAGAAGAGACCGTGACAGATCGAATTGTCACCCCAAAAACCCCTAACCAGTGAATGTCATCAAAATCCGTAGAGTCGTTTTCAAAATAGAACCAAGATACAAATATATATAATATATATACAATTTTTGCTCATTTAATAAGAGTAGCTAAAGAGATATAAAAAATGAAAAAAATTAACTAGAACAAAACTGAATATATTTTTAAAAAGAACATAAAATAAAAAAATTCAATACTCCTGAAATGGCCGTGAGTACACCGTTTACATACAGTGAAATTTCGCGTCTATATGGGAAGAAGGCATCAGTGTGTTTTAAGACAATTAACAATAACTATAAAAAACATAAAATAAATTTGTTTTAATGTGTTTTAAACATTATCAGACCAAAAAAAGGGGGGGGGGTCAAAAATGGAAATTCTAGCCCTTTTGACCAAACTCAACAAAATATTGTATACATACTCTGTGGGTCCCAAAAAGAATAGAAATGCAAAAACTAACCACCCAAAATAGGGGAAAGGGTCAATAATAAAAATTCTAGAAATTTCGATCAAACTATGTATACAAAATTTTGTTAGTTTTTGCATTTATAGCCTTCTGGGGGTCCACTGAATATGTATATAAAATTTGTTTGAGTTTAGTCAAAAGGGCTAGAATTTTAATTTTTGACCCCCTCCCCCTTTTTTGTCTCATAATATTTAAAACACATTAAAAATAAAAATTATTCAATGTTCTTTTCAAAAATATATTCAGTTTTTTTTTCTATATAGCTAATTTTTTTCATTTTTTATACCTCTTCAAAATGAGAGAGATCTTTATGGTCCGCACTGTATCTTATACCCGCCGCTCGCGAGCTACCGGTACCTGGTAGTGTCATTTTTGGTATTGGTATCTCGCGGCAATTTTTTGGTAAATATTAAAAAAAAAAAGTTGAAAGTAAAAAATTTAAAAATTATTTAATAAGGAATTTGAAAGTTTATAATATGAAATAAGGACAATTTTTTATGTGTGACTTTTTACTTTACCATACATGGTATGGTCAAGTATTGTAATGGTGCATGAAAAAAGTGGGTTTTTTCCTTCTTTTTTCAAAATATCTAAAAAACGGCTGAAACTATTTCAATTATAAAAATTGAGCGAAACCATGGCATTTTGGTCTACAGAAAAGCTCTGATAAGTGAACATCGAAAAAATTGTATTTTTTGAGATAATAATTGTTTTGTCAAAATGTCTGTTCGTTAGTTAGTCTGTGCGTTACCAAATTTGTGGACGAGCTAGCTCAACAACTAGTGTGAATATCGAAACCAAATTTCACACGTAGTTTTGGTACATTGAGATTAAGAGCTGATTAGATTTTGGTGCATATCGACCCAAAATTAAGGGGGTCGAGGGGGTTAAAAATTAAAAATCTAGGTCGTTTGAGCAACCAAATTTTGTATACATAATCAGTGGACCCCCTGAAGTCTAAAAATGCAAAATCTAACCGCCCATAATTGGGGGGGGGGGTCAAAAAATGAAAATCTTTTCCATTTACCAAACTCAACCAAATTTTGTATACACAATCAGTGGGTCCCAGGAGTCTAAAAATGCAAAAACTAACCCCCCCCCTACATGATTATAAATCATTTTATTAAATATTAAATATAAGTGAGGGGCCAGGTTGTATGGTAAAGTCAAGTGGATGGCCACATCAGAACACGTCAGCTTATTTATTTATCAGCCAACGTTTCGTCGACTTTGCCGACTTTTCTCACGGGCTTCGACAACTAAAATATTATTAATATCAAATTGAATAGAGTACATTATAATTTCAGAAATTTGTTCTGTATCAATATGTCCTGAAATTATAATGTACTCTTGCAATTTGATATTATTAATGATGTTCTTTTAGTTGTCGAAGCCCTGAAGAAGTCGGCAAAGTCGACGAAACGTTTGCTGATAAATGAAAAAGTCACACATTAAAAACTTGTCCTTATTTCCTATTCTAAACATTAAAATTAATTAAGTTAAATGTATTTTCTATTGAAGACGAATTGGTAGAACTCAACGCTGAATTTATGTAAAGGGAGGCTAAAAATGATATATTATGAAAACCATAAACCACTAATTCCGAATCTAAGAATTTATTAGAACAGTATTTTAACCATCTTAAAAAAATCGACGATTCGGAAGATTGTCCTTCCTTCTACCGGGCTTAAAAGGGTCAACGGATGAAGTGCGATACCTTGATGATGATCAGACCGGATCGAAACGTTTGCAAAAAAATAAATTAAATTTTATTTCAATTTGATTTAATTCTGGAAAATTTTAAATATTATTTTAAAACCCATTGCTCAAATCCAGGGGCGTATATATTGACCATTTTCTAATTTGAAAATTTGTCCAGGTTATTTTTTGCCAAACTCCGTAGTTAGGGGTTTTTCTTTTTCTTTTTGTTAAAGAGAATTATTTAATAGTCAGAGTGTGGAAAAATAAAATACTCTGGTTTTTACCATAATGAAATTCGTCATTTATTATATTATACTCGTATATTCCTCTTATTTAATGGAGTATTGAAAATTATTATCTAACATTAAAATGGATTAAAGTATTATTATTGAAGAGGAGAGTACTAGAGTACATAAAGAACCAAGAATATAATCATCTAATTTAAATTTTACTAGCAATCATAAAAATAAAGGAAAAAGCGCTCTAAGTTGAATTTAAAGATTCTCTTGAGATTTGCAAATGCGATATTAGCTTTATATATATATATATATATATATATATAATATAAAAGTGTGTGTAATAATGTATGTTTTGAGTCCCAGTGGAATAGAATGTTGAGGTTTTTAAAAGGGATACTTGTCTCTCAGTTTAAGAGAATTCCGCATTGCTATCTACCTTTTGGGAAGAACCCTTATTCTTGTCTATCTGGGTAGAATATTGTAATCGATTTTCTAGGCCTAGGAAGATGAGAGGGAAACCAATCGACTTGATTGGAGAATAATGGAATTGAAATAATTATCGGAAAAGAGGTTTTTTTATCTAATTAGATTTTTCCTCTTATTAAAAACAAGGACTAAATATGAATAAGGACACTCGATGGTGGAGAAGTAATCTCCGGAATCGAAGCAAAAATACAATGTATACATTAACATGCTAAAAAAATGGGGATCTCACAACTTGGTAAACTTTATTGCTGGTAAAACACAATGCTGCCTAATTACTAGGCGCGCAGATAGGAACCTTCCGGACATTTCCTTTGATTCGAGCTCATTGGAATTTCGTAATAAAATATCATTGTTAGGTGTCTCCTTAGGTTCTGACCTCTCTTGGAATGACCATATTATCTCAGTAGCAAAGTATGCAGCATGTAAGCTTGGCTTTCTTTTCCGAACCAAACGATTTTTCACCCCCACTCAACTCCTTATATTATACAAGGCTCAAATTCGCCCCTGTCTTGAATATTGCTCGCATTTGTGGAGAGGGGCCACCAAGTATTCTCTTGAAACCCTGGACGCAATTCAGAGACGAGCTATCAGACTGATAGGCGATCCTACATTAACTGACACTCTCGACTCCCTAGCCCATCGTAGATCTGTCTCCGCCCTTTCCCTTTTTATAGATACTACCATGGCTTTTGTTCTGACGAAATTAAATCGATAATCCCACCAAGGGCTTCATTTGCGCGAAATACACGATTTTCTAAAACTCAACACCCCTACGCGCTTAAACTGGATACTAATCGAACAAACGCATTCGCCAATTCATTTATCCCCATGACATCTAGAGACTGGAATTCTCTTCCCCCGACCGTCTTTCCAGCAACTTATGACCTTCAATCTTTCAAGACCAGCATCCACAGATACCTTCGACTTCTACCCAATCACTAAATCTCCCCTTATCTTCACGTTACAAGGGTCCACCACGGACTACAGAGGTTGTACCTTCTTGGTGCAACTTCTTCTTGTATCAGTATCTTTATAAAAAAAAAAAAAAAAAAATTAATGTAAAATAATTGGTTTAATAAAAGTTATAAAAAAAAATCGATTTTCTACAGAGATAATAATACTGTTGAAATTTTGCAATGTCTATAATAGGGGTGGCCACTAACCTTAACTTTGGGAGCCGAAAATTTATAAAACTTTTTCAAACCGAGCCACATTGTTTGGAGATTAATTAATGTTTTATTAACAAAAAGACACATTTTTTATTTTATAAAATATAAATGAAGTAACATATATATTTTTGCTCTACTTACTTATAACATTACAAATTAATTTAATTTTTGTATTATTATTTTTTAAATTTAATTATTATACAGGGTGGGGCATAAAGATCTACCACATTTTGAAAAAGATATAAAAAAATGAAAAAATTTAACTGGAAAAAAACTAAATATATTTTTAAAAATAAAATAAATGAATTTTTTTTAATGTATTTTAAATAATATTAGACTAAAGGGGGAGGGGGGTCAAAAAAATTCTAGCCCTTTTGACCAAACTCAACCAAATTTTGTATACATATTCTGTGGATCCCCAGAAGGCTAGAAATGCAAATACTAACCAAATTTTGTATACATAGTTTGGTCGAAAGGGCTAGAATTTTCATTTTTGACCCTCCCCCATTTTTGGTGGTTAGTTTTTGAATTTCTAGCCTTCTGGGGGTCCACAGAATATGTATACAAAATTTGGTTGATTTTGGTCGAAAGGGCTAGAATTTTAATTTTTAACCTCTCCCCATTTTTGGTGGTTAGTTTTTGAATTTCTAGTCTTTTTGGGGCCACAGAATATGTATACAAAATTTGGTTGAGTTTGGTCGAAAGGGCTAGAATTTTCATTTTGCCCCCCCCCCTTTTTTTGTCTGATAATGTTTAAAATACATTTAAAAATATATATTATTTTATGTTCTATTCAAAAATATATTCAGTTTCTTTCTAGTTAAATTTTTTCATTTTTTTATACCTCTTCAAAATGTGGTAGATCTTTATGCCTCACCCTGTACTTTTTAAAATCAGTATTATTCAAGAGGGTTCAAGAGCCGCACGAGATTGACTGAAGAGCCGCATGCGGCTCGCGAGCCACGTTGTGGCCACCTCTGGTCTATAAGATTGTTTTATTTATTTACCAGATGCGAAGCCCGCCTTTGGCGGGCATCTTGCTGTCTTGGAGGCTTCTTGATTTTTTGACCCTGAACATTCGTGGGTTTTAAAATAATAGTTTTAATAAATTGGACATAAACTATTTGTGGGTTTTAAATGAGTGGCTCGCGACGGACAGCATAAGCGCTTTATAATAGAAGATTAGCTTCGACGACCACCATCAGCGGGTCTCTTCCCAGCCAGGAGACTTCGCACCCTGGATCCCCTACCCTGTTCCCTGAACCCTATCCCCTTTAGTAATTTGAAAAAGATTTTTACGGGCTAAGCTTATTTGCCTCACGCCCAACCCCTTTTAGTCGCCTTTTACGACAATCAGGGGATACTATGAACCTATTCTATCCCCGGTCCACAGGGGTCAAGAATATTTTTTCTATTTAATGAAAAATAAGTCTTTATATTTCATTTTTCTTGATTTTTAGTTTGAAAATCTTATGATTTCAATTTTTAACCCCCTCCCTTAATTTTGGGTTGGATTTCAACCAAAATCTAATCAGCTCTTAATCTGACTGCAGCAAATTTACATGTGATATTTCGTTTTGATATTCACACTAGTTTTTGAGCTAGAGTGTGTAAAAATTTTGGTAACGCATGCACGTACTAACAGACTTTTTACAAATCAGTTATTATCTCGAAAAATATAATTTTTTCGATGTTCACTTATTAAGACTTTTTTGTAAAGCGAAACGCCATGGTTTTGCCCAATTTTTTTAATCGAAATAATTTAATCCCTTTTTGAGATATTTCGAAAAAAAGGAAGCAAAAAAAAACCAGTTTTCTCATGCACGATTACAATATGTCAAGTATTATTTTAGTCCTCTACCTTGTAAAATTTTTGTTTTATTTTTATAACTTACAATTTGAATTTTTTTTTTGTTTAGGGAGAAAGTTTTTTCCCCCTTCCTGGCTTTTGGTCAGAACCATTTAGCCAATCACATTCTTTGTATTATTTTATAATTTTAAATATTTACACTAGCCCTTATTACAAATCTCTGAAGAGCCATCACAACTTTTTCACTGCACTCACACAAGGACAAAAGATAATCACTATTTATTGGGAATTTTACACTTTCGTTGATTTCACAGTATAGCATTTGTGTCCACTTTTTGTTTAGCTCACATTCAAGCAGCACATGATTGAGCCCCTCACTGGTAAGTTCACACCTACACAATGCGGACTCCACCACTCCAATTCGATGCAGATGTAACTTCAGTGATGAGTGTCCAGTCCTCATTCTTGAAATTGATGTAATTGCTTTGCTTGGAATGTTAACTGTTTTAAAGATATTACCATGGCTTTTGTTCTGACGAAATAAAATCGATAATCCCACCAAAGGCCTCATTTGCCCGAAATACACGATTTTCTAAAATTCAACACCCCTACGCGCTTAAACTAGATACTAATCGAACAAACGCATTCGCCAATTCATTTATCCCTATGACATCTAGAGACTGGAATTCTCTTCCCCCGACCGTCTTTCCAGCTACTTATAACCTTCAAACTTTCAAGACCAGCATCCACAGATACCTTCGACCTCTACCCTATCCCTAAATCTCCCCTTATCTTCACGTTACAAGGGTCCACCACGGACTTCAGAGGTTGTACCTTCTTGGTGCAACTTCTTCTTGTATCAATATCATTATAAAAAAAAAAAAAAAAAAAAAAAACGCATGGTAATAGGGACACCCTAGGTTAAATCTTATATAAATGTCGACCTTTGTTATCTTTTTTATTTTTAAGAAGCAAAAGTGATTATAGTTGTTTCCTGTATAGAAAGGTTGTTATAGAAATAAAAAGAAAAAGAAAAAAGAAAACTCAACTTGCAATTAGCAAAACAAAACAAAAGAAAGAGTAGGGGGAACAAAAAAAAAGCCAAAATCTAAAAAAAAAAGCAAAAACCTAGGTGTACTCTTAGGAGAAAGGGCGTGAGTTTTTGCCTGTTCTGTTTCTAATCGGTTAACGCTCATTGGGCAGTTAATAGTGGATCGGGTTCGGAATCAGGACACGCACTTGTGTCTTGTCTGGACAATGTCCTTGTCCTACAAGAACACATGTCCTTTTTTTCTTCTCTCGTTTGCTTTATCGACCAAAAAGAAAAAAAAGGAAAACCAAAGACAGAGAAAACAATCTCTCGTTTAATATGAGAGAAGAAAGCTTGCGATATTTTTTAGGTAATCTGATTCCCGTTTTATTTTTATTTTTATTTTTCTCTCTCTCTCTCTCGACGTTAAAACGTTAAATCGCTAAAAGATGGAGATGATTGTCATCGATTGTATACATATATACATCGTCGTCGGCGTCGTTGCCTTGGCAAACTCGAAAGCTGATTCAATTTGTTGTTTGATAATTGCATTTTCTTTAAACATGTCTTTTGAATTTATATTTAGTTATTTAATTTATGCCTTTTAACGTGAAAATGTCAAACTACGACGACGCGATGGGGGTATAAGAGCGTGTGGGGGTGGGGGGGGTAATTTAGATCATAGAGCGACATTAAAAGAGAAACAATTTAAGCCAGCTTATATATTTATGTCGCAGTATAACTAAAAATGTTGGAAATATAAAACCGAGGATTAAAATCGTGAAACTTTAATCAAATTTATTTTGGTATTTTACTTAAGATTTGCGATATTTAGCGAGTTTAATCTTTTTTGAAATATAATAATCGAAACGGGATCCGGAATATTTACCCCCAACAATTTAATTCCTAAACAATTTATAGCCTATAGGAGTGTCACTTCGAAGTTGAGATTTTTGTATATAGGGATGAAAAGAAAAGTATTCTATTCTATTTTTATGAGAAGTGATTTCTGTTCTGTTTTGTATTGATAAGGTTGTTATTATAAAGAGAAAAATTGTGTTTTTTGTGAATGTGCCAAATATCTTTTGAAAATTGTATTCTGATGGCCTTCAATGGTAACGAAGGTAATAAGAAAATTTAGACGAATGTGTGACAGGACTATTTGAAGCCCTGAAGAAGTCGGCAAAGTCGACGAAACGTTGGTGGATAAATAAAAAAGTCACACATAAAAAACTTGTCCTTATTTTCCCAATATAAACTTTCAAATTATAAATTAAATAATGGACGGAAATTAAAATAATTATAAATAATTTTATTAAATATTAATGTAAGTGAGGGGCCAGGTTGTATGGTAAAGTCAAGTGGATGGCCACATCAGAACACGTCAGGTTATTTTATTATTTATTTCGAACCATATGAGTCTCTGGGAGCATAACAATTCGAAAATACGCAAAATAAGTGAGCCACCCCGAATATATATACATAATATACAAAAGAATCAATTTAATAAAATAAGATTAAAAATATCATAATTTGAAAAGTTTATATTGGGAAAATAAGGACAAAGTTTTTTTATGTGTGACTTTTTTATTTATCCACCAAGGTTTCAGCCGACTTTGCTCGGACTTCTTCAGGGCTTCAAATAGTCATGTCGTCACACATCTCGTTTAAATTTTCTTTTTACCTTTCGTTACCATTGAAGGCCATCAGAATGCAGTAATCAGAACAGTAATCACTTCTCACTTACTTTTTTTGTAAAAAGTGATTACTGGGGTTCTGTTCTGTATTGGATAAGGTTTTGTTATTAAAAAGAGAAAAAAATTGTGTTTTTTGTGAATGTGCCAAATATCTTTTGAAAATTGTATTCTGATGGCCTTCAATGGTAACGAAGGTAAAAAGAAAATTTAAACGAATGTGTGACATGACTATTTGAAGCCCTGAAGAAGTCGGCAAAGTCGACGAAACGTTGGTGGATAAATAAAAAAGTCACACATAAAAACTTGTCCTTATTTTCCCAATATAAATTTTCAAATTATAAATTAAATTATGGACGGAAATGATAATAATTAAAAATATCGGAGCATAATAATACATTTTAAATATTATATGACTATGATTTTTGGTTACATCGAATTCTAACGACACTCCAAGGCTCTCTGACGTATTCTACATATTGAATGTCTCAGAAGATATTTTATAAAGAATCCGAGCACCTATATAATGTTAAATAAATTCGTAATTTAATTCATTAGTTGAAAAAAAAAAGAAAAACAGAAATAATTCAGTTCATCGGAAAATACGCCAAATAAAATCGGCTTTCGCTAATAATAATCGGATGAACCTCTCGCTCTCTTTCTCTAATGGAACCGAAAAGAAGATAAATAATCCCGAAAAATATTATTTAATAACAGGTTAAAACCCCCTAAGAGAATTGGTTAATGCACTCACTCTCTTTTCATTTTTTTTTTTTTTTTTTTTTTTGGATCCCGTTAAGAGAAGTGGATCAAGAGGGTGGATCAAAGTTCACCACCCCTATATATATATATACACGTATAAGGGTTGAACAAAAAGAGATTTATTGGTTTTATTTGAATATCCATTATCAGATAAAGAGAGGAGGAAAAAGTTTTCTATCAATAATTATGATTTATTTTTTTATCTAATTATTATTATCACTACTACTACTACTATTATGCCTAATTGAGAAATAATGTTATCGAAGAGACGCGGTTTCTAACCCTAATATATTAATTTAAGGATGGTTTATTAAGTGTAGAAATTTTCTTTTTATACCCTAAGTTATGCTTAAAATAAAAAAAATCCCATAATTACAATTTGCAAAAATATTGAAGTAAAGATGGACTCTAGAAATAGAGGGGAGGGCTAAAATCCTCAAACATATTGTTTTTTCTTTTGCATTTTTCTAAAACAGTGTTTCTCAACCTTTTTTAGTTGACGGCACACTAAAAATATTTATTTATTTATTTATTTAAAACAATGCTCTGAGGTGGCTACCTCGTAGAGCAGAAACAGAAAGAATATATACAATTAGTAACATTTAAGTAAGCAAACAGAACAAATATAATATTTAAATGAAAAAACAGAAAGAATACATACATATAGTGACATTTAAATGATAAACAGAAAGAATACAGGTATATAGTAAGATTTAAATGAGCAAGACTCTCCCAGCCCAGTGAGCAACCTAGAGTCAGCACAAGCAGGCGAATAGTCCAGTGACACATTACTCCAACCCAGCCCCCCGAGAAGATGCACCCTGAGTGAGCGATGAAAAGATGATGTTGAAAGCGATGTTCGGATATTTAATGGCAATGTATTCCACAACCGAGCCGAGCTGACGACAAAGGATCTGGTGGCGATATCAGTACGATGATTTGGAATATGGATTAGCCTGCCGTCAGCTCTTAATACCCGATTATGGATGGATGATTTGAAAGTGAACATGTTGTATATGTATTTGGGGTTAAATGTGCTGAATAGTTTGAAAATGAACCTGCCAAGCACGTAGAGGCGTCTCTGGGAAGCCCTAAGCCAGCCAAGCCGACCGTAATAAGGCGTAATACGCGCATGCCTCGGGACATCAAAAATGAACCGTACGCATGAATTCATCGCAACATCAAGCCGAGCCGCGCGGACCCCAGAGACGTCCCCACACACGAGACAACAATAATCAAATAATGGCATGATCAATGAATTTACCAGGTGCGCGCGAGTAGTCACGGGAATGAGATGCCTTATTTTTATGAGCCGATGGAGACCCCAGAAGACTCGCCGTGATGTAGCATTTATCTGATCAGTCCATTTGAGGGAGGAATCAAAAATGACACCTAGATTTGCAGCAGACCTCGAGTAAACAATCTCAATTCCATCGACCTCCACTCGAGGGGAATCAGCAAGTAGCAGTCTTTCAAAATAGGAAGGGCCACCAATAAAGAGTGCCTTAGTCTCTTCCTGGTTTATCTTTAATTTATTTTCACGGGCCCAGTCGCATATTGCCCTAACATTCCCATTGACAACCCCGACGGCCGACTCCACCTCGTTCGGACAAAAAGAAAGGAATTATTTGCGGCACACCTAAATATATTTTGGGTATTTTCAAATTTTTTTGCTGACAGAGGCTCATATGGTTCGAAATAAATAAAAAAAAATAATCCCGCAAGTTACAAGTCTCTATCTCAATTTTAACCTGTGCCCCACAGCGATCTAAAGTTTCTATCTAAATAACAAAAAAAAAAAAAATAAATAAATAACATGGGGTTTTTGGCATTGAACGATCAATTTTTTATTCCGGCCAAAGTAAGGGTTCAAAAAATTTGAAACTTTGTAAGCTTTATAATAGGTAACATGCATAGTTGTTGACACTCTGGAAGAATAATACCCAAAATAAGGAAGCCATTTTTAAAATAAAGCGAGAAGACGTGTCTCTAGACACATTTGTTCATTCTTGTTGCGTTGGCATTCTTGAACATTGGATTCTTTGTTTTTGATTGTCTTTGAGGAATTTTATAAAAGCGAGTGCCATTTTCAGCCGAATTTTTTCATCTTCACTTAAGCAATTACAAAGATAATTTAGCATTTAAAATTGTCTGATTTGGAGGTAAGTTAAATGCTTTCAATGTAGTAAGTAGAGGAAAGACATTATTTTAATGTTTTACAGTTGAATTAGCTCCTATCCTAATATTTTGATCCTAAACAGGGGGTGACAATCACTACAATGGCAATGGTTGACACTGTTAGTTATTGACATGGGTGTCAATAAATGTCTTTTTGGCTTGTTTTTGACATGCTTGAACTGGAAGATATATCTTCCAGGCAGTGACTTCAAACCTTCCACCTGGACCCTTTTTGGAAAACCATTCATTCCAATTACCCCTTGAAACTATGCAACAATTTTATTTCATTTCGAGAACCAATATACTTTTCAAAACAAAAATGTTTTTATAGAAATATTTGAAATAATGGATAATAATTTTAAAATTTAATGATCCTCCTCAAATTTTGAAGTCAGCCTTATTATGTATTTATGTATTGAAGGAGACAATAAAAGAGTGTGTCTTCTGCTGGAATTATAAATTTTATTATTACACTGTATATTTTCTTAACCTAACCACATGAAAGATTTAACCTTTCATTCATAAATTAATTCCTGTGAATCCATTGTAATAGACTGATGAAGAGGGCAAAGTCTAGTTATAAATAAATAAAATTTATAATTCCAGCAGAAGACACACTCTTTTATTGTCTCCTTCAATATATAAAAATTCTGCTACTCTCGGCAAAAACTTTCAATTTATTATGTATTTATGAAAATAGCAAATTTTAGGGATGCGCTGCATCCACAGCATCCATGGACCACACGCCACTGATAGATATGTTGCCGAATAAAATAATTTCTTAAGATAAAACCAAGCTTTTTCGTATTAATCCTTAAATTTTCCGATATTTTTTTTATTGAAAACTATTTCATAAACTCAATGGCAAAAAAAAGCAACATCTTAATTTTTTTTTATTTTTTTGTATCGTTATTCTATAATAATAATTTTTTGAGCTAAAAGATAATTAATTTATATTATTTCAATGAATATTATTTTTAATATGAAAATTAGAGTGACTTATCTTTTGAAAAAGTGGATGGAAAATTCTTCAAAAAAAGAACAACTTCCGGGTTTCATACCCGTACCATATATAGGTACCCACCCTGGACCCCACCCCTACCCCTTGGGGGGGGGACATAGGTAGGTAGGTAGTTACAGAGGCAGGAACAAAATGCTCTTAGTATGTGATTATGTATATAGTAGGTTATTATATGTCATTTTTCTAATTAATATAACAAAGAATAATTCCTATATCAATGAGAATTGTTTTTGACCGCGCTTATTTGAAAAAGATATTTATCGCGAGACTACTGCGGATTACGCTTTTTTCTTTGTTATATTAATTAGAAAAATTATAAAAATGTATTTAAGATCATTATTTCAAGTTAGAAATATATAAATTCAAATATTATTTTCACTCAATATTTGACAAAAATTCCCTACATTTGATTCGCGATTGAATCAAGTATAGAAAACATTCTGTTAATTTATGGCAAGCATCTAACATACATGCTAATAGACCGAGCGCTCTGGACTGGGAGATTAAATATATAACATCTGAGAACTCAAATTCACTTGGTGATCCATCCGAATGTCTAGCGGGCTATACGCGAAATGACATTGGATTGTAGCTAAGTGGATCACAACTTTTTCTCTCTTGGTCCTAGACTTAAGACTCTGCAGACTCCAATAGCGTAATCCGCAGTAGTCTCGCGATAAATATCTTTTTCAATTAAGCGCGGTCAAAAACAATTCTCATTGATGTATCAATTATTCTTTGATATATTAATGAGAAAAATTATAAAAATTTATTTAAGATCATTATTTCAAGTTAGAAATATATAAGTTCAAAAATTATTTTCACTCAATTGTTGACAAAAATTCCCTACATTTGATTCGCGATTGAATCAAATGTAGAAAACATTCGATTTTTATGTCAGAAGGTTTCACCCCCTCAAGAGTTGAACCCGAGCTTGGTATTCGAGCAATTAGCCTAAGCCGCAAATTTTATTTATTTTTATGAACAGTTTAAGTAAATGATGACATTTTTTGTTACATCCTCAAAAATTATTAAATGCTTTATTTAATAAGAGAATTTTTTTTAGTATTATAATAAATTGTTGAGGCGTTTTATATCAACAAAAAATTTTCATACCACACTCTGAGAAGTGGTTGTAAAAAAATCTTTATTATTAATAATTACCTCATAAAAATTAATACTTTAATAAGAGGAATTAAATTTTTTCGTGTGAGGTGTTGTAAAAAAGTGTTTCGGTCCGTTTATGTGACTATCCAAACAGCATGCCCTGCCAGTGTGTGTGTGTGTGTGTTTAAAAAAGACTTGTTCTGATCAAACAGTATTTTATTTGAATGAATACTAAGCAAGCGAGACAAAAGTGTGGATTTATTTTTATATAAGCACAGTTTACATTGCACAT
Source organism: Forficula auricularia (assembly GCA_024734495.1). Lineage (NCBI taxonomy): Eukaryota > Metazoa > Arthropoda > Insecta > Dermaptera > Forficulidae > Forficula > Forficula auricularia. The sequence goes on from JALMQS010000914.1 coordinate 122,589, forward strand.
CTCACTCTACGAGGGGGCTAAAAAAAATAAAAAATCACATTTAAAACAACTCTAATATCTACAATTAAATAGAACAAACGATAAAACATTAGGGGGTTGGGGGGGGGGTTGAGAGAGAGAAAGGTCATTTTATTTTATTTGAAGTTTTAATTTATATCAAAGTAGTTTTTTTTTGCTAAATAACTATAGTAATTTTTTTATATATAGATAATAGCGAAAATGGGTTATTTTTTTTAGGTTGGCATCTGGTATGTATTTCAAATAGATTTTATTTTATTTTGGTTATTTCTAAAAAAAAAATAAAGGAATTTAATTGTAATCGACGGCAAAAGTTTATCCCATGTTTGGCTGTAAGATTGGCAATAATTGTGTAGCTTAGAATGTATGGTTGCATAATTCGCAAGCGATCATGAGAAATGTATTATGGGTAAGGGTATGAGCCGTCCATAAATTACGTCACACGAATTTGAAGATTTTTAGACCCCCCTGTGTCACATTTTGTCATATTTTCATTGATACCTCCCTATATTGTGACGTCACATCATCACTATTATCTATATATATAAAATTAAGGTTTTGTCTGTACATTGGTCCAAATCACACCAAATTTTGGTTGCACACGTTTCAAGCAAAGTAATGAACGAAAACACCCTCAACAAAATTCCTGTCTGTCTGTATGTCTGTCTGTTTCAGTGGTTTCCGCGAAAAGTTGCTCACGATTCACGTAAAAACGGCTGATGGGATTATTATGAAATTTCATATTTACATCAGATGTCGTCTAACTTACGTTTTTAGCTATATAACGTTTTGATATTTTGACCCAAAAAGGGGGTTTGGGGGACGCACTAATAGAAATTATCGAATAGTGGAGTGTTTGGTGGTGGGTCTAGGGGTGGGGGTGGGGAGTTTCGGGGGTGTAGTGGGTGGGGGGTGGTCAAGAGGTGTCCTTCTGGCTAGCAAGGGGGCAGCCGAAGGCGGGCCTTGCAGCTAGTACCCTATAATTTTTTAATTTAACTTTGGTGACATCACAATTTTTAAGATCACTGGGCTACCCTGTCATATTTTGTCATAAATCTGAAATGCTCCGGCCCCTTACTGATTGACGTAATTTATGGACGGTCCCGTATGATAAAATCTGCAATCTGCAAAGATTGTTTAATGGTAAAAATATTAAATTTTTATAAACTTGAGTTAAGTGTGACGTCATTTGGATAAAATTCAATTGCGGATTTGACAAACACCAGTAGTTCTAAATGATTGGAAAGATTCATAAATGTCCATTAAAATGTAAAGGGGAGTTATGTTCAAAATAAAATTGTTTCGAAAAATGCTAATTGAACTTCAACGCCCTTTACTATAAGAAAATAATTTTAAAATTATATTAGGTTGGAGTTGGTGGTGTTTCACAATGAGGAAAAATAAAATAATTAGATTAATAATGAAATGAGAGAGACTTCTGTTTTTTAAATAAAATAATTTTTAATTATTTCTAGAGACTATAGTTTCGAAGGCATTGCCTTCATCATCAGTCTATCACAAATATTTCAAATTAGTTACAAATTAAGATTTATACATTGAAAATTTTGAAAAATATATAATGTCTTTTTCTTCATGTTTCCTCTTGGGAGATTAAAATATAACTGCCTCTCCCAAGAGGAGAAAAAGACATTATATATTTTTCAAAATTTTCAATGTATAAATCTTAATTTGTAACTAATTTGAAATATTTGTGATAGACTGATGATGAAGGCAATGCCTTCGAAACTATAGTCTCTAGAAATAATTAAAAATTATTTTATTTAAAAAACAGAAGACTCTCATTTTATTTTTAACCTAAAATAAAAACAATTCTGTTACCATCGACACTGAAATCTTTTATTCAACTAATAAAATAATTAGAATTTTTTAGATTTAGCCCATCCTCAGGAGTAGGTACATCAACTGACTAACAGCCCGAAATATATTGAGAAATTTTACAAAACTAATTATTTTATTTTTCCACTTTGTGAAACACCACAAACTCCAACCTAATATAATTTTTATAATGTTTCACTAGAAACCAACACCGAGGTCTCTAAGTTTTAGAAATAATTTCAGCTATAAAGGACGTCTCCATATATAGAACAACTCAAAATTTGTCAAAATAAATAAATTCGTGTCCAGCGATCGCAAAAACTAAGGTACACATTTTCATAGCAAGAGTTTAAAAAGTAAATTTTCTATTGTAAGCCTGTATAAAGGGAGATAACTAAGAGTTGCGCTAGTGCTGCTGGTTGCCGATACACAAGGCTCGCCATGGAAATGCTTGGTTATTTCTCAGATCGCCTGGGAAGCAGGCTAAACGTTGTAGTAAAAGCGTTGTTCTGATGATAAAATGTTTGTATTTTCAATGTGAACAACTGTATAAAATTAAAGAAATTCTCATCTAGCTCCGAAGTGCAGCTGTATAAATTGTAGATTCTTTCTGGATGTCACTGGAACCCTTATTAAAAAAAATAATTTTTAAGAAAAAAATAAAAACCGACTTCAAAAAATTAAATGCAACAAATAAAATACACTAAAAGGTATAAAATAATTATTATCTTATTTAGTTACAACTAAACGACGAAATATTAACATGAAATTACTTTTTGAAGTCGGTGCCAAACTAACTATACCTATAAGCGAGCATACCCTCCAAACGTACTAAGTAAGATCCGTCGAGTGCGATTCATAAAAGGTATATGTTTGGCACCAACTTCAAAAAGTAATTTCATGTTAATATTTCGTCGTTTAGTTGTAACTAAATAAGATAATAATTATTTTATACCTTTTAGTGTATTTTATTTGTTGCATTTAATTTTTTGAAGTCGGTTTTTATTTTTTTCTTAAAAATTATTTTTATTTTTCTCTTTTTAGTGATGTTATTAATAGTGATCATATCATCAGAACTTGACCAAATTAATATGACACCATCCCTAAGACACCCCTTTCGGATAAAAAAAGAACCATCGAAATCGGTTCATAAACAAAGAGGTTAGGTCTAAACAAACCTAATAAAAAAGGTCTAATACCTATGAAAAAAAATACGAAAAAAAATGGGACCAATCGGAAGCTAGACTGGACCCAATGCAAAAAAAAATTTCAAAATCGGTTGAGAATTGGCGGAGATATGAGGTAACATAGGCACAAAAAAAAAAAAAATTCAATCGAATAGAGAACCTCCTCCTTTTTTGAAGTCGGTTAAAAATGAAGTAACTGAGTGGACTCTAGGGATTTTAATTGTTCTCGATACTTATGTATTAAATGTAAGGTTTATTTTATTTTTATTTTAATAAATTATAAAGCAATAAATTAGTTTTATTTATAATTTAATGAGATGATCATTGAAGAAATATTTACATATGTTGAATGTAGTAGGCAGAGTTTCAAAAGGTGGGCGGTCGTCCAAATACAAACTGCTTCTTTAGAGTGCAGCTTTTGAGACAATCCTTTTTCAATCCTTATTCCAAGGTTATAACGGATTCGAAATCTGGTTTCAAGGTTTAATTATTATAAGAGAAGCTCCAGTAGAGATCTCTTATCCAGGTAACTTTTTTTTTTTTTTTTTTAATGCAATCGAATGCAAGAAGGGGTGCACCAGTAAAGATGTAGCCCCTATGGATCTCGAAAGACCCTTGCATTACCGAAGAGAAGGGAAAGATGATTAAGTGAGAGGGTGTAGACGTAGGTGTCTATGCACCCTGGTTTTGAAGGTTTGAAGATCATAGGTGCTGGGAAAGATAGAGGCTGGGAGAGAGTTCCAGTTCCTTGAAGTCATGGGGATATATGTATTCGCGAATGAAGTGGTCCGGCACTTTTCCAATTTGACCGCGAAAGAGTGTTGGGAGTCGGCAAAACGTGTGCTGCGTGCAAAGCATGCTTTGGGGGGGAATTATTGATTTTATCTCATCAGAGCACCTGCCGTGATAGTATCTATAGAAAAGGGAAAGGGCAGAGACATCTCTTCGATGAGCCAGCGAGTCGAGGGAGTCGGTGAGGGTAGAATCGTCAATTAGCCTGACGGCTCGTTTCTGAATTGCATCCAGGGTAGCAAGAGAATATTTTGAGGCTCCTCTCCATAGATGAGAGCCGTATTCGAGACAGGGGCGGATTTGGGCCTTGTAGATGGTGAGAAGTTGTGGGGGTTTGTAAAATCGCTTGGACCTGAATAAGAAGCCAATCTTACTTGCTGCAGATTTCGCTACAGAGGAGATGTGTTCATTCCAAGACAGGTCAGATGCGACAGAGACGCCCAACATGGATAGGCTGTCACACATTTTCAGGGTATTACTTGAACACTAAAATGGTTGATACTCAACGAACTTCTTTATAGTAAAACTAATACTCAATGTACTGTTTCCTATCCGATTTGCAAGCAAGTGTGCAAGGTAAGAGTAAAATTTCCATCTGAACTGGCTTGCTCTGTTTACATTCACTAACTCGAAGTAGGCCCGCCAGAGGCATGAGCTTCGCTCTTTTATAAAATAAAAAATACTAAAATTTGAATTTTAGACAACAACTGATTCTGTAAAAATAGAGAAAATTAAAAAGAATAATCTGATGTTGCCATCCACATGTCTTTACTATACACCTGACCTCCTCTCTTATATTTAATACTTAATAAATTTATTTATAATTATTTACGAAAGTACCCTCCCTTTTAATTTTTGGCCTATTAGCAAATAATCATATATCCTTTTAATTATGAATTTATTTTATTAGAAAGATCAGCTTTCTTCGATTTTGTTCGAAAATTGTATTACTATATAGGTATTATTATTGAACCCATCCCCCTTTTTTTTTGTTTCTATTAATTTCATATAGTGACCCAAAAAATAACTCTTTTACTTTACCATACAGGGTATGGTCAAGTATTGTAATCGTGCATGAAAAAAGTGGTTTTTTTCCTTCTTTTTTTCAAACTATCTCAAAAACGGCTGAAACTATTTTGATTAAAAAAATTGAGCGAAACCATGGCATTTCGCTCTACAAAAAAGCCCTTATAAGTAAACATCGAAAAAATTATATTTTTCGAGATAATAATTTTTTTGTCAAAATGTCTGTTAGTCTGTCAGTGTCTGTGCGTTACCAAATTTTGTGGACGAGCTAGCTCAAAAACTAGTGTGAATATCGAAACCAAATTTCACACGTAGTTTTGGTCCATTGAGATTAAGAGCTGATTTTGGTGCATATCGACCCAAAATTAAGGGGGGTCGAGGGGGGTTAAAAATGAAAATATAGGCTCTTGTACCAAACTCAACCAAATTTTGTATACATAATCAGTGGGACCCCAGAAGTCTAAAAATGCAAAAACTAACCGCCCAAAATGTGGGGGGGGGGGTCAAAAAATTAAAATCTTGGCCATTTGAGCAAACTCAACCAAATTTTGTATACATAATCAGTGGGACCCCAGAAGTCTAAAAATGCAAAAACTAACCGCCCGAAATGTGGGGGGGGGGTCAAAAAATTAAAATCTATGGCCATTTGACCAAACTCAACCAAATTTTGTATACATAATCAGTGGGATCTCAGAAGTCTTAAAATCAAAAACTAACCCCCTCCCCTACATGATTATAAATAATTTTATTAAATATTAAATATAAGTGAGAGGCCAGGTTGTATGGTAAAGTCAATTGGATGGCCACATCAGAACACGTCAGCTTATTTATTATAGGTTCATTTTATAATATATTATATATTTTTGTTCGATTTCAACCAAAATCTAGTTTTTGAACTAGAGCACCGTACACAAAATTTGGTAACGTACTAACTTTATTGCTAACAGACATTTTGAAAAAATAATTGATATCTCGAAAAATATAAAAAACGCGCAATTTTTTTTTATCAAAATACCAAATTAGCGTAACTTGTACCTAATAAAGAAAATTTTATTAAATTTAAATAAAATGTGAAACTTGAGGAAAAATCAATATTTAAGTGAGTTATTAAAATAAATAAAAGTAAGATTCAAAATAATATGTTAACAAATTATTCAAAAAACTAAAAGATAAGAGTCATCGGTTTAAATCGAATTATAGCTTCTTTTATTTTATTTTTTTTGTTCCGCTAATTTTGTCCATGAGTATAGTTTCAGTCATTTTTGAAATATTTCGAAAAAACGATACAAAAAAAACAACACTTTATTCATGCACGATTACAATACTTGACTAAACCCCTCGCTAAATCTATATGGTAAAGAAATAAGCTGACGAGTTCTGATGTGGTCATCCACTTGACTTTACCATACAACCTGGCCCCTCACTTATATTTAATATTTAATAAAATTATTCATAATCATGTAGGGGGGGGGGGTTAGTTTTTGCATTTTTAGTCTCCTAGGGGCACACTGATTATGTATACAAAATTTGGTTGAGTTTGGTACAAGAGCCAAGATTTTCATTTTTTGAACCCCCCCCCCCACCATTTTGGGCGGTTATTTTTAGCATTTTTAGACTTCTGGGGACCCACTGATTATGTATACAAAATTTGGTTGAGTTTGGTAAATGGCCAAGATTTTCATTTTTGACCCCCCCCCCCCATTTCGGGCGGTTAGTTTTTGCATTTTTAGACTTCTGGGGACCCACTGATTATGTATACAAAATTTGGTTGAGTTTGGTAAATGGCCAAGATTTTCATTTTTTGACCCTCCACCCCCCCCCCCCCCCATTTTGGGCGATTAGATTTTGCAATTTTAGACTTTTGGGGGTCCACTGATTGTGTACACAAAATTTGGTTGAGTTTGCTCAAACGACCTAGATTTTTAATTTTTAACCCCCCCCCTCTACCCCTCTTAATTTTGGATCGATATGCACCAAAATCTATTCAGCTCTTAATCTCAATGGACCAAAACTACGTGTGAAATTTGGTTTCGATATTCAAACTAGTTTTTGAGCTAGCTCGTCCACAAATTTGGTAACGCACAGACTAACTAACTAACTAAATAACAGACATTTTGACAAAACAATTATTATCTCGAAAAATATAATTTTTTCGATAATCACTTATTAGAGCTTTTTTGTAGACCTAAATGCCCTGGTTTCGCTCAATTTTTTTAATCGAAATAGTTTCAGCCGTTTTTTAGATATTTTGAAAAAAAGAAGGAAAAAAACACTTTTTTCATGCACAATTACAATACTTGACCATACCCTGTATGGTAAAGTAAAAATAAGCCTATTCAAAAATATAATGTGACCTCACTATACACCCACCTGTTCCAAAATCTTATTAAAATTAAATTAAATATAAATAGTGATTTCTCCTTATAAAAGCTTTTTAATTTGACATTTACAAGATTTCAAACGATTTCACATTAGATTCTTTTTATATGTATTATATAATATAAAAAAAAATTCTTAAAGTCATTCAAACTGTGAAAAAGATGGTCAATATAACAAATCGAAAAATCCTTCTATTCGACAACATTTTTTCCACAAATGTATATATATATATATATATTTGTGGGACAATAGGTTCATCCTGCTGTCATCAGGCAATTAACCGTGGTCTGAATGATTTGGCTGTTTTCCTTATAAGTATTACCAACATCTTAAATAAAAAAAAGATAAATAAGCCCAGAATAAAAATAAAAAAAAACCGACCCTGTGATTGCGTTTTGTATTGTTCCCTCTGAATGCTCCGAGTTCTCCGATAGCGGAATTCTCACGCGCTCTTTTTTTTTTTTTTATTATCTTCGACTCTTCTGCATCCGATCCTCTTCTTTTCTCTCTTTTTCATCATTCACCGGATAGAAATATACAATAATAGGCTTTTAATTTAATGATCGGATTAACTTGATTCTCACTTTTGAGTTTTGTCCTTGTCTAGATTTTTCGTCTTTATAAATAAAAAAAATGTCCTTATTATTATTTTTTTTTATTATTATATTCAGATTATTATAGGATTGTTAGCTAGTTATTATGCCTATTTAAATGTAGTGATAGATATCTACTCTTATTAAACGAGCAAAAATTATATATATATTTATTTGTTTGTATATTTGTTTGTATCTTTGTTCTATTTTGAAAACGGCTCTACCGATTTTGATGAAACAAAATCTATTTAAAAAGTTTTGAGAATGAAAAAGCTAGGTGTGGACCTCGACAAATTTCATCTTAATTGATTTTTTCTTAATTAAAATAATTATTTATAGATGAAAATCTCAATAAAAAAGTTTGTTTACATTTTTTTCAATTATCTTTTATTTATTAATTGGTTTTTTAATTTTAAAACCCACTAATAGGTTATACCAAATATTCTTATATATTAAAATTTGCCAATTTAATTGATTAAAATTCTTCTTATTAAAAAACATGGACTAAAAATATTATCGCAAGCTAGAAGATCAACTCACAGTCGATGGTGGGGAAGTAATCTTCAAAATTGAAGCCTCAAATACAATGTATACATTATTTTATGTAAAAAACTGCTTCAATAAAATTATTATTTATTTAATTGATTAAAAAACTTGATAAGTTGTTATTTAATTAAAAAAATAATTATACAAAATTTATTTATATACTTATATACACATAATCTGTGGACCACTAGAAAGCTAGAAATGCAAAAACTGGGTGCGGGGTGGGGATGGATGTGGCGAGTGCAGGAGGTTGAGTGCAATGGTGAGATGCGGGGGGGGGGGGGTACATCGCTCGGTGGCTCCAGGTACTTATTATATTAAGTGGATACAGGATGGGGACTAAAAGAGGTTTTTAGGTTATTCAAATTGAGGAATTTACTATACAAATGATTTTTACTTTCACATTTATATTCTATAGATAATAGTAATGTGAAGTATTATGATCGCCTGCCTGGGTCCTGACACTTTGAGAGCTTCTATCTCAGAGATGAAAAAAGTTAATTTCATTTTGTAACTTCAAGGTGGAAGGAATCGATGCCCTTACTAGTTGGAAACCAGATTTAGGACATAAAACCAGAAATTGTTATCCCCAAAAAGGGGCAAAAAATTCATTGGTCAGTTCGTATGTATGTACCCCCCTGCGTTTCGCATCCATAAGTCTCAGAGCTACGAAATTCGAAACTTAAGCTCGATATAGGCTAGAAGGAGTACAGCAAGCCTTTGGCTTGGTTGAAATCGGAACACCGGAAGTAGACATTTACATGAAAGATTTTTCGTTTTTTTTTTTTTTCTCAAAAAGGGCACTAACGATTTTTTTTTTAAATTCGTGTACTTATCAAGTGTCATGAGTTATTAGCTCTGACGTATAAATTTTACTCCGATTGAAATAAAGGAAGTGGGGTGTAAATTAGGAGTGTCGCGATGATTTCAAATAAGTGAGAATATGAAAATCGTGTGGTGACCACACCAATGATTATATTAATAAAGAAAGAATTCATGAATGACAAAATAACTTGAGAACATTTGACAATCAATAGGAATTATGAATATTAAACGTGTCGTGACAGATGCAAAACAAATACGAAAATTAACAGGAAAAGAAAGTCAACGTTTATGTATCTGTTTAAAGAGTTTATTTATTTATTTTTTTCGTTAAATTGAAGGGTTGGTTTTGTCACAAATATAATAAAACAATAATTTTAATAACTATTTGTATTATTTAATTGATAACTATACAGTTTCGGTCACCACTGGTCGACCATCCTCAGTAGTTATCTCGTTCAAGAACCGGAATTTGTCATTCAAAATAGTTTCTAGTTTAGTGATAAACGTTTTTATAAATTGTTGCTATATATATATATATGTGTGTAATTGTAATGAATTGTGTGATGTATCTATATTGAAGATTTAAGAATGAATGTTTCATGTGAAATGACAAATTCCGGTTCTTGAACGAGATAACTACTGAGGATGGTCGACCAGTGGTGACCGAAACTGTATAGTTATCAATTAAATAATTCAAATAGTTATTAAAATTATTGTTTTATTATATTTGTGACAAAACCAACCCTTCAATTTAACGAAAAATTTAAATCAAGTCACTTAAGTTCTGGAAGAAATTTATTTATTTACTTTATCCAATGCGAAGCATGGGGAAAGTATTGTAATCAGTCTCGCGGCAAGCGCGACTTCAAAGGGTCCTTAAGTAAAGACTACGGAACCCATGGACTCAATTAAAGTCACGAATTGAAGTATTCAATTAGATTGAATTTTAGCACATGACGGTTTTGCCAAAAATTACATGGTATCTCATCGAGAAGACAAAAAGCTGCCATTTTTTTGGAAGTGCTTGGGGATGGATGGATGTATGTTATCGTTTTTTTGGTCCACAATTTTTCCACACCGTTGCACCAATTGAATTGAAATTGAAAACCTACCATTATTTTAACAAAATGAAGCTCTGATTACTTTTTGGTACATATCTGCCCACAAACATTAATACTTTATTTCAGTACTTTTTTCTCTAAAAATCTTGAAAAAGACTTAACCAATTTTGATGAAATTTAATATCCTAATTAAGTACCTTGGGGACCACAAACAAGGTTAAATAAAGTTTTTAGTAAAATTATATTTTAAAGTACTTTACTCTAGAGTAAGATAGTACTTTTTTTAATTTTTTATTTTAAATTCTTTAAAATTTATTCATTTGATCGTTTTAATATAGCTCATTTAACCTAACTTAAGTAAGAGTGGATAGGCTTCTTTCTGTGAAATGCTAAAAATTTGGGAGGAAATTTTATAAGTAACCATAGCAACTGCATTGTTTTATTATCCATTACCATTGCTGAAGACATGGTGGAATCGAATTAAAATCAAAAATAGTGATTGATTCTGATGTAATACTTGAGGAATAACAATTCTACATTAGATTTTTGACGCTTCGATTATTATTGGTAACCATTGCTGAAGACATGGAGGAATCGGCTTAAAATCAAAAATAACAATCGATTCTTATCTAATACTATAGAATAACCTTATTGCATTCCATTTTTGATGTTTTAACTATTAATGGCAACAAAGAGAAAACAAAAGAGGTTGTCCTTCTGCCTGATGCAAATAAACATATACACATATATATCAAGATGATATATCTGTATATATATGTGTATATGTTTATTTGCATCAAGCAGAGGACAACCTCTTGTTTCTCTTTGTGAATCAACAACCTTGCTACTCTCGGCAAAACAAAAACTTTTCAATTAATGTAAACCTCTACCGAAAATGTGGAAGAACTCGACTTAAAATCAAAAAAAAACTAAATTCTTTTATGGCAAACAACCAAGCTTGATTCTTCCACGTTTTCAGTAGAGGTTGCCATTAATAGTCAAATCATCAAAAATGGAATGCAATAAGGTTATTTCTCTAATATTAGATAAGAATCGATCGTTATTTTTGATTTTAAGTCGTTGCAGTCTATTTATTCGTAGTTTGATAAAAGGATCTATTCCAAAACGCCCTAATTTAAACTGTCTGTAATACTACATGTATTCAATGCATTAAGACGATTGATATAACAATGGATACACATTGTTATCAAGTTTTATTTGTGCAATCTCACAATTTCTACATTTCCCCACGAGTCTAACCGATACTCGATTTCTCTCCAGGTAACCTGTAGTATCTGTCCGTAACTGTCTCAAAAGCATCTCTAATCCTCTCACGAAGCTGTTCCAAAGTTGTCAGTTTGATAGAGAAAACCTTGTTCTTAACATATACCGCCACAGGAAGAAATCCAGGGAGTAATGTCAGGTGTAAAGCTTTAGACGCTTGTGTAGCACATCGTGGACAGTTGATTTTGAGATTTAATTAATTAATTAATTAATTTTAATTAAATTTCCACATCTAAGCTACCATGTACCACCAAACATAATTGTCTTGGTTGTTTGTTATGTTCAGTATAAGTGTTTCAAATTAGGGTGTTTCGTCTCGGACACCCTATATTATTACTTTAGCCCATTTTATTTATTATCATTTCGTTTCAAGTCGAGAACTTATATAGCGATTCAAATTTTTTCCTTAGAATGCTTTAAATCCCAAAATCGAATCGAATTTTTGAAGCCGGTTTTATTTTATTTTTTTATAAAAATTATCTTGTTTAAACTCTTTGAAAACAAAAAATTGTCAAAAATCGACAAAATTGCAAAAATGCAAAGTTTTTCACCCTCTTCTTATTTTACATATTTATGAAAATAACATAGTTCTAAAAATTGTAAAAGATTTAATTTTTCTGACAGTTTTGAGTAATACTGACTCAGCTTCATACAAAGTATAATTATTATCTGAATAAGTAATAAATAACCGAGCGGCGAAAATCCAATATTAGTAGTGTATGTGGTTTGGCAAACACGCCCGTATTCGTCATACGGAGAAAGGGATTTAATATATAGGGACTAAAAACAAAAAAAAATAAGATGATTAATCTATTTTGTAATCTATATTCTAGTTGAATGAGGTCGGAAATTATTATTATTATTATTCTACATATTATTTATAATTACATTTCACCTGCAGCAATAATAAATAATAATTAATTTGTAGATATTCTAGGCACATAGTTCGCGCTCTAGTTGTTTTGTTTTTAGTATCTAGTGGAAAATAATTGCAATAAATAATCATGAAATAATGATTAGCCTTCGCGCATTATATGAACGCGGCTTAGCTCCTACTCCCTTCCTCGAAAACCCTAGCTAGATGTAAAAATAAATTACCTAAAAATTATTATTTCTCTAATAAATAATAAACTTTAATCATTTTTACATTATCTAAAAAGGGGGACTATACCCTACGTTTAATACTATGGAATTAGACAACAAATGGCGCAGGTTGTTGTGGGATGTTCAACACAGAAGCAGGGATGGTCAATTAAGCATCCGCCTAAGGGTGCAGGGCTCAGGGGTGCAAAAAAGGCCAAATTGCACTCTGACGTAATTAGTTAGTTTAAAATAATGAAAAATGTACCCGGTATTGTCGATAATATTTCATGTTTGTTAAAAGTGGTATATTAATATTCATATTATTATTAATTATTCTTTATTTGTTCAAGCACTTGTTTTATTTTTATTCACCAAACCTGTTTATTTTTAACCGACTTCAAAAAGGGAGGAGGTTCTTTATTCGATTGAATTTTTTTTTTTTTTTTTTGTGCCTATGTTACCTCATATCTCCGCCAATTGCTCAACCGATTTTGAAAATTTTTTTTTGCATTGGGTCCAGTCTAGCTTCCGATTGGTCCCATTTTTTTTCGATTTTTCTCATAGGTATTAGACCTTTTTTATTAGGTTTGTTTAGACCTAACCTCTTTGTTTATGAACCGATTTCGATGGTTCTTTTGTTTGTCCGAAATGGAGGTATCTTAGGAATGGTGTCATATTAATTTGGTCAAGTTCTGACGATATAATCACTATTAATAACATCACTAAAAAGAGAAAAATAAAATAATTTTTAAGAAAAATATAAAAAACCGACTTCAAAAAATTAAATGCAACAAACATGCTGGTACACTAAAAGGTATGAAGGTTAACTACTATCTTATTTAGTTACAACTAAACGACGAAATATTAACACGAAATTACTTTTGAAGTTGGGTGCCAAACATATACCTTTTATGAATTCGCACTCTGACGGATCTCGCTTATAGGTAGGTGTCTTTTTTTGAAAAAAGATGGAAATTATTTCAAAAATCAACCCAGTATATAATATTATTAAATGAATTTAACTTTTAAGGACATCATAGATATTAGAGAAATATTTTTACATTGCATATCGAGAGGTTCGTCCCTTAGGAATCGAACCCAGGCGCTAACTAAGCTTGCCGGGCCAGACCTTAAGGGTCTTAAGGGTTTGGCTACTGGCCCGGCTAGCTTAGTTAGCGCTTGGGTTCGATTCCTAAGAGGACGAACCTCTCTGATATGCAATGTAAAAATATTTCTCTAATATCTATGATGTCCTTAAAAGTTAAATTCATTTAGAAAATTTAAATTATTATTTTAAAATGCATATGGAGTCCAGGGGCGAAGCCCTCTGCCCAGCAAGATGCCCGCCAAAAGCGGATATTTATAATAAAATGGTTTCTTAGGAAGTGGTAACTTTTCCCCCAGAAGTGTTCTTGTCGAAAGTTCTTTCCATATTATATTTTATCAATTTTCTTTTAGTAGGGGAGACCGTGGTTAGTTATTACCGGTAGAAGTTGTTACTTTCAATATTAAAATCGTGTGATTAAAGATAAAGTGGCAACTTCGCTAACACGACGTTTAGCGTCCCCGAATCTAGTTCCCTTTGTAGTTATAAAAGTTTTCAACTTCAAATTCGGACTTTTCCATATCAAATACAGGATTTTAAAAATCCAATTCGGACTTTTCCATATCAAATTCAGGATTTTAAAAATCAAAATCAGACTTTTTGAAATCAAATTCAGAATTTATTAATAAACAGTTGAAAAAATAGTAAAAAGTTATAGTTAAGAAAAAGTTTTAATTTAATTTAACTCTCAGGAAAGGTTTTCAGCTAAAAAGCTAAATTTTGGTGCATTCTAATATATTTGGATACCAATTTTCAGCTCATCATCTGAAACCTTTCAAGATTAGCATTTTGTACTCTCAGGAAACGTTTTCAGATAAAAAGCTATGATTTAATATGTAAAATATGCATGGTCTTATAAAAATTCTGAATTTGATTATGAAAAAGCTCTGGATTTTGACTTTATAAAAGCCTGAATTTGATATGGAAAAGTCCGCATTTGCAGTTAAAAACCTTTATTAAGATTCGCAACGTCGATGACAAGTGTGTTCAGTTTTTGTGTTTTTATAGTTGCTGAGTAATTATTTTACTGTCAACACTTTTTTTAATACCAATAAGCGATGGACTCCTACATCTACGCAAATTTACTGAATGAAAGAGTGATAGAAGACGAATATTTTCTGTACTTGTTTGGTGTGATCAGTTGTGTAGTTATGTAGCGACTGTCGGTTTAGTAAAAACTGGGTCAAATCTTACACCGTAACAACTAAGCCCGCGATTAATTTGTCCTGATTAGCACGCTTTCACTAGACCTCTAAATGGTATAGATTGTTTACCTGAAAATTTTTGGTATCATTAAAATTTGGTCTTTTTTTTCGATTTTCTCAAAAACAGCTTGTGGGAAACCCAAATTGAAAGTTTATTTGAATGATGAAGAAAATTGGTATGATGACTTCCAAATAAGGGAAAAATCCAACGTAAAAGTCATGTGGTGACTGCACCAGTTGATTATACATAATAAACAAAAACTACCATATTAATAATATGAAAATTTAAATAAACATAATATACTAACTATACTATATATATTTGTCTAGATTAATTTGCCACAACGCTGACGTAATGCTGCCGAGAGAGAGCGCCATCGGTATATTTGCGGCAAATTTGAAATATAATCGTAATTTGGACTCAAATTTCGAAATGAAAGACTCCAATTGATTTTAAATTAAGAAACATTAAATATATTGATAATTATTACCCCCCCCCTTCACCACTCAAAAATTAAATATTCAATTCGCTTTTCTTTGCGCACAGAAAAAGAAATCAATCACATCTTATTTGATTTATATATTATTTGTTTATTTTTTAATAATTTGCCACTTTTTTATAATTTTTTAAAAATCTAAATTTTGTTATTCTTATTTTTTGATTTTTACAAAATTAAACGACTTAAGACACGCATGCCCATATGAGTTTCTCATTGCAATACTGGAGGAGCAGCCTGTCATACAAACAACACCTGATCTCTTTTAAATATTTGGAGCCTTATATCGATTATCGACCCCAAATTTTAAAAAAATGATATAATATAATTCTCCTCCTCACACGATACCACATATTTAAATAAATCTATTTCCACACAAAAAATATCACAATGCTGTAGATTATAGAAAAAAAATACTTCCAGATTCATATCTAGAGCCTCATTTCTGTAGCTGTGTCAGGACGAAAATGGGGCGAAACTTTAAGAGACTATGTATTTTCGGGAGTTTACAGGTATACATTTGGAGTGTGGTTTTTTAAGAGGAATAAAATTTTTGGACCGAGACGCCGCCCGCCAGGGCACCAGCCCGGAGGGCCGAGCTTCGAGGGCGTGCGAAAAGCTCGTTTTCATAATAATACTCTATATTTGCAATAAGACAGCACAGTTTCTAATAAATTTAAACAGAAAATCTATATAAAACTTCAGAAAAAATTTGCCTCAAAAGAAACAATCTATTTAAGTCAATTAAACACCTGACTAACTATTCTAATTTTTTTATCCACTACTTAAATACCCCAAAATTCTCATTTTCCAAATTTCTTTTGAATTTTAAGTAATGATTTTTTATAAACTTTAGAAGAAAATTTAATAGTCCATTTTTTTATTCGTATCGAAAACGAGATTGTTCCTTCCTTGATCATTCATCCAAATCTCTATACAAGCTGTCTGTCCCTCCCACCCCCGCACACAAATATATCATTAATTTCATAGAACAAAAACTTAAATTGAAATCCTTTCTCTCTCTTTATTTTTAAAAATAATAATAGAATAACAATAAAAAAAGTAAAAGAGGGAAGATATTTAGTATTAACTTTGCTTTAGAGAAAAACTTTTTAATGATGTCCATTAAACTCCATTATTCTTAAATAAATATAATTTATTATTTCTCATTTAAATGAATTTTTTACTTTGTTTTCATGTATAAAAAAGCTTCATTATACGCATTTAAATATAAATCATTTAAAATTGTAAAATATAGAGATAAACTTAAATATATTTGACTAAAGGCCTGTTTTCACCAATTATTCATAAATAATTTCTTGAATAAGTATTGCTTCATCTAAGTTATTTTACAGGGACGCGCTAAGTCCCTTTTGTGTCGTCGAGCGAAATACTGATTGAGACTGAACACACAAATTGCTGCAGTGACAACATTTTTTCACGTTCAAAGATTATTTTTACAAAAAGAACTAATAAAACTATAGAGATAGGGTGAAGAAAGTATCACCCAGATACAAATATGTTCAAACCTGTCGCTTTGCAGTAGCAGCTGTAATAGTGGCTATTAAATGACAGGATTGATGCTGCGCCTTGTATAATCTAAGCCCCTGCTATATAGACAACCGAATTAGCAGATCAGTTAAGGGTATAACAATATTGCAAAAAAGGCTCAAGCCATTTCTCTATTTTTAACCGACTTCAAAAAGGAGGAGGTTCTCTATTCGACTGATTTTTTTTTTTTGTGTGCCTATGTTACCTCATATCTCCGCCAATTGTGAACCGATTTTGAAAAAAAAATTTGCCAAGTCTACGTTCCGATTGGTCCCATTTTTTTGGTAGGTATTAGACCTTTTTTGTTAGGTTTGTTCAGGACTAACTTCTTTGTTTATGAACCGATTTCGATGATTCTTTTTTTATTGGAAAGGGGGTATCTTAGGGATGGTGGCATATTAATTTGGTCAAGTTCTGATGATAGGATCACTATTAATAACATCACTAAAAATAGAAAAATAAAAGTTTTTAAGAAAAAAATAAAACCGACTTCAAAAAAATTAAATGCAACAAATAAAATACACTAAAAGGTATAAAATAATTATTATCTTATTTAGTTACAACTAAACGACGAAATATTAACATGAAATTACTTTTTTAAGTCAGCGCCAAACATATACCTTTTATGAATCGCACTCGACGGATCTTACTTAGTACGTTTGGAGGGTACGCTCGCTTATAGGTATAGTTTGTTTGGCACCGACTTCAAAAGTAATTTCATGTTAATATTTCGTAGTTTAGTTGTAACTATATAAGATAATAATTATTTTATACCTTTTAGTGTATTTTATTTGTTGCATTTAATATTTTTGAAGTCGGTTTTATTTTTTTCCTAAACATTTTTACTTTATCCAATGGGAAGCAGATAAAGTATAGGATTGGTCTCGATCAATTTTTTCCACACCATTCAACCAATTGAAATGAAATTGAAAACCTACCATTGCTTTAATAAATTGAAGCGCTGATTAGTTTTTAATACATATCGGCCCACAAACACTTTACTTCAGTACTTTTATCATTTTTTCTAAATATCTTGAAAATGACTTAACCAATTTTGATGAAATTTAATATTCTAATTAACTACCTTGATCTCCACAAAAAAGGTTATATAAAGTTATTAGTAAAATAATATTTTAAAGTCCTTTACCCTAGAGTAAGATAGTATACTTTTTATAAATTCATTTGATCAGTATAATGGTCGCCTTTAAGCCCTTGGCGCTGTTGTGCATCGCACAACCTTTGCACATATGGACGGCGGTGCGTCCCTGGTTATTTATCAAATCAATATAGTTCATTTATAAAAGAATTTCATAACGTTTATTAAAAATCCAAACGTTTCGGGGGAAATTCTCCCTATATCAATGGAAATTTGGAAAAATAGTTGCTTTAAAAAGAAAATGTTAAGTAACTATAAACAATTAAATATTATGAAAATAATTAATGATTAATATTGTCTTGGAGAAGAAATTACCTTGAATAAATAAGAAAAAATAAAAACCGACTTCAAAAAAATTAAATGCAACAAATAAAATACACTAAAAGGTATAAAATAATTATTATCTTATTTAGTTACAACTAAACGACGAAATATTAACATGAAATTACTTTTTGAACTCGGTACCAAACAAACTATACCTATAAGCGAGTATAACACTTCAAACGTACTAAGTAAGATCCGTCGAGTGCGATTCATAAAAGGTATATGTTTGGCATCGACTTTAAAAAGTAATTTCATGTTAATATTTCGTCGTTTAGTTGTAACTAAATAAGATAATAATTATTTTATACCTTTTAGTGTATTTTATCTGTTGCATTTAATTTTTTGAAGTCGGTTTTTAATTTTTTTCTTAAAAATTATTTTTATTTTTCTCTTTTAGTGATGTTATTAATAGTGATCATATCATGAGAACTTGACCAAATTAATATGACACCATCCCTAAGACACCCCCTTTTGGATAAAAAAGAACCATCGAAATCGGTTCATAAACAAAGAGGTTATGTCTAAACAAACCTAATAAAAAAGGTCTAATACCTATGAAAAAAAGCGAAAAAAAAATGGGACCAATCGGAAGCTAGACTGGACCCAATGCAAAAAAAATTTTCAAAATCGGTTGACAATTGGCGGAGATATGAGGTAACATAGGCACAAAAAAAAAAATTCAGTCGAATAGAGAACCTCCTCCTTTTTTGAAGTCGGTTAAAAATCAAAATATAATTCAGACATATATATATATATATGTATGTATAGATAAGAATGTCATTAAAACATGATTTCAGGCAGTGTTTAATGCAAAATAATATAAATTAGATTGAATTCACTTTAGGATTAATTGTCCAACAAGCGAGGGCGTATTTCTATTTACTCTTTTGAGCGAATCTAAGGGCTAATAGAATGCGTAGTTGGTAGTTGAAATGATCACACGTGCATGAATTGAGCTGCGTTTCACACCCACGCAAAGGATATATTTATATATATATTATATTTTATCAAAAATTCATATAATATGCAAATATACTCCCAGACACGATTTATTTTATTAAATCCAGTTTAATATTAACCTATTTTAAGCTAAACTAAAATTTTTAATTTAAAAAATAAATAGTATACACTATTTTTCTTCTAATCAAATGAAAAAAAATTAAAATGTTATCAATAGAATAGTTTTGGGATTCTATATCTCTATGTTCACCGACCTTCAGGTTAAACGGATTAACCGATTGACTTGAAATTTGAAACATATACTCCTGAGGGGTCCAGTAACCGGTGTGATTCATAAAAAGTGAATTTTTAGTATTAAAAGGAACTTTAGGATTTTTTTCTATTCTTATTCCAAGTTCTAATAAGAAAACTCTAATTAAATTTTTTCTACAAATTTAAATTTAATCTTTTTTAAAACTCAAAAACAGCTTAATATAATTCATTAAAAAAAGCAATTTCCAATTGAAATTTCGTTTATATCGTTAAGTCCAGTTGAAGGAAAGGTCAGTTTTGATTCAGGTGTTATTATTAATAATAATATTTAATTTAGAACCAATTAAATAACAGCAACCCTTTATCTACATATTTGAGAATAAACTAAAATATATAGTATCGTAAAATAGCTAATGGTTGAATCCGAGAAAGCCAAAAAGAAGCAACCCTTTATCAATTTGAGACACAATGTCTTAAAAAAGGTTTAATACTTTTCAAGTAAACAAAAAGCTGTCTTGCGAATTTGAAGCTTTTTGGTAGGTTTTTATTAGTTCTTTTTTTGTCTCTTTTGGGGAAGGGGGTTTGTTAAGTCTTCTTTCCATTTAGAGATAGGAAAAGCAAGGGTTGGTTTCGAAATTAGGCTGGAATAAGGAAATCTCTGCGTTACTAAGGTAAATATTTTGTTTATTTTTAAAATATTTTTCTTTTTTTTTTAGATAATATGGTTAAAAAGGATAGTCAATCCAGGGTTGGGACTATGGTAGAAGTATAGGTGTTGAAACCAGTGGTGGTTTTTTCTTATGAGAATGATTCAGATGGTTATATAGATTATAAGGATATAGGGAAGAATGAATGGTATTAATTTAAATACAGTATGATTCCTACAAGTTAGTTAATTCAGATATTAATATGTAGGTTTGCATTCATTTGTAGGATCTGGCATTGATTTGTGGAAGTTTGTCTATTTATTACTAATTGGGATTATAGTATTCTGCCTCCTATGATTAAATCAATTATAAATTTTGTCAAGTCCTAAAGTCCTAGAGTTGTACAAAATTTTATTTAGTTCTCACAAGCACAGATTAGCTGAGGCATGCGCGGATTCAGGAGGAGGGGCGATGGGGCGATCGCTTCCCCCAAGCATTGGAGATCAACATTTTTTTATATGTTTATTTAACTTTTTTTTATAACATTAAATTAAAAAATTGAAGAAAATAAAGTTCTATGTGGGGGGGGGGGGGCGTCTCTGACCCCCCCCCCCCCCCGCCCCAAATCAGAGGTCTGGATCCGCGCCTGAGATGAGGTAGAGAGAGGTCATAACAAGGGCGGATCCAGGGGGGGCGGAGGGGCGACCGCCCCCCTCCCCCATACAAGCCCGTGCCTGGCGGGAGTGCAACACGTGCGTCGCACGCAGAGGCCAAAAACGGCGGCCAAATCGACAGGGAATTTATAACAATTTTTTTTATTTTAATGAACTTAAAATATGAGATATGAAATTTGTAAAAAAATTAAAAAAAAACATTTATTTTTTTAAAAAATTTTAAAATAAAGTTCTATGTGTGTGGGGGGGTCGGCGTCTCTGACCCCCCCCCCCCCCCCCCGCTTGGACAATTCGATCGCGACACACTTTCGAGATAAAAAGTAGATCTTATATACATCAGTCACCTTATATACATTCTCCCCCCCCCATAAAAAATTCCTGGATCCGCCCTTGGGTCATACCATCCTTGTTAAGGTTTTGACCAAGTTTCCTTAACAACTTATGGCAAATGCCGTGATGGCTAATGCGTCGCTTGCTCCTGGTATCGGGTTTTTACGCGGAATTTTTAAATTACTTTTTGTCTTTTGATGGAGATCTATGGTCATGTTATTTGTTAATGAGCATACATTTCTATTTTTTTTCTTTTTTTTTTACTTGTTTATTATTTAAAGTTTAAATTTTAATTTAAATCACACATGATTACTTTATAATTATTTATTGAAACAAATAATTACAATTTGTTGTTTATTATTTGTTAAATTGTTCGTTAATTAATTTGTATTGATGTTTGTTAATGTATTGTAGCTAGATTGTATTGATGTTTGGAGTGACCTAGCCACCGAGGACTTGTGCCTCAAAGCAGGTCGAGGAATAAAGATTTATTTATTTATTTATTTATTTAAGTTAGCTGATGAAAAGCGTATATAGGAGCTGGATGGACAAGGAGTCCCCGAACCCAGCATTAATAGCTAACTAGAAAGAACAAGTCTCCATAGATGGCTTGTGAATTAAGTCCTACGACTTGGCTTTTTCATACGAGAATTCAATATTTTTATGATTTTCGCATTTTTTTTTAACCGAATATTTGGAAATTAGCTATAGCCTAAAAATCCTATTGGATTTTCGTTTTGGAATTATAAAATTTTATTTAAGAATAATTTCGAAAGTTTATAATAGAAAAATAAGGACAAGTTTTTATTTATGACTTTTTTATTTATCACCAAGACTGAAGCCCTGAAGAAGTAGGCAAATATATATCAGTCGACGAAACGTTGGCTGATAAATAAAAAAGTCACACTATAAAAACTTGTCCTTATTCTCCTATTATAAACTTTCAAATTAATACAAATTATGGACGGAAATGATAATAATAATTTAAGATTAATCAAATCCAAATTTCCCTTGATAATGAGAGAATTTCTTCCGAAACATTTGTATTTTACACGCTTTAAATTAGCTTCATCTGAATGTATGTATTTATGTATCTATCAATGTGACTTTTGTTCTGTTAAATTCCGCAAACTTTTCTCTATAAAAATAATTAAGATTAAAAAGTAATATTTAAAAAAAAACTAAAAAACACGCCTCTAAAAAGTAACAAAAATAATGTAATACTTAATCAAAAAGTGTGTGGCGCAGAAATTTTAATTAATTTCGACAAAGTGCCCCACGCTTTTTAATTTAAGTATTACATTATTTTGTACTTTTTAGAGGCGTGTTTTTTAATATAATTTTTTTTTTTTTACTTTTTAGTCTTAATTAATTTTATAGAGAGCAGTTTGCGGAATTTAACAGAATGAAATGTATTTATTTTTATATAATTTCATTTAAATTGAGTAGGTAAACAATTAATTATTTTTATGGAGAAATGTTTGCGGAATTTAACAGAACAAAAGTCCCATTGATACATAGATAAATACATACATACAAACATACAGGTGAAGCTAATATAAAGTGTGTAAAAAAATAAATTATATTTAAAAAAGAACTGAATAACACGCTTCTAAAAAGTACAAAATAATGTAATAATCAAAAAGCATGGGGCAATTTGTCGAAATTAATTAAAAGTTTCTGCGCCCCACACTTTTTGATTATTACATTAATTTGTACTTTTTAGAAGCGTGTTTTTAGTTGTTTTTTTTTAAATATAATTTATTAATATTTATTTATTCATGTTTATACTATAAAATTGAAATCTATAAATATAGATAATTTATAAAATTGAGTTCCAGGTGTTCCGTTTGACCCCGTGTTAGGTCCCTTTTCTGCCCCTTGACTCTGCTAATTCCTTCCGGCAGCTGTGTTGTCCCGAGTACAAATATGACTTTGCCACCCCTGTTGCAGACAGATCTGTTATAGACCGAAACGAGAAGAGAAACAGACACACACACACTCGATTTATGCTAATCGACAACAGAAAAAATATATATTTTTATTCAACAATTCCGAATACGCTAAATATATAAAAAAAAGAAGGGTGAAATTGGAATTTTCTATTCATTTTTTCATTTTGCGGTTATTAAACAATTTCCATTTCAATTTTTTTTCACATTTATTATACAGTTATTTATATGTATAAATTAGGCTTATTCGGGGATGAAAATGAGAGGTTTTAGGGTTATATGAATTGAAGGAATTATTTAAAAAATAAAAAGCAACCAGAACTATACTATATATGCGAATGGGGCATTCCACACCAAATCGAACGGTTTAAAAAATTTTAATTTTTAATTTACTTCATTTTTTGACATTTTTTAGTACTCATCAAAAAACACTTCCAGGTAAATTTTGAATTTTTTTCGATCACCGGTTTAAAAGATATCGAATTTCGGTTTTACGCTCATAACTTCTTCAAAAATGGTCCAAATTAATTTTTTTTTTTTTTTTTTTTTTTGACATACTTTTTAGAAAAAATGCAAAAAAATTATTTAAAGTGTTTTTTATATTCTATTTTTTTAGTTTGGAAATTGTAATCTTGTTTTTGAAAATCTATGTACCTACTCTTCGAATTTTTTGATAATTTTTACTTTTGAATTCAGATCAATAGGAGGATTAGTCAGAATTGCGCAACAAAAATTAAATTAATAAAATATTATTGTTGTTGTAGAATGTTGAAGGTATTCCGGATTCGAAATACCTCAACATTCTACAACAACAATAATATACATAAACGGAAACTTTGGCTGATCACTGTGGATCCATTAACTTATTAATAAAATATGTGAATTTGTAGCCATATCATCGCATTAAATAGGGCAGAGCAATTTTTACCATTTTCAAAAAAATGTATATAACTCGAAAACTAGGAGACTTTTGTTTTAAAAAAATTTTACGATCTGGATGACGTAAATTGCCCTAACCCTTGTATACGGTTTATCGTTGTGATACGGAACACCCTGTATATGGTATAACGGGTGAGTTTTTTTATCTTGAGACAGTCTTATAACTCAAAAACAGTGCATTAAATTGGAAAAAAGTTTCAAATAAAAGTTTATTTAAATCGATGGGGAAACTAAACTTCGCTATTGTTTGTCGACCTAGAACAAGCTTTCAAGGGTATTTCTAGGTCAAATTCTGTTTTTTAAATAGAAACCTATATATTTCTTTACTGATCCTTAATCTTCAAAAAAAACTGAACAACTTTCATAAGAACTTTTTTACTTTTTTTATCCGATATCAAAAATATTAAATAAATTAGATCTCAAAAAATAATCTTAATAAATATTTTTAACAATTATTTAATTTAATTATCAAATAATAATGATTAAATAATTAATTATTAAAGCGAAAAGTCACAACAATGAAAATAAGTGTTTATAATGATATTAAAACTTCGTTATACTCAGATTTAAGAGATTATTTTCTATTTAATAGAATCTAGTTAAAATTCTTGAGTTTAAAAAAGTTTATTTATCGTGTCAATCCAGTAGATAATTATATTGTATTACCATAATAAAAATGGAGCATTTTTTGTTGAAGACAGAATTGAATTGGTCGTAATTTATGGGGAATGTGGAAGAAGTGTTCCATGGGGCTGCCATTGAAATGACAAATGGATGCCGAGCATTTTTCTGACAGGGATACACCCTCAAGAGCTTCAATTTATCGTGTTGTAAATCTGTTAAAAAAAAACAGAAAGTGTAAAGGCTACGAAGAAACTACAACAGGCCAAAATAACAAAATTGGAACTGGAATTCATCCAGAAGACTTGGGATACACTCTGAAATATCACAGACCAATGTCCAAAAATCATTAAAATTTTAATTATTATTAAATTATTTATTTAATAATTAAATATTTGATCATTATTTTTTGATAATTAAGTTGAATAATTGTTAAAAATAATTATTAGAAATTTTTTTGAGATCTAATTGATTTAATCATTTGTTTATTTGATGTTGGATAAAAAATAGTTCTTATGAAAGTTGTTCAGTTTTTTTTGAAGATTAAGGATCCGTAAAGAAATAGATTGATTTTCATTTAAAAAACAGAAGTTGACCTTGAAATACCCTTGAAAGCTTCTTCTAATTCGACAAACAATGGCGTAGTTTAGTTTCCCCTTCGAGATAAATATACTTTTATTTGAAACTTTTTTTCATATAATTCATTGTTTTTGAGTTATAAGACTGTCTCAGAGATAAAAAACTCACCCGGTATAGAGAGAGACACAGGCATAAATGCCCTTTAGTAGTATGAGATATCAATTAATTAAATAAAAATGTGAATTCTTACCTTAAGGGATGCTATGAATCTCATCTGGAGCAGCCCATACGGTCAAATGGTCTCCAAAACAAACACACACACACACACACACCCTCTCTCGCCTGAGTCCGCGAGTCAACTGAAAAGAAAGAAATAAAATAATATTATTATCTAATAGGAATAAATTCCAGTTAGCTTTTCTCCTTTCTTATCATTATCGCCTCGAAAAACAAAAATTTATATTTAAAAGTGGAATATTATCATTTTTAATGAATTCTTTTATTTTTCTTCCTCACCTACAGCCTAGTCAGTGACTCCTCAATATCAGGGGTCTTATAAAACATGTATTTTATAAAATTCCATTTCTTAATAGAGTCGTATATTTTTAAAATGGGGTAAATCCATTTATTGTTATTTCCAAATATTTAAGGGTGTGTGGTTTCAATAGTTTTAAAAAATATTGGTAACAATTTTTATATAAGACCTCACATTCCCGATAGAAGTAGATTTTAAATGTATGTTTGTATTTCTAATACGGAGAAATGCTTTTGAACTTTAGAACTTCTGGATCAAAAATGAAGAAAACATCATTTTTTGAATGGTTTTAATTGAGTTTTTAAGGCAATGTTATAATATAGGCATAAATTATTGTATCCAGGACAAGTACTTGTTTGATTCCTATATAATATGATAAGGAACGAGGCTTAATGAATCCGGTGGAAGATGGAACCCTTTGAAAATGATGGTTATTTTTGAAAATAAAAAAATCTTCATCAAGGTTGTAAATTTATTTTGAACATGAAACGTTGATTGAATTATAAGATAATAATTATTGATGTAATGTTGAATGCATTTGCAGACTGAAGATGGCGTCGAGTTGATGCTGAAACGTTTCATGTTCAAAATAAATTTACAACCTTGATGAAGATTTTTTTATTTTGAAAAATAACCATCATTTTCAAAGGGTTCCATCTTCCACCGGATTCATTAAGCCTCGTTCCTTATCATATAATAAATTATTGTATATTTAACTTTATTATTAATTACTTAGGTCGTTTAAATCGTAAGTGAGTTTTCACCTTTTTTTTTTTTTTTTTGTTATTATAATAAATGTAAGGGTGAGTAATTCATTCATTAGAATCTGATCGAGGAAAATTAGTAAACAGGCTGCGGATATAATGATTTCTCTTCCTTTAAAGCTTGCAAGAATGTCAAATAAACGCCAGACCTGTTTCCAAATGAATTTTTTAATTTCTACTATTCTATGAAAAGAAAATCTATATATAGAAAATTAAGGTTTTGTCTGTACATTGCTCCAAATCACGCCAAATTTTGGTTGCACACGTTTCAAGCAAAGTTATGAACAAAAACACACTTAACAAAATTCCTGTCTGTATGTCTGTATGTTTTCCGCCGTTTCCCAAAAAGTTGCTCATGATTCACGTCAAAACGGTTGAAGGGATTATTATGAAATTTCATATTTGAATCAGATTTCGTCTAACTTACGTTTTTAACTATATAACGTTTTGATATTTTGACCCCAAAATGGTGTTTGGGGGGCGCATGAATTAAAATTATCAAATAAATCCTAAACTATTTACTCTACGGCAAATTTTATTATAAGCAAAGTTGTAGGAGATGTGATTTCGGACAACTATTGTTTAAAAAAATTCCCCCCAAAAACCACCCAAAAATGGGGCGAGTGTCAAAATATGAAAATTCTTACCCTTAGAGCCAATTTAACCAAATTTTTATACATAATCTGTGGGTCACTAGAAGGCTAGAAATGCAAAAACTGGGTGCGGAGGTGGGTTAGGGTATGGGGTGAGGGAGGTGGAATGGGTGTGAGGGAGTAAGACGGGGTAGGGTGAAGGGGTAGTGGGTGCGGGGTGGAGTCCTGGGGGCTAGGGGGTGTGGTGCGCGGGATTGGAGGGCATGGGGTGGGGTCCGGGGTTGTTTAGGTGCAGGGTGTTCAGGTGAGGGGCAAAGTGGGGTGGTGCGGGGCGGGGCGCGGGGTGGAGGTCACGGGTGGTGGTTCGGGGTGGGGTGTGGGTGAGGTGGTGGTGTGGGGCCGGAGGTTGGGCACGGGTACTGTGGTGGGGGTGCTGGGTGGGTTTCGGAGGGTGTGGTGGGTGGGAGTGGGGCGTGAGGGTGGGGTTCGTGGGTTGGGGCTTCAAGGGGCGTGCCCCCTGGCTAGCAAGAGGGCCGCCGAAGGCGGGCCTTGCAGCTTGTATTAAATAAAAATGAAAATCAAGTTTAAATTATTTAAAAAATTTTATTCAATAAAATTGCAAACAGCAAAACGAGTCTTGAAAAAGTTTCACTTTTTCCTCCAATTATTATTATTTATTTATTTATTTATTTATTCATTTTTATTATGGGAAATAGTACAAGAATAAATTTTAGCTTCAATGAGTAGATTAATAAGTTACTTGTAGTGTGAGCAAGATGGATAGGCCGATTTAAATTAAATACAATTTTAATTTTTTTTAAGTTTATGTAGATCAGAGGGTCCAACCTTTTAGCTTCTCTGGGCCACATTGGAAGAATATGAGCTGTTTTGGGCCACACGCAAAATACACTAACGCTAATAATAGGTGAAAGGATACAATAAAAGAGTGTGTCTTTCACACATCGATTCCTATGAATCAATTGTAAGAGACTGTTGAAGAGAGATAAGCCCTCGAAACTGAGTCTCGTTATAAATAAATTAAAAATTTCTTTTTCCAGCAGAAGATACACTCTTTTATTGTCTTCTTTAATTCATAAAAATTCTCCTATGCTCGGCAAAAAGAAACTTTCAATCTCATAAAAGCTGATGAGTAAAAAAACTTTGAATATGTCCTTAATATACTTAAGAAATTAATCTTTGTTACTTTATAAATTTTTTATTATAAATGTAAGAGACAAATCAGCAACATAAAATTATAGTTTGTCATTGTTTTTGGGAAATATTAATCCGTCGATTTTGGCTCAAAGGAATTCTCAATATGCTCATAAAATATTTTGTATCTAGCTTCTTCATTCTTTGTCTGCTTCATACCTACTTGAAAATAGATACTTGAATAAATATAATTACTTAAGAATCACTTTATGAATATCTCATTGCAAAATAACGTGTTAAATTCAAAAATTCATTACTCATAAATTAATAGCAAGATAAAAATATTGAATTTTTAGTAAAATCACTGGGATTTTTATTCAAAATTTCATAAAGTTTGTAAGTTTGCGATTTTTTGTGGGGCACATTGATAGATATCTTGGGCCGAGGGTTGGACAAGCCTGATTTAAAGTTCTGATTCATATTGTTTCGGCTTGAATATAAAAAGCAATCTTCAATTAAAAAAAAAACATTCATTTAGATTTTTTTGTTTTAAGAGAGGAATGAAGGGTCGGTGGTAGAGTCAAGTGGTAGAGGGTAGGTAGGGGGTGTAGAGGTGGCAGGTACGGAGATCATGCTAATTTATCAATCCTAACAAATGTGCCATGAGTCTATATCGTATAAAGGTGAGTATGAGGGTGGGGGGGGGGTGAAATCATTTGATTTTTAGCCCCTGTTGCCGTGAAATGCGAATCCAGAATGGCAGGTGCTCTCTCTGGTCACGGTTGACAATCTCCGCATGGGTTCACTGTGCATCCATTTCCATAAATTACACCCACACTCTGGCAGGGGCAGGGTACCAGCCACACATCTGTCCAGTCACACACACATACACACTGGTGTCGATATAAGGATGGGCAGGGGGTGAAGGGGGGCGACAGAAAAATACACTCGACACGCGGTGTTAAGAGGAACAACCCCCTTAGGGGATGCTCGTTTGATTTATACCCGAATGGCTAAGAGCTGCCTCCTTATGGCGATTCTCTCTCTCTCTCTATCCTATTTACTTATCCTGGAACAGAGCTGGGGAGTATCGAAAATACAAGTACATTAATAGCCACTCTGCATAATGTGGCTTCGTACATTACAGTTTAAAAAAAAATCAAATTTTTTTCATTTTTAGGGTAGAATGGGGTGAGACGCCGTATTGTACAAGATGCCGTGTCACGTGGTTCACCCACATGCATGCGGGAAAACAGTTTGTCAGTAAGTTGGAATGAAGGCGCGTGCTCAGTGAGAATATAGATAACTTTTTTAGGGGTAAGATTTTTCTCCAATTAACGAAAAGTAGCATTAGAAGTACAATATCGGAATTAATTAATAAATGAAATATTTATTTTTTTAAAGATAAGAGTAAATAAATATTATATATAATAGATACAAAATTCACAGTTCTTTGGACAATGTTTTTTATTGAAGCTTTTATTCAATTTTTGTACAACGTTTCGTCTCTCTCGAGACTTTTTCGATCACTCAATTGGTTAGAGCAACAGATAAATAAGATAAAAATAGTTGAGACATTTTTCTTTCTAGATTGATACAATAAAATAAGTCTAATAAATAAATACTAGACTTATTTTATTGTATCAATCTAGAAAGAAATGAACTACTATGTCTCAACTATTTTTATCTTTATTTCCAATGTTGCTCTAACCAATTGAGTGCTCGAAAAAAGTCTCGAAGACAAACGTTGTACAAAAGTTGAATATGGCTTCAATAAAAAACATTGTCCACAGAATGTGAATCTTTAATCTACTAATTATAATGGACATTAAACAACATAAGTTATATATATAATATTCATTTACTATGAGTTAGGGATTCTTGGTTACTTGTTTCACATTAAAATTAAAAGTTATAATTCTGTACTTTCCTGAAGTTGAGCTTAAAGCTCGAAATTTTTATATTGAAAAAATGTTTACATCTTTTAATTTTAATTGTGAAACAAGTGACCTATAATCCTTAACTCATAGTAAATGAATATTACATATAATATTTATTTACTCTTATCTTTATTAAAGATGTTTCACCTTGCACCAACACCACAATCTGTACTAATTATTTTTTTTTAGTGATTAAAATTTGACCTGCTTAAAAAAATCCACTAAAAGTAATGAAAAATTATTAGGCTGGCATTTTTGGTTATTTCTTATGGTGATAAAATTATATATTATTTATTTTTAAAAATTTGAAGATGGGCTAAATTAAGCCCAAAGCTGATATTTGAATAAAATACAATTTTTTTAATAAGTGGGAGGATTTTTAGATTATTTTAAGATTGAACATTATACTTTATTTATTATCTTTTCTGATTAACAATTAGTAAGTACAGTAGAACCTCTATAATCCGGCAGACTTGGGGATCTGCCAATACCGGATTATTGAGGTCTTTAAAAAAAAACTTACTTGAACAAGGACATATGTCAGTAATAACCAAAAACCTGTATTTTATTTACAAACTAACATAAGGTATGAACAGTATTCCACTTCAAATAAGTCTTTATGGGCACTATATATTTCGAATTTTGTTAAAAAATCGATTTCTGACGCATGGTAGATAATCGAGACGGACTATCGAGTGCCGGATTATCGAGGTTATACTGTGTAATGTTATGTGCGGCCTATAATATTTTTAAGGTAGTTCTTTCACAAATGCAAAAGTTCAAGAAGTTTTCGAAACTTGGAATATAAGTCATTAAAAGTATAATACACACACTGTTAAAATTTGAAAACGATTTACCACACCAAATACATAAAATAATTGTAATTAAAAATGCAATTTTTTTAAATATGGTAGATTGGGAAAGGGTGGGAAAAAGATCATTTATAATTTTATTATTTTTCATTGAAGGACTTTTACTATCTTGATGAAAAACTAATATTTGTTAGAATAATATATTCAGAGTAGCTTACAAAAAAATTGAAATTATTTACCACGTAGTTTTGATAAAAAATAAAAAAATAAACATATTTGGGCGATTATTTTTATTGGAGGGGATATAAGAACAGTCGCTTGGAAACGAACCATTCATAAAGAGGATATAGTAGTGTGAGAAGTACAGTCACGTTAAAAAACATAACCTAAAATTTTAGTACCTTTCATATTTATAGAGTGGTTACGTGGGTAAATCTTTTTATGTGGATTGTCGCTAAAGAACTATCTTAATAAGAAATTAAAAAAAAGCAATTTCCAATCAAAATTCCGTTTATTGAATTGTCGTTTATATTAAACATTTATAAAGATTAAATTTAAATTTGTAGAAAAAATTTAATTAGAGTTTTCTTATTAGAACATGGGATAAGAATAGAAAAAAATGCTAAAGTTCCTTCTGGGACTAAAAGTTCACTTTTCATGAATCACACCGCTTACTTGACCCCTCAGGAGTCTATGTTTCAAATTTCAAGTAAATCGGTTAAGCCATTTAACGTGGAGGTCGGTGAACATAGAGATATAGAATCCCAAAACTATTATAATGATAACATTTAAAATTTTTTTCCATTTGATTATAATATTGGTATGCATACTGGATATGTTTATTTTTTAAAGGATATTAATATTTTTTATTTTTAAATTTTGCCAAAATAATCGAAAAGTTTGGACACCCTTGACCATATATTTAAAATTCCTCGAAAACAGTAAGAAAAAAAGTTGATATTTGACTACGAGGAATCGATAAAATAGTCTCCCCCCCTCTTCCCTGGGTCGGGTGAGTGAATTTATTTAATTAATTCGGGTTAGGGCAAATATGTAAATCAACTTGATGAACTCAATCCGACCATAAAATATCACCTAAACATGTCAAGAGAGAGAGAGAGAGAAAGAGAGATAGAATGTAAACATAGACACAGAAACTAAAAATGAATCAAAAAGAGATCAGCGGTGTTTAGAGAAATTCTATTTTCTTATTTATATATATTTAAAGAGATTTTGTCATTTCATTTATAATGCCTTTAAGACCAAGCCAGCTTCTATATTTGGTAATTTTTGTTATTGTTTATTTAATCAGCCACTTGTTTTGTTTTGATTCAACCACATGGTTTATTTTTACTTTACCATACAGGGTATGGTCAAGTATTGTAATCCTGCATGAAAAAAGTGGTTTTTTCCTTCTTTTTTTCAAAATATCTAAAAAACAGCTGAAACTATTTCGATTAAAAAAATTGAGCGAAACCATGGCATTTCGCTCTACAAAAAAGCACTAATAAGTAAACATCAAAAAAATTATATTTTTCGAGATAATAATTGTTTTGTCAAAATGTCTGTTAGTTAGTTTGTTAGTCTGTGCGTTACCAAATTTGTGGACGAGCTAGCTCAAAAACTAGTGTGAATATCGAAACTAAATTTCACACGTAGTTTTGGTCCATTGAGATTAAGAGCTGATTAGATTTTGGTGCATATCGACCAAAAATTAAGGGGGGTAGAGGGGTTAAGAATTAAAAATCTAGGTCGTTTGAGCAAACTCAACCAAATTTTGTATACATAATCAGTGGACCCCCAGAAGTCTAAAAATGCAAAATCTAACCTCCAAAAATGGGGGGGCGGAGGGTCAAAAAATGAAAATCTTTTCCATTTACCAAACTCAACCAAATTTTGTATACATAATCAGTGGGACACCAAGAGTCTAAAAATGCAAAAACTAACCCCCCCCCTACATGATTATAAATAATTTTATTAAATATTAAATATAAGTGAGGAGCCAGGTTGTATGGTAAAGTCAAGTGGGTGGCCACATCAGAACACTTCAGATTATTTTCATTAGCTGTAAATAAATAGTTTAATTAAAAAACAGATCAAAATATGTTTTCGCAAATTTGAGACCTGCTTATTTAATAATTATAAATTTTAAAATAAATTCTAATAAATAAATACAGTTCTTTATAAAAACAACCATGAAACGTTTAAGGTAGAGATACCTATTGGGATTTTTTGACTTTTTTCAGATTTTTGCTTATAACCCAAAAACCATACCTCCTATAGAAGATTTCACTCTTACCAAAATTAAAGGGCATAAAATTTCGCGTCGAATAACATACTTTTACTTAAAAGATAAAATCGGTTAAGCTGTTTAGCCATAATCGATCGTCAAACTTTTTTACAGTTTTTCAAAAACTTCAACCTCATTGCGGCCCGGGTTACCGTTGTGCATTTAAGATCAAACTTTGACAATCTCATTTTTTTTATAATATTTGCTACTATTCTGAGGGTCAGCAGCGCAAAAATTTGAAGAATGGTTTCTTGTGACCACCTAATAAGCATAATTCACTTTTACGCCAAGTTGATAAAAATTGCCTATATTTTTAGATCGATTGTGACTGAACGGTTAAACCGATTTTAACTTTTAAATAGTTGTTAGATGCAAAATTTTATGCCCTTTAATTTTGCTAAAGAAATTTTCTGTTAGACGCATGGTTTTCGTGTTATAAGCGAAAATCTGAAAAAAAGTCAAAACATTTCGTGGTTTTAGGCCCTCAAAAATTTACCACCAGCCAGAAACTGTCGCACACTCATATAACTTATTTGGGATGACTAACGTCGATTAAAATTATTTCCAGCTTGTGCATATTTATTGGCCAGCCGAAGTCGAATTTGCCTGGGCTAATATCCTATATGGTGAAGTAAAATAAATAATTTAAATTTTCTCTATATAGTCAATACAAATTTTTGTATTTGTAGAATAGAGGGATTCAAATCCACAACTTCCTAGTTCTTGCTTGGATTTTATTTTTACACGCTTTATATTAGCTTCACCTGTATGTATGTATGTATGTATCTATGTATTTATCTATATATCAATGTGACTTTTGTTCTGTTAAATTCCGCAAACATTTCTCTATAAAAATAATTGTTTACCTATTCAATTTAAATGAAATTATATAAAAATAATAAAAATAAATACATTTCATTCTGCTAAATTCCGCAAACTTTTCTCTATAAATATAATTAAGAGTAAAAAGTAAAAAAATTATATTTAAAAAAAACTAAAAAAACACGCTTCTAAAAAGTACAAAATAATCTAATAAGCATAAAGTCAAAAAGCGTGGGGCACTTAAGTCAAAATTAATTAAAAGTTTCTGGGCCCCACACTCTTTGATTAAAGTATTACATTACGAGTTTTTCGTGCGTGACTTCGGCACGCCCTCGAAGCTCGGCCCTCCGAACTAGTGCCCTGGCGGGCAGCGTCTCGGTCCAAAAATTGTATTCCTCTTAAAAAACCACACTCCAAATGTATACCCGTAAACTACCGAAAATACATCGTCTCTTAAAAGTTTCGCCTCTTTAATTTTTGAGTGGCGAGGGGGGGGGGGAGGAATAATTATCAATATATTTAATGTTTCTTAATTTAAAATGAATTGGAGTCTTGCATTTCAAAATTCGAGTCCAAATTACAATTATATTTCAAATTTCCCTGGTTAATGAAAATTGATTGGAGCCATCAGTTTAAAATCCGAGCTGACAATTATATTTCAAATTTTGCCTCGTTAATTAATATATATTTAATGTTTCTTAATTTAAAATCTATTGGTGTTTTTTCATTTTCATTCGAGTTCAAATGAATACAATATTATCTCGACACAAAGTCTAAATCAAAAATATATAGTTTTAGTAACAGAAATCAAGATATAAATATTAATGTTGCATTGGTGTAATGGCTAGAGCTGATGCCCTTAGTTCAAGAGTTCGTCGGTTCGATTCTAGGCAAGAGGGTAATTTTTTTAAAGAAAATTCTCTTAGCGTTGTTACAAATTAATCTAGGCTCTTATATATAGTATTTTGTACTTTTTAGAAACATGTTTTTTAGTTTTATTAAAATATAATTTATTTTGATAAGAATTCAAAAAATTGGAATCCCTATAACTCAGGATTGCCATCTTTTTTTAAGAAAGAAAGAGCCGGTGTGCTTTATTCTAATCTGCTGCATTTCTTAACACCTCTGCATAATAAATTGCATCACAATTCTAGTATAATAAGCTCTAGTCGCTTTTGATGATCCTAAAGAGTGAAATGTGATCAATTTATATTCAATATGTATATAATCCTCTACTTTAACCATTTCATATTATCATATATTCTTGTTTCAATTTTTTTTTTTTTTTACAACTCGGATTAGAATCAAAACTAAATTGATGAGAGTGGTCGTGTTGGATTGATAAAAAATATTATAATACATGTATATTTGCACATTTCAATAGACTACGTAACAATGTATTAATCTTGAATGCCATATTAGGCCTCAGAAGAGGGTAAATATATGCACAGTGAACCTGTTTGATTACATGGAGAAAATCTTGAAGAACCATTCTTTATATCCCACTATTAAACGGCTTTTTTTGCAAAATCATTTATTTATTTATTGACTGTAATCGAATATTGTTTTTATTTTGCAAAAGAATAAGAAACATTTATTGTCAATTGTTTAGAATATTTATAAGATAATATTGTAATTTTTTATGTAGAAAGAACATTAGATAGTGTATAATTTGTCACTAAAAGATCGATCAAATCGGTTAGAGGTCAAAAATCCCGCCTACAAGTCTAAACTAGAGTTAAAGACCTTCACTTATATAAGTCATTTACGTAAAGTTAACTTTAAGTAATCGCCTTAATTACTAGTTACAAAAATCAATATTTTAAAATAATTTTAGTCCTGATTAATTGGTTAATAAATTAACTAAGTACCGGTTGAGTTTTTTTTATCTTGATACAGTCTTATAACTCAAAAACAGTGCATTATATGAAAAAAAGTTTCAAATAAAAGTTTATTTATATCAAGGGGAAACCGAGGAGGTGAACCGCGACCTAATATGCTGTACACCTAATTCCGCTTGTACTTCCAAATATTTCCAAGTACTTTCAAATATTTCCAAGCACTCCAAATATTCTGAAGAATCTCCAAATATTTCAAGCACTTCCAAATATCCCAATACTTCCAAGATATTTCCAAGTATCAAATATCTCAAGTACTTTCCAAGATCAGCTTTCAACTTCAAGTACTTCCAAATATTTCCAAGTACTTCCAAATATTCTCAAGTATTTCCAAATATTTCCAAGTACTTCCAAATATTCCATACTTCAAAATATTTCAAGTACTTCCAAATATTCTCAAGTATTTCCAAATATTCCCAAGTACTTCCAAATATTTCCAAGTACTTCCAAATATTCTCAAGAATTTCCAAATATTTCCAAGTACTTCCAAATATTTCCAAATACTTCCAAATATTTCCAAGTACTTCCAAATATTCCAAGTATTTCCAAATATTTCCAAGTACTTTCAAATATTTCCAAGTACTTCCAAATATTTCCAAGTACTTCCAAATATTCCCAAGTACTTTCAAATATTTCCAAGCACTTCCAAATATTCTCAAGTAATTTCCAAATATTTCCAAGTACTTTCAAATATTTCCAATACTTCCAAATATTTCCAAGTACTTCCAAATATTCTCAAGTATTTCCAAATATTCCCAAGTACTTCCAAATATTTCCAAGTACTTCCAAATATTTCCAAGTACTTCCAAATATTCCCAAGTACTTCCAAATATTTCCAAGTACTTCCAAATATTTCCAAGCACTTAAATATTCCCAAGTAATTCCAAATATTTCCAAGTACTTCCAAATATTTCCAAGTACTTCCAAATATTTCCAAGTACTTCCAAATATTCCCAAGTACTTCCAAATATTTCCAAGTACTTCCAAATATTTCCAAGTACTTCCAAATATTTCCAAGTACTTCCAAATATTCTCAAGTACTTCCAAATATTTCCAAGTACTTCCAAATATTTCCAAGTACTTCCAAATATTTCCAAGCACTTCCAAATATTCTCAAGAATTTCCAAATATTTCCAAGTCCTTTCAAATATTCCCAATACTTCCAAATATTTCCTAGTGACTCTCCAAATATTCTCAAGTATTTCCAAATATTCTCAAGTATTTCCAAATATTCTCAAGTACTTTCCAAATATTCCCAAGTACTTCCAAATATTCCCAAGTACTTCCAAATATTCCCAAGTACTTCCAAATATTTCCAAGTATTTCCAAATATTTCCAAGTACTTTCAAACATTTCCAAGTACTTCCAAATATTTCCAAGTACTTCCAAATATTCCCAAGCATTTCAAATACTTCCAAATATTCTCAAGTACTTCCAAATATTTCCAAGTACTTCCAAATATTCCCAAGTACTTCCAAATATTTCCAAGTACTTCCAAATATTCCCAGTATTTCCAAATATTTCAAGTACTTCCAAATATTTCCAGAAAAATTACTTCCAAACATTTCCAAGTACTTCCAAATATTCCCAAGTAATTCCAAATATTTCAAGCAATTCCAAATATTTCCAAGCAATTCCAAATATTTCCAAGTAACTTCCAAATATTTCCAAGTACTTTCAAATATTTCCAATACTTCCAAATATTTCCAAGTACTTCCAAATATTCTCCAAGCACTTCCAAATATTCCCAAGTATTTCCAAGTACTTTCAAGTATTTCCAAGAATTTCCAAATATTTCCAAGTACTTCCAAATATTCCCAAGTACTTCCAAATATTTCCAAAAGCTGCTTCCAAATATTCTCCAAGTACTTCCAAATATTTCCAAGTCCTTCCAAATAATTTCCAAGTACTTCCAAATATTTCCAAATATTTCCAAGTACTTCCAAATATTCTCCAAGCACTTCCAAATATTCCCAAGTACTTCCAAATATTTCCTAGTACTTTTCCAAATATTTCAAGTACTTCCTAAATATTTCCAAGTACTTCCAAGTACTTCAAATATCAAGTATTTCCAAATAGTCCCAAGTATTTCCAAATATTTCCAAAGTACTTCCAAAATACTTTCAAAGAGTGTGCACACCTACTTCCAATCGCGGATCACTCCTCGGGGGAAACTAAACTACGCTTTTGTTTGTCGACCTAGATGAAGTTTTCATCGGTATTTTAACGTAAGTTCTGTTTTTTAAATGGAAGCCTATATTTTTCTTTTACAGTGCCTAAATTTACAAAAAAACTAAACCACTTTCATAAGAACTATTTTTTATACGACATCAAATAAAGAAAAGATTAAATCAATTAGATCTCAAAAAAATCTTAATAATTATTTTTAACAATTATTTTTAACTTAATTATCAAATAATAATGATTAAATAATTAATTATTAAATAAATAATTATTAAATTGAAAAGTCAAAACGATGAAAATAAGTGTATATAATGATCTTAAATCTTCATTATTATACACAGATTTAAGTGATTATTTTTTACTTAATTTCGTGAGCTTAAAAAATGTTTATTTCTCGTGTCAATTCAGTAGATAGTTATTTTGTATTACCATAATAAAAATGAATCATTTTTTATTGAAGAAAGATGTTTCATCCAGAAGACTTGCTATACACTCTGGAATGTCACAGAACATTGTCGGAAAATTATTAAATTATTTATTTAATAATTAAATATTTGATCATTATTATTTGGTAATTAAGTTTAAAAATTATTAAGAATAATTATTATTTGGATTTTTTTAGAGTCTAATTGGTATAATATTTTGTTTATTTGATGTCGTATAAAAAATAGTTCTTATGAAAGTTCTTCAGTTTTATTTGTAAATTTAGGCAATGTAAAGAAAAATATAGGTATCCATTTAAAAAACATAACTTGATCTTGAAATACCTTTGAAAACTTGTTCTAGGTCGACAAACAATAGTGTAGTTTAGTTTCTCCCTTGATATAAATAAACTTTTTATTTTAAAGTATTTTTCATATAATGCACTGTTTTTGAGTTTATAAGATTGTCTCAAGATGAAAAAACTCACCCGGTATATATTTTATAATTGATTACTAATATATTAACTCTCACAAATGATTGGAAGATGAAAATATCTTTTTAATTCAAATTTTTAATTTTAATTTTAAAAGAGGAAAATGAATAATAATGGAATTGGAATAATTATCGGAAAAGAGGTTTTTTCTTAAATTAGTTTTTTCCTCTTATTAAAAACAAGGACTAAAAGATGATCAAGGACAGTCGATGATGGAGAAGTAATCTCCGGAGTCGAAGCTCAAATACAAGTGTATACATTAATTCATGTAAAATAATTGGTTAAATAATCTAATAAAATTTTGATTTTAAATGAGATAAAATTTAAAAAAATAGAGTTAATTAAACTTTAGCTAAAAAGACGATTTTCAAGACTAAAAGTGAAAATTGAGGACATATTTCAAAGTATAAAGAGAAATCAATGAAGTTGTCCTTTGGTGGAAATATATACAGGGTGGGGCAAAACGATCTCCCACATTTTGAAGATGTGTAAAAAATGAAAACATTTTTGAAAAAAAAACATAAAATAATTTTTATTTTAAATTTGTTTTAAACATTATATCAGACGAAAAAAAGGGAGGGGGGGTCAAAAATGAAAATTCTAGCCCTTTCGACTCAAATTCAACCAAATATTGTTTACATATTCTGTGGGCCCCGAGAAGGCTAGAAATGCAAAAATAACCACCCAAAATGGGGGAGGGGGTCAAAAATTAGCCCTTTCGACCAAACTCAACCAAATTTTGTATACATATTCTGTGGGCCCCCAGAAGGCTAAAAATGCAAAAATAACCACCCGAAATAGGGGGCGGGTCAAAGATGAAAATTCTAGCCCTTTCGACCAATTTGTATACATAGTTTGATCGAAAGGACAAGAATTTTAATTTTTACCCTCCCCTCATTTTGGGTGGTTAGTTTTTCATTTCTAGCCTCATGGGGGTGTATAGAATATCTATAGAAAATTTGAGTTGAGTTTGGTCGAAAAGATTAAAATTTTCATCTTTGAACCCCCTTACCCCTTTTTGTTGTCTGACATAATGTTTAAAATATATTTATTTTTTTATGTTCTTTTCAAAAATGTATTCAGTTTTTTTCTAGTTAAATTTTTTGATTTTTTTATACCTCTTCAAAATGTGGTAGATCTTTATGGCCCACTCTGTATATATCGGGACTGTCTCTCATGAAGGAACTTTGTTCAGCGAATAGCCGTGATTTTTCTTTCTCTTTGCTTTGGGGTTGGTTGGCCAAAGAGTAAGAGCAAAGACTGCTTTGAGGGCATGGCGGTGAAAGAGCTCCTTTCTTAGTAGAGGGCGGGGGTGGAGGGTGGGTGTGGGGGTGAAGACAGCCGCGTTGGGTTGATTTATCCTTAGCTCGTTACGAATCGATTCGATAGACGACAACTTACCCTCCTAGAGGGGGGGGGTTGAGGCCACCCCTGCAAACGCTAACGCTACAACCCTTCAACTCAGCATCTGTGTCTGTCTGTCTGTCTGTCTGTTAGAGGCCAGGACAGATCGTACCTCGTTACAACGACACTTGTCTTCGCTCCGGGGCTAACTCTCAGCCCCCCCCCAACCCCCTCTCCTCACAAGGGGTGAAAGGAAGAAAGAAAAAAGAAGAGGATTCGCCAGTTAGCACAAGTGAAAATTTCATACACTTTGAGAATAAAAAAGATTTGATTAAAAACATTTGAGTTTTTGTTTGTATATAGGGCAATAGGTATGTACTTATATATATTAAATAAATACAACGCTAAGAACATTTATTAAATATGCAAACTGGGACACCATTTTCACTTTTCAGATAAAGAACAGAATTGTAGAAATGATCGAAATTTAAAAGAAATTGATTATTATACTGACTGATTTTCTAATATTTATCAAAAAATTTTAGATAAAACTTATTTTCGTAAATATTTACATTTACTAAAGGGAATTTTATCGAGATCAATGTCTATTGTCAAAATATTTATTTGTTTATCGTTCTTTTTTTAAAGCAACTATTTTCCTCATAGCCCAAGAGCCCACGACTGCCAGACCTTCGTTATTTTATAAAAGCTGAAAGTTTTTCTGTGCATGTCCCCTATACAGGTAAGAACGACCAGCGACTATAGAGTTTGGGTTGTGGTTACTTTGGCAGGTAACAGGTGATAAAGGTGTATAAAATAGTACTTTAAATTCGTTAAAGTATAAAGCTCAATTTTTTTATATTTTCTTCGGGATAACTTTAGAAATCTCGTCATCCATTGCCGGACACTTATGACAGTTGCTACCCCCTGCCAGACACCCCTAAACTTTAATAAATTATAATTATACTTTCGTTATAATATAAAAGATAAATTTTATATATGTTACTTGGCGACCTATAAAAAAATGTTACCTCAATAGGCGGACAGTTTTAATGGTTTTTACATAGATTTTTGACATTTCGGTTATTATTGATAACCATTGGTGAAGACATGGAGGAATCGACTTAAAATCAAAAATAACCATCGATTCTTATCTAATACTAGAGGAATAACCTTATTGCATTCCATTTTTGTTGTTTTGACTATTAATGACAACTTCTACTGAAAACGTGGAAGAATCGACTTAAAATCAAAAAGACTAAATTCTTTTATGGCAAACCACTCAAGCTTGAGTTTCTTAAAGTTTAGGGGTGTCTGGCAGGGGGTAGCAACTGTCATAAGTGTCCGGCAATGGATGACGAGATTTCTAAAGTTATCCCGAAGAAAATATAAAAAAATTGAGCTTTATACTTTGACGAATTTAAAGTACTATTTTATACACCTTTATTACCTGTTACCTGCCAAAGTAACCACAACCCAAACTCTATAGTCGCTGGTCGTTCTTACCTGTATAGGGGACATGCACAGAAAAACTTTCAGCTTTTATAAAATAACGAAGGTCTGGCAGTCGTGGGCTCTTGGGCTATCAATTTCCATTGATAAATTGAGTTTCCCTAAAGGTTTAGATTTATAATAAACGTTTTAAGATCGTTTCCATAAAATAATAATTGTATATATTATTCAAAGACTTTTGGTGGGAAATCTCCCAATATATCGATGGTTTTTTGAGGAAAAAGGAGCTAATTTGCAATTTCCAGAATGTTTCTAAAATTGAAAACTGCCCTTACAATTCATTTTTTTTTTTTTACTTTTTTTTGCCAGTTTTATAGATTTTTTTATGTAACGGTTGATGGTAAATATTAAGATATATATTTAATTTTAACTGATCACGTGAAGTAAATTGCAAGAAAATGAACAATCAGGAGATGTTGTACATTGGCCCATTAGCATAGTCGCTTACGCTAAAGGGGCCCAAATTACTGTACTATTTCTAATAATGAGGAAAAAGATAAACGAAATAAAAATTTGAACACGTTTCAGAAATGGCGCTTTGGATTAATTTAAATGCAGTTTGGTCCCAAACACCAAATAGTTTGCGCCCAGTGCCGGATCATGGGGTAAGCGGAAAGTTTTATTTGAACTCCTGAAGATGGGCTAATAACTCGAAATATATACCTACAGGTGAGATCAAGAGCTCAAAATAAACATACATTTGTGTTAATATTTCCTTTTTGTGAAACCTAACCTAGAAAATTCTCCTCATAAGTTACTTATAATGTTTCACCTAGAACAAACACCTAAATCCTTAAAAATTGTTTTTTAACTTTTTTATAACATTTGTATATTTACGGTAACGGAACCCGATAGAGAATTCGGCTTGGAACAACAATTTTGGTATTTTTAATTGCAAAGAATTTATTAGATTTTGAATTCATTAGTTTAATAACTTACCAGATGAAATATGCAAAGAATCAGAAAAAAATCGAAACTTTATAATGTGAAATCGAGTTGCCGGGAAGAACTCTAGTTCCCAAAAAAAAATCTTGAAACAATTGGAATTGAGGTAACAATGTATTGAATAGAAAACCTTATATATAAAAATAAAATCAATGTACTTTTAAAATATCTGACACTTGAATTGCTATTGATTTTCAGGCTAGTAGACCGAAACCGAACAGCCATGGTGGTCGGCCAATATAAATATTTGCAGCATAAAGATAGAATTGAATGTTCTTTATTCATAAAAAGCTAATATCCGCTTACCTTGGCAAGTAAACTCTCTTAAAATTCCTGTATATTTATAATGAGATCTATAGTAGGAGCTGTATGCTGATTCAAAACATAAGTTTCTATTAATGTTAAAAAGGAAGCTCCACCCATGAGTACACACACACTTTAATTAGTTTATTTCGATTATTAAATAAGTACTCACTATTAGGATAAAAAACATGTGTTAAAAATTAAAATGTGTTCACTGTACAGTCTTAAAGAGTCTTCGTTTTCTTCTGTTTATTATAAATATTGCATGAAAAAAATATAGCTTCTGCTTCTTGTGAATTATTTATCTCATGCATGTACGTGTACAAATGTACATTTTTTTCCTTTCAAACTGGATTATTTTTATTTCACTGGAAGGGAATAGTATAATATTATTTATAGTATCCATGTGTAATGCTGGGATGGTTAATGCGTCGCTTGCTCCTGGTATCGGGTTTTTTACGCGGAATTTTTAAAAATACTTTTTGTCTTTTGATGGAAATCTATGGTCATGTTATTTGTTAATGAGCATACATTTCTATTTTTTTCTTTTTCTTCTTTTTTTTAACTTGTTTATTATCTGTTAAATTGTTGTAATTAATTTGTATTGATGTTTGTTAATGTATTGTAGCTAGATTGTATTGATGTTTGGAAGACCTAGCCACAGAGGACTTGTGCCTCTAAGCAGGTCGAGGAATAAAGATTTACTTATTTATTATTTATTTATTTTGTATTCAATTTTAGAAACGTAACAACACCTCAATTTTTTTA
The DNA here is from genome assembly GCA_024734495.1 of Forficula auricularia. NCBI lineage: Eukaryota > Metazoa > Arthropoda > Insecta > Dermaptera > Forficulidae > Forficula > Forficula auricularia. The sequence continues at coordinate 166,789 of JALMQS010000914.1, forward strand.
ATGATTATTTTTAGTAGTTGAAATTTTATTTAAATCACACAAACACAGAAAAATTTATTATAATTATTTATTTAACTTACGAACAAATAATACAATAAAACCACGACGTTTCGATCGACTTATTCTGCGGTCGTTTTCAAGTATGAACACCCAGTTCGATTCAAATTCAATTAACCTAAAATCTATATTGTATTGTTTGTTCGTGTTCAATAAATAATTATAATTAAATATGTGGGACTGTTTGCGTCTTTTGCATTTTCATGTTTAAGTTGATTTCAGTTTGGGCCCTGCATACTAGCTCTAATTAACTGATGACCTTAAAAAAGCGGGTAAAATCAGATTGACCCTTTTTTTTCAACGCTATCGATATACTACATAAAAATCTTTGGCGGTTTTAAGATTTTTAAAGATATTTCCGTGTATTAAAATTGAGTTATTTTAGAATCAACTAGATGATTTCTAGTGGAAGGGAAGTGATCATATGTTTCCCTTGCACACGTCCCTGTCATATTTATATAAATATACTATTTAATTAAGTGGATATTGATGAGGCAGTCAAAAAAGAAGAAGATAATTTACACTATCTTTTTATTCATAAAACCGACGTTTCGGAGGCTATTCCCTCCTTCTTCAGGGTTTTGAAAAGTCAGTGAAGGAAATCCAATGCGGCATTCCCTCTGTCTCCTCTTTCAGTGGCAGTAACAATAATATATTGTATTACATTATAATTCTGCTGATAATGAAATACAATATATTATTGTTACTGCCACTGAAAGAGGAGACAGAGAGGATACAGCATTGGATTTCCTTCACTGACTTTTCAAAACCCTGAAGAAGGAGGGAATAGCCTCCGAAACGTCGGTTTTATGAATAAAAAGATAGTGTAAATTATCTTCTTCTTTTTTGGACTGCCTCATCAATATCCACTTAATTCACTTATCAGTCCGTCTCCAAAAATTACTCCAATCTTATATTATTTAATAAAAAAATAAAATATATATAAAAATATGAATTCTTACCTTTAAGGGATGCTGTGAATCTCATCTGAAGCATCCCATATGGTCACATGGTCTCCAGAATACACACACACACACAGATCCTCTTTCGCCTGTGTCCGTGTGTCAACTGAAAAGAAAGAAATAAAATATTAATATTATTATCTATTAGGAATAAATTCCCGTTAGCTTTTCACTTTCTTATCATTATCGGCTGGCTTTTAATATTTTTGAAAAAATTAATATTAAAAGTACAATATTATCATTTTCACTGAATTCTCTTATTTTCTACAGATTACTTGATCAACTCGTCAATATCTATCAAATACCTACAGGCCATTTTATAAAACATGTAATTTATATGTAATATCTTTAAAGTCAATTAACTCTTAACATATCTGTTAGACTGACCGGGTACACACACCTGTACCCCAACGGCACTTTCACTTGTAATATTTCAGAATTTAGGTCTCTTAGAAAACTGAAATTCCGCGGAATCCACTAAACTTAAAAAAAAAAAAAAAACAGTGCCAAAATCTTGGAAAAAAATCTGTGTGTTCAAAGTAAAAAATTTATTAATAGTTAATAACTTTAGTGGTTAATTCAAATACACTAAATAGGTAAATTAAATTTAAATATATACTAGGGTGGTCCTTCTCAATTATAACCTGTTCCCCCCAGCGATGTAAGTTTCTCATCTAACATAAATAACATGGGATTTTTGCCATTGAAAGATCGATTTTTTATTCCGGCCAAAGAAAAAGTTTAAAAAATTTGAAACTCTGTAGACATTATCCTTATAATAGTATCTACCCCTGAGAATTATTACAGATTTTTAGCTATTATAATTCTGGAGTCTATCACTTAGTAACACTAAGATATAGCAGTATTTTATCTAGCTGTAACTCCAAAATTATAATAGCTAAAAATCTATAATAATTCTCATGGATAGCTAGTATTATAAGTATAAAGTCTACAGAGTTTAAAATTTTTTGAACTATTACTATGAGGGAATAAAAAATTGATATTTTAATGGCAAAAGCATGTTATTTAGATGAGAAACTTACATCATCGCTGGGGGCACAGGTTAAAATTTAGATGGACTTGAAACTTGGGGAATATTTTTTATTTATTTATTTCAAACCATATGAGCCCTTGTACAACGTAAAAATTCGAAAATACCCAAAAATAAGGACCACCCTAATATATACATTAAAAATGCTGGGGTACACCTGTATCCCGTCAGTTTAATGAAGGTGTTTTCTCTTTGTCACTCGAATAAGGGTTAAAATCGTTAGTTAATGAAGCGGTTTATCTACTCTTATTAAACGAGCAAAAATTGTTTGTTTATATATTTATTTGTTTGTATCTTAGTTCTATTTTGAAAACGGCTCTACCGATTTTGATGAAACCAACTCTATTAACAAGTTTTGAGGATGAGAAAACGATCTGGCTAGGTCTGGACCTCGACAAATTTCATCTTAATTGATCTTTTCTATAATTAAAGTAATTATTGATAGATGAAAATCTCAATAAAAAAGTTTATTTACATTTTTTCAATTATCTTTTATTTGTTAATTGGTTTTTTAATTTTAAAACCCACTAATAGGTTATAGCAAATATTATATATATATATATTAAAATTAAACAATTTAATTGATTGGATGGAGAGGGAGAGATGAAATCCAATCGACTTGATTGGGGAATAATGGAATTGAAATAATTATCGGAAAAGAGGTTTTTTTATCTAATTAGATTTTTCCTCTTATTAAAAACAAGGACTAAAGATAAATAAGGACACTCGATGGTGGAGAAGCAATCTCCGGAATCGAAGCTAAAATACATGGTATACATTAATTAATGTAAAATAATTGGTTTAATAAAATTTATAAAAAAAAAAAAAAAAAAAAAAAAATTTAATTGATGGGAAGGAGAGAGATTGAAACCAATCGACTTGATTGGGGAATAATGGAATTGAAATAATTATCGGAAAAGAGGTTTTTTATCTAATTAGATTTTTCCTCTTACTAAAAACAAGGACTAAAGATGAATAAGGACACTCGATGGTGGAGAAGTAATCTCCGGAATCGAAGCAAAAAATACAATGTATACATTAATTAATGTAAAATAATTGGTTTAATAAAATTATAAAAAATAAAAATAACAATTAATTGAAGGATTAGACATGGATTGGGAGGGGAATAATGGATTTGAAATAATTATCGGAAAAGAGGTTTTTTATTTAATTAGTTTTTCCTCTTATTAAAAACAAGGACTAAAAAGATGATCAAGGACAGTCGATGGTGGAGAAGTAATCTCCGGAATCGAAGCTCAAATACAATGTATACATTAATTCATGTAAAATAATTGGTTTAATAAAATTTAAAAAAAAAAATTTAATTGATTATAAATTCGAGTATTAAATCCCACAAAGAGTTAATAAGAAATATGATTATATATTAGAATTTGCCAATTTAATTGATTATTATAAAACTCGATAAATTGTTATTTAATTAAAAAAATAATTATACGGAATTTATTTATATACCTATATATACATAATCTGTGGGCCACTAGAAAATTAGAAATGCAAAAACTGGGGGTGGGGGTGGGTGGTGCAGGAGGTGGGGTGCAGGGTTGGTGGAGTGGCGGGTTCGGGGTCCAGGGGGCATAGCGGGGGTGCGGTGCGCGGGGGCGTACAGGGGTGGTTGTACGGGGGTGTGGTGTGCGGGTGCGGTATGGGGCGGGGGTCCAGGGGCGTAGCGGGGCTGGTATGGGGGTGGGGTGCCGAGGTGGTGTGCAGTCAAGGGGTGGTTTTTATCAGAATTTTAAATTAAAAATAATATTAATATATAACTTTTAACTGAAGCAAAAAGTTGCCGAGCATCGCTCGGTGAGCTCCAGGTATTAATTTTTATGAGGAAAACTTCCTTTTATTGTTATTTCGAAATGTCTAAGGGCTGGCGTTTCGATTTAAAAATATTGGTAAGTAGGTACTAAGGCACAATTTTCTTATAGAGTTCAGATTCCTAATAAAAAGAAGAGTTTAAATTCCAATGGAAATCACAAAAAAGAAAATTTTTTAAATAATAAATCAACAACAAATTGGAATGATTTTTGTTGTTTCTTAGGTTATAATTAGCTACAAAAAGAAGAGAAACAAAGAGGTTGTCCTCTGCTTGATGCAAATAAACATATCACATATATATATCGAGATGATATATCTGTATATATTATTTATTTGTTTGAGACTATAGTTTCGAAGACTTGGTCTTCATCATCAGTTCTTTCTTCAATTATAAATGTTTTTTCATGGAGTCAATATTATATGGATATTGAAAACTTTGCTCACGTACAATGCTGGCTAGGAACCAATAAAGACATTCTATCCGGTTCACATTCAAATATAACAATATGTTTCCCTTTCTCCTTTAAATTAATTAGTGCAACCGAATCTTACAGAAATTTTGAAATCATTCACTAAAATTCAAAACTCTGTTTGAATAATCAAATAGAGTTATCCAATAGTAATCTGCTTAAGATGTTTGCTAACAAAAGATAAAAGAAAAAGGAAAAACCCTTCTTTTGTCAGCCTTTCTAAGGAGAAAGGAGAAAGGGAAACATATTGTTATATTTGAATGTGAACCGGATAGAATGTCTTTATTGGTTCCTAGCCCCAGCAGTGACGAAGGAACACCAAGTTTTCAATATCCATATGATATTGACTCCATGAAAAACATTTATAATTGAAGAAAGACTGGTGATGAAGACCAAGTCTTCGAAACTACGTCTCAAACAAATAAATAAATATATATATATACAGATATATCATCTCGATATATATATGTGTGTATGTTTATTTGCATCAAGCAGAGGACAACCTCTTTGTTTCTCTTTGTGAATCAACAACTCTGCTACTCTCGGCAAAACAAAAACTTTTCAATTATAATAAGCTACTTTGATTGTATAAAATTATAAAGAACTTAAGCATTTCTTTTTCAAACAAATACATACTTTTGCTTCTAATGAACCACCGAAACAAAACAACAAATACAGAAAAAAATAAATAAATAAAATAAAAAATCAATGTTGGAATTCTACTAATGAGTGGATGGGTTAAAGTTAGAGTAGGTTTTTAGGTGGATTTGAACTCGTTAAGCAGGTTTTTAGCGATGCCGATGCAACTCTCTTCCATATCCATGTGGGCAGTCTGGCCAATTTCATTCAACAGATAGATTGCAACGATAATAATAATCAAACAAATCAATCCTATTATACATTTCTATAAAATAATGATAAAAAATATATACCTATATAAGCATATATTTTATTAAAAGTCAGCTTTTTATTTTTATTTAATAAAGATGGAATTTTAATATTTTTTGTTGTTGTTGTTGTTGTTGTTATTGGTTAAATTTGTTATGAATAACTTGAAACGCGTCCTGAGATTTTATTCCAGAAATCATGTCTGGAAAGATTTCTCTGAAAAATATAATAAATAATCTGTGGAAAACGCAAATTAATGCGGGCGTTGTTCAAGAAATCAGAAACATATTTATAATAAAAAATGTTTCTTAGTATTAGCTACATAACTTACTCGTACGGTGTGTTTTGAGGGATCGGATTTGCATTCCAAGGTACCTTTTTAAATCGGAAAACTTTTCTTTAACACTTGATACTGATTTTTTTTTCATTTAAGTTTTAGAAAAATTTGCCTTCGGAAAACGGTTTAAGCTCTAGATTTGTAGCTTTTTAACCGACTTCAAAAAAGGAGGAGATTTTCAATTCGACAGATTTTTTTTTATTTTTATATATATGTTATTCGATTTCTTCGCCAATTGTGAACCGATTTTGATGATTTTTTTTTGCATTGGGTTCAGTCCAGTTCCCGATTGGTCCCTTTTTTAGCCGACTTCAAAAAAGGAGGAGGTTCTCTATTCGACTGAATTTTTTTTTGTATCTATGTTACCTCATATCTCCGCCAATTTTGAACCGATTTTGAAAATTTTTTTACATTGGGTTCAGTCTAGCTTCCGATTGGTCCAGTTTTTTTTTATTGGTATTAGACCTTTTTTGTTAGGTTTGTTCAGGCCTAACGTCTTTGTGTATGAACCGATTTCGATTATTCTTTTTTTATTGGAGAGGGGGTATCTTAGGTATGGTGGCATATTAATTTGGTCAAGTACTAAAAAAAATTAAATGCGAACAAATAAAATACACTAAAAGGTATAGAATAATTATTATCTTATTTAGTTACAACTCAACGACGAAATATTAACATGAAATTAATTTTTGAAGTCGGTGCCAAACAAACTATATCTATAAGCGAGCGTACCCGCCAGAACGTACTAAGTAAGATCCGTCGAGTGCGATTCATAAGATATAGTATGTTTGGCACCGACTTCAAAAAGTAATTTCATGTTAATATTTCGTCGTTTAGTTGTAACTAAATAAGATAATAATTATTTTATACCTTTAGTGTATTTTATTTGTTGCATTTAATTTTTGAATTCGGTTTTATTTTTTCTTAAAATTATTTCCATTGATATTGGACCTTTTTTGTTATGTATGTTCACGCAGAACTGCTTTGTTTATGGACCGATTTCGATGATTCTTTTTTTATTGGAGATAGAGGCATCTTAGGCGTGGTGCCCTATTAATTTGGTCAAGTTCTGATGATATGATCAATGACAAAATAACTGAAATCTCCAATTCTTGTGAGGCAAATAATCGAAAATTATAATAAATAAAATCTTTTATAAAAAAAAACAATCTTAAAACGTTTATTTAAAACCCGCTAGCGTGTCTAGATAATTTCTCTATTTATGAATTGAATTTTATTATCGATTTCTGATGACGAGGGAGAGGAGGAGAGATACCAATCGATTTGATTGGGGAATAATGGAATTGAAATAATTATCGGAAAAGAGGTTTTTATCTAATTAGATTTTTCCTCTTATTAAAAACAAGGACTAAAGATTAATAAGGACACTCGATGGTGGAGAAGTAATCTCCGAAATCGAAGCTAAAATACAAGGTATACATTAATTAATGTCAAAATAATTGGTTTAATAAAATTTATAAATGTATATCGATTTCTGATTCCTTCGCACGAATCTTTCTCTTACAAGATGCATACAATAAGGTATTATTATAAGTCGGTATTCTTAACATCACTAAAAAAAAAAAATTTTTAGAAAAAAAACCGACTTCAAAAAAATTAAATGCAACAAATAAAATAATAAGAATTCAAAAATCAAATAAAATGCACTAAAAGGTATAAAATAATTATCTCATTTAGGTACAACTAAACGACGAAATATTAACATGAAATAACTTGCTTTGAAGTCGGTGCCAAACAAACCAAATAAACGAGCTTATGCGATCTTTCCAAGGTACTAAGAAGTAAGTAAGATCCGTCAGAGTGCAATTCGTAAAATGTATATGTTTGGCTCCGACTTCAAAAATGTGGTTTCATGTAATAGTTTCATCGTTTAGATGTAACTAAATAAGACAATTATTTTATATCTGTTAGTTGATTATTATTTATTTGTGAGTTCTTATTATTTTATTTGTTGCATTTAATTTGTTTTTGAAGTCGTTTTTTTTTTAATTTTTAGCAAATTTTAGCATAGTAGATACAAAAGTAGTAGTTCTTGAAGTGGTCAGATTTTTGCAATTTTTTTTTAATATACCAAGAGTTAGTCGCAATACTGCGGTGGGTTCCACATAAGATGCATGTGTTTGTGTGTAGCCTAGCTAGTATTTTTCAATTAACTTTTGTATTAACAAATTTTACATTAGTAGCTACATAAGTAGTGTAGTTCATCAACTGGTAAGATTTCTTCAATTTTTATTTTCTGTATGAGTTAATTAAAATACTAGATGGGTGAATGTGAAGCCTGCGTACTATTTTAATTAACTCGTGGTTCACCTCACTTAGAACGGAAAATCAGCCCAATATTTTTTATACCCAGTTCTGGAAATTGAAAGCCTAAATATCTAATGAATTTAATGTTTAATAAATATAAACATTTTAGGATAAAAACGAACTTTCTACGATTTTAAGTTCTTATGTTCTTAGAGGCTATACTGAAATCTAAACAATTTTTTTTTTCTTCTTTTTTTGAATGTTTTTTTATTTAAGGACATGCGGCGGCCACGCAAAGGTCGTGTAGCGTCACGCAGATTCATTCTCTTTTGTAAGGATCTAATTTAAATTTATATAAATGCAAAAATCATATTGCTTTTAAAAAATATGAACTCAATTATCTGGGCTAGCAAAAAAATAAATTTCAAATGCTTCGAGCACTTGATGAGTCAGATTCCTACCAATTTTGGGTTGAGAAAAACGAATATGACAATGAAAAATTTTTCTTAGCTCTAGTTTCTGTGAAATACAGTAGGTGGCGGATCAAGAGAAAAAGATACATTTTAATTACATATGCTAACAACATTGAAAGTGCATTTTATTTTTTTACAAATTGTAGTTACATTCTAAGAGTTCTACATTGCTGGAATAATACTTCACAGATGGTCGTGTCTGAAGAGATTTATGTGGTGCCTTCATCAGATCGTCGTTTTTTAGCTTGCCTCTTTTTTGTTGCCCAGTGTTATTAGTCCATCAGGAATTTACAGATTAGTTTTTAACCTGTAAACTCCTGATGATGGACTAATAATCCGAAATATATTGAGATTGTATACACCTCTTTGAGTTTTATTTCATTCACTCTGAAACTACACTCCCTTTACTTTATTAATGTTTATTATCCTTTATAATCACGTAGTTTTAGTTTTTTAGTTATAACTCGAGTTCTAATTGAGCTACAAACAAGTGGTAATTTGTAAATCAAGAGGAAGCTGTTTTCTATTAGTTCAACAAAATATTGTGATCTCAAATATTGTTGTTTAATATCTAACGGAACTCGAAAATAGGTCAAAATGGTCTTTTTCACCGTTTTGATCGATTATATCTCCAAAACAAGAGCTAATCGGTAATCTTTATGGTGATTTTTGAATTCAGCAGGTGGAAATACATAAGAATCAGCTATTTTTGAGCCCGAAGCATTTTCATTGTTGGGCAGTGTTATCAAGCCCTTCGGGTTCGAACAATATTTTCTCCAGGCTATCCTGAATTTTAAACCTGCTTCTATCGTTGTCATATAAGGGGCATTCCAGCAAAATATGGCTTACATTCATTACATTGAATGTTTATTTAAGTAACTATTTAACTCCATTCGAGACTTTTTCAGTCTCTATAACAAACATGAAACAAGCAATAATAGAAATAACTCATTTTGGTAATTTTGAAACACACGCACATATTTTGTTTACTAAACCTTAGAGAAAGCAACTTTTTTTTATTCTTTTTTTTTAAATTTTGCCATTGGGAGAAATTCTCCCGAAACGTTTGGGAATTGAAATAACGTTTTTTTACGATTTTTTTTAAAAGAGACGGGAATTCAATCAATATTTTTCGGACAAATTCTAAGATTTTAGTAGAAATATTAATAAATTGCGATATCAGGGGATTCATCCCCCAAAAGATTGATTGAATTCTGTCTCTTTTAAAATACATCTTGGTTAATCTGAACCCGAGCTGATTTTTTTTTGAAAAAACTTTAACCATTTCCAAAAAAAGATGCTCAAAACTTTAATTATACGTTTTTAAGATTGTTTTTTTTTATTTGTATTTTTTTATATATAGTTATACATATATACTTTATACAATAATCGATTTATTAAAAACAGTTTAAAAAGTACATGTTCCCTTAATTGTAAGCCTGTCTAAAAAAAGGGAGATAACTAAGAGTTGGGCTAGCGTTGCTGGTTGCCTATACACAAGGTTCGCTAAAGATTTCTCAAATTTCACAAATCTTTCATGTAAATGTCAACTCCCGTTGTTACGATTTCTATCAAAAGCTTGCTGTACTCCTTCTAGTCTATATCAAGCTTAAAATTTCGAATTTCGTAACTGTGAGACTTATGGTTTGCGAAACGCACCGAGTTGGTACATACCGAGGTGACTCACAATATCCTAAGAATCATTCTAAGGATATTCTAAGGACATTTTAAATCTTCTTAGAATATTCTGAGGATATTGTGTGTTACCTGGGTACATACCTACGCACTGAGGAATGGATTTTTGGTAACTTTTTAGCCTCTGGGGACCACAATATCCGGTTTTATATTCTAAATCCTGTTTCAAACTATTAAGGGCGACGATTTCTTCAACCTAGAAGTCACAAAGTGAAATGAATTTCTTTCACCTTGGATATAAAATAGAGTCAGGTTCCAGGGAGGCGATTACAATACTTTACATTATATATACCGGTGAGTTTTTTTATCTTGAGACAGTCTTATAACTCAAAAACAGTGCATTATATGAAAAAAAGTTTCAAATAAAAGTTTATTTATATCAAGGGGGAAACTAAACTACGATATTGTTTGTCGACCTAGAACAAGCTTTCAAGGGTATTTCGAGGTCAAGTTCTGTTTTTTAAATGAAAACCTATATGTTTCTGTACATATTCTTAATCTAGAAAAAAAACTGAACAACTTTCATTAGAACTATTTTTTCATACGACATCAAATAAAAAAATATTAAATCAATTAATCTCAAAAAAATCCTAATAATTATTTTTAACAATCATTCAACTTAATTATCACATAATAATGATTAAATATTTAATTATTAAATAAATAATTTAATAGTAATTAATAATTTAATAATTTTGCGACACTGTTCTGAGACATTACAGGGTATATGAGGTATTACTAGTCTTCTGGATGAATTCCAGTTCCAATTTAGTCATTTTTGGCCTTTTAAGTTTCTTTGCAGCTTTTTAAATTTCCTATTTTTTTTTTTTTAAATAAATTTACAACAAAGATAAAATGAATCTCCTGAGAGCAAAATGATTAAATTATTAATTATTATTAAATTATTTATTTAATAATTAAATATTTGATCATTATTATTTGATAATTAAGTTGAATGATTGTTAAAAATAATTATTAAGGATTTTTTGAGATCTAATTGATTTATTATTTTATTTATTTGATGTATATAAAAAATAGTTCTAATGAAAGTTGTTCAGTTTTTTCTAGATTCAGAATATTTACAGAAACATATAGGTTTCCATTTAAAAAACAGAACTTGACATTGAAATACCCTTGAATGCTTGTTCTACGTCGACAAACAATAGCGTAGTTTAGTTTCCCCCTCGATATAAATAAACTTTTATTTGAAACTTTTTTCCATATATAATGCACTGTTTTTGAGTTATAAGACTGTCTCAAGATAAAAAAAAAACTCACCCGGTATATATCATTACAATGATATAGAAAATATATAGATATATTTATGTGAAAGTAAAAATTCACAATGTCATGTGATATTTTCAATTGAATTTGTTGTGAACCTTCAAATAAATAAAAATATAAAAATATTATATAATTTAAAATAAAGATATTATCAAGAATTATAATGTATTAAGAATAATAATTTTGCAAGAAAGGCAAATTATAAAATTTAGAAGGTCTTTAAAACAATTACGCAACAATCAAAATATAGTTCAACAATTGATTTATGAAAAGAACATTTAATAATTGTAAGATTGTTTAAGTATAATTTTCTAATACAAAGAATAGTAAATTTTAGAATAATAGTAAAATGTTTACTTGATTTAATCATATGAAAGGAATAGAGATAGAATAAACTTAAAAACTGTTCGACTATCAACAAAATTTATAATAAAATAAAACGTAAATTCACTATTTCACACTTACACTCATTAGAATCGGGAACTCGAAAAATATATAGAAGAATACCCTTCATTTCTAATCATCTGACATCTCCATTAGCTTATACCCTTAGATCATATGGAATCACTCCTGCTTTATACAACAACAACAATTTAGGCTCCCAATTAATTAACAACAAAATAGACAAAATTGATAAATTAGACAAATCAGGAGTGTATAAATCAACTTGTCAAGATTGTGATGCTTTTATATTGGGCAGACAGGTCGCGCTTTTCAAAATACGTTACCTCCGAGCATGTAAGAGCGCCTAATCATCTCAACAAATCCGATACATTAATTTAGATTCGACCTCAGCCTTCGCAATTCACTTACATGAATCTAACCATTCAACCTCTAATAATAAACCTATCGCCATTCATTTTGAAAGAAAAGGCCTTAAATTGGACCTCTTGGAATCCACCGAGATAAAAATAGCCCTCTCTAATAATTCGAATATTTTAAAGTAATCAATTGGAAGTGTATAAAAATACAATGATTGATTATATGTTATAATAAATTAAATAAACATTCCTTCCATTGTCTGCACATTGAATATACTAGAGGTAATTGCACTCTCTCATGTACCTTTCAAATTGTACCTTCTCAGGTACTTGTCCATTCGTTATTATAATAGCAGGTATAGATCCCTTTCAGCCAGCTCAAATCTCAATAGAAAATATTAATTCTTAGAACAACTTCTCCTCTTCCCCTACTTTCCCCTCACCACATACAGTTAAAAAATTTTTTAAAAATTCTTACTTGTAAAACTATTTTTCCAATATATAATCAGTTTTCTTAGACTCCTGATGATGGGCTAACCTTCGAAATATATCGAATTCAAAACTCAATTTTGTTTTATTTCTTTTTTTGTGAAACCTACCTCGTATCTTACTCAAGTTTTATTATTATATTAAAATGTTTCACCTAGAACCAACACCGAACTCCTTAAAAGTTATTAAAAACTGGGGATCCCAAAACTTAGTTAACTTCGATGCAGTGAAAACTCAGTGTTGCCTTATTTCTAGGCGCGTCGACAGAAACCTCCCAAACATATCATTCGACTCAAACTCACTAGAATTCAGGGATAAAATTTCAATGTTAGGCGTAACTCTAGGGTCTGTCCGACTTTTCATGGAATGACCATATCTCAACCACTGCTAAAGCTGCAGCGCGCAATCTTGGTCTCCTATTTAGGTCTAGACGCTGTTATACTCCCAGTCAACTTCTTATACTGTATAAGGCTCAAATTCGTCCCTGTCTCGAATATGGCTCTCATCTGTGGAGGGGTGCCTCCAAGCATTCTCTTGCTACACTGGATGCAATTCAGAAGCGAGCAATTAAACTAATAGGAGACCCGGCTCTAACCAACTCACTCGACTCCCTGGCTCACCGAAGAACCGTTTCTGCCCTTTCCCTGTACTACACATACTATCACAGTGTCTGTTCAGTCGAGCTGAAATCAACTATCCCCCCTAATGCCCTCTTTACGAGAAACACGCGGTCTTCTAACGCTCAGCACACCTTCGCTGTCAAATTGGATAAAAGTCGAACAAGCGCTTTCACCAACTCTTTTATCCCTATGACCTCCAGAGACTGGAACTCGCTCCCTGACACCATCTTTCCCGCGACTTATAACCTTCAGCTATTTAAGACACGTATCCACAGATATACAGCCCATAAAATTCTTTCTTCTTCTTTTTACGATAGAGGGGCCAACCCAGGCCTTTAGGGGTTGCACCTTTTTAGTGTAACTCCTTCTCTCATCATTATCATAAAAAAACTAGCTCTCTCCTGAACTCGAAATAAACATAAAATAGTAATACTAAAGTATTTTATTTGTCCAACAAAAAATTCTGATTTGTTGGTCAAACAATAAGACAATAGTTATATAAGGGTATTAATTCTGGTCTGATATTATTTTCCTCCGTATGGCCATTGAAATGTCTATAATTCATTTGAATTAATTTTCGACAGGTTATTTCGCTGATGGATGCCCAAATTCCTTTAAATCATTAGGTGTGTTCATTTCGCATGGGATACATTTTATCCCTCATTTTTCTCCTGAAAGAATTAGTTAATGTTAAAATTGTGTTTCATAGGATAATAAGGATTAAATTTATGTACCTATCCAATTGTAATATGTGACAATTCGATTTACTGTTTCTTTTGATCTTCATTTCGATCCTCATCCTAATCACTGTCTGAATTATATATGTTAGGCTCAAAGAACGAAAACGTCCCCAACGCGTTGTGGCTTCTTTAAAACATCCACTTCAGCCTGCTAACCAAGTGGACCCGGGTTCGAATCCGACACGAGGCATCCGGCTAAAATCTGACCCCGGGGTAGAGACACATTTAAAAAATATATAAATAGTATCGTAAATTGGCTTATGGCTAAAAAGACCGAAAAGCCAAAAAAAACATCCACAACGTTTTATTCTTAGACCATAAAAGCCTATAGACACGCCCTGGTATTACGAAATGGAGGAATGGAGTCAAAAAATGTAAATTCCAGCCCTTTGAACCAAACTCAACCAAATTTTGTATATCTACATATGTGACCTTCTGTGAAGTTTTGTGAAAAACGCATTTAAAGTTTCATAACTCATTATCACTTTGAACACACCTTCAGTTGGGAGATGCGATTTGGTATGGTTAGTTATGATTGGGTGCCGACTTTGGTGACGTAATACCTATGTGGTGACGTATTTTTGTGAAAATAACTATAAGAAAGGAAAATAATAAAGTGACGCTTCAGTCTTGTGCCAACTGTATTACGAGTGTTATCAATATCTCAAAAGTTGTTTCGCAATTTTGGTTCTTTTCTAATTTTGTTACTAAGCTGATGTTAATTTGAAGTAATTTTTATAATCTTATTCTACACCCTTTTTAGATACCAGAATCCACTCTTAAGTCCAAACCCGTTTTTTTGACACACTAGGTCCCTTTTCTCGGAGAAGGTCACAAATAGTGAGGGTACCCAGAAGGATAGCAATACAAAAACTACTACCCAAAATGGCGGAGGGTTGGGGAGGGGAGGGGGGCAAAAATGAAAATACTAGCCCTTTAGCCAAACTCAACCAAATTTTGTATACATAATCTGTAGACCAGGGGGAGTGGGTCCAGGGGGGTTCAGGGGGTAGGGGTCTCGGGGGGTTGGAGAGAGGGTCGTTGGGGTGGAGGGGCGTGGGTCCAAAGGGTGAGGGGTCCTTGGCCAGCAAGAGGCCCACCAAAGTTCCGGAACAAGACGCTCCCCGTCAGGGGCTAGGTGTTGCCCGGAGCGAAGCGACAGGCGACAGCTAGTATATTTATATATTAGAAAACTTACATATATATATTAGAAAACCGGGATGAGGGTGAATAAGATACCTGAACAAATCAGTTGCTTAGACATGGAAACCGCCCTGCCCCCACTGGAATAAAAAAATTTATACCTACGTGCGAATGTACGAGTAGTTTTCGTGTCTATGGTTAATGATCTTATTAAGGGTATTCGTAAATTTATTAAACAAATTATATGTGTAGCTACTTATTATTATGCCCGCCCGTGGCCTTCAAACACGAAAATCCGCCACTGCTTTTATAATCTAAAAAAAACTGTATAATTTAACCTCTGTTAACACTTAATCAAAAAAGTTTTTGATTATATTGTTGTTGTATATTATTATTTCAAACTCTAATACAAGATTCTTTTATATAATTTTTTTTTTTTGTTAATTTTATTTAACAAAAAAAAAAAAAAAAAAAAATTCTAAACAAAAATCAGTTTCTTACTTTCTTTTATCCTATGCAAAGAGAAAGTAGCAAATCTCTTAGAAGCTTTTGAAGTTGTTCTTCTTGAAATAAAAAAAAAAAAAAAAATCCAGATTTGCTTCCATCTTGGCTCGGGTGTTGTGTTGGATGAGAGTTGGAATTTCTTTGAAGATGCAAGTGGGAACAATATCGCCTTGTCTGTATGTCTGTCTGTCTGGTCCCCCCACCACCCCGCCCCCCGCACTTTTACCCCCCTCTCTCTCTATCTTTGCCCGCATCTTTTACCAAACGGAATTTGTTTATTTATTCAAATTAGTTTTGACCTTAGACCTGGCAATACGAAACATTTTCGTTCACATAATTCTCAAGTATAATCTGCACAGGTTCCATAAATAAATAAATAGACCCGCATCATTATATTGTTTTTCTTTTGATTTCATATTTTTGTTCTGTATCCCTAACGAGATGGATGGATCGATCGATGTGCGTGTGTTTGAATTTTGTTAAATTTTATCGATTGTCTGGTGATTATTCGTTTGTCGTTTTGTAGTGCAAGGATCTCTCTCCACCTGCAGATTTAATGCCAGCGCTTGACAATCAGCCGTGCAACATTTATAGGCCAAGTCCATTCCATTAATAAATCAGATAGAAAAAGTACCTACCAAAGGATACAAAACATTCAAGTCGAATGATTTTTACTTTATTTATTTATTAGTATCTATCTATATTTATCTATCTATCTACTCTTATTAAACGAGCAAAAATTGTATATATATTTGTTTGTATATTTGTATCTTAGTTCTATTTTGAAAACGGCTCTACCGATTTTGATGAAACCAGCTCTATTAACAAGTTTTGAGGATGAGAAAAAGATCTGGCTAGGTCTGGACCTCAACAAATTTCATCTTAATTGATCTTTTCTTAATTAAAGTAATTATTTATAGATGAAAATCTCAATAAAATAGTTTGTTTACATTTTTTTCAATTATCTTTTATTTATTAATTGGTTTTTTAATTTAAAAACCCACTAATAGTTTATAACAAATATTGTTATATATTAGAATTTGCCAATTTATATTGATTAAAATTCCTCTTATTAAAAAACACGGACTAAAAATATTATCGCAAGCTAGACGATCAAGTACAGTCGATGGTGGGGGGAAGTAATCTCTGAAATCGAACCCTCAAATACAATGTATACATTATTTCATGTAAAAAATTGATTCAATAAAATTATTATTTATTTAATTGACTAAAAAACTTGATAAAATGTTATTTAATTAAAAAAAATAATTATACTGAATTTATTTATATACCTATATACACATAATCTGTGGATCACTAGAAAGCTAGAAATGCAAAAACTGGGTGCGGGGTGGGGATGGATGTGGGAGGTAAAGGAGGTGGGGTGCAGTTGTGGGGGATACGGGGGTGGGCGAGGTGTGGGCTTTCAGGGGCGGAGTTTGGGTGGGAAGGGGCGGAATGGGGGTGCAGTGGTATGGGTGATGTGCGTGGTTTCGGGGGGGGGGGGTCAGAGGGCGTTTACTATATATATTTGTATTTTTTTTAATTTGGTTACCGTGCATCGCTCGGTGGCTCCAGGTACTCTATACTTATTATAATCGGATTGTGATTACGTTGACTAGATTTTTTTAATTTTAAAACCCCACTAAATGAAATTGATTAAAATTAGTAAATTTAAATCATCAGTAATGAATCTGTTGAAGCTTTTATTTTTGTGATTAATTTTATTAAGATTTGA
The DNA here is from genome assembly GCA_024734495.1 of Forficula auricularia. Classification (NCBI taxonomy): domain Eukaryota; kingdom Metazoa; phylum Arthropoda; class Insecta; order Dermaptera; family Forficulidae; genus Forficula; species Forficula auricularia. The sequence goes on from JALMQS010000914.1 coordinate 184,102, forward strand.
AATTTGGTCCAGGCAAATTACGATTTTAACAGAAAATAATTCCCGGTAAAGATTTTATTGCTGAAATACATTTATTGGTACTCCAATATTAATACACTAAGTTTTCCCTCAAATATATGTTGTGGAAATTTTTCTACGTGCCACAAAATGAGAAAATTTCGGACCTTTTTCAGTTTTTTTTTTAATAACTCTAAAACGTCTTATCAAATCACAAAGATATCTACTAGATAAATTAAAACACTTTAAATTACGCATAAAATGATAAAAATTTCATCTATTTATATTTAGTAGAACCGGTACTAGCGCCTGTCAAAATACAGCCCCCGGAATCACTTTTGAATATCCCTAAAACCGTACTTTTTTCGATTTTTCCTCATTTTGACCATAAAGGAGCACATTTTCGTCAAAGACGACTCTTCACATTTTTAAACTAAATTAAATTTTCTACAATTTAAATAAAGTTTTATTCTAATTGGATTAGGGTAACATGAGGTTGGAATTTTGAAAAAATTCAATTTTTAATATATATATTTTTGATTTGATAAGCCGTTTTAGAGTTATTCAAGAAAAACTGAAAAAACTCTGAAATTTTCTCATTTTGAGGCGCGTAGAAAAATTTCCACAACACAGATTTGGGGGAAACTTAGGGTAGTAATATTGGAGTAGTAATAAAGGTATTCCAGCAATAAAATCTTTACTGAGAATTATTTCCTGTATATGCCATTTTTTCACGTAATTTGTCTGGACTAATTTAGCTAGAGAGTAAACAAAATTTGATTAGATTTTATTGTAGAGAGAGACGTTTTGAAAATATTTTTCTGAATCTGGTTTTTGTTTAAATATCTACATTATGATTAAAACTTGTTAAATCTCACAAAAACAAATTTCAAACATCAAATTAAATTTTTAATCCACCTATATAATTAATTAAATATAAAATATTTTTAGTCCTGGGTTTATAATTTTTATCGTTTTTAGTTGCTGAGATATAAGCTCACAAAAAGTCATATTTGTTTATTATTAACAATACATTTTATTTCATTTTATCCATAGCTGAAACATGAGTAAAGAATTGAAATAGTATCTGTTATAATAGTACAAGTACCTGGAGCCACCGAGCGATGCACGGTAACCCCTGACCCCCCCTCCCGAAACCACACTCCTCGCCCCCACCAATTCACCCCCACTCCGCCCCATCCCACCACAACCGCGCCTCCCACCCCCCAGATCCGCCACAACTGCACCCTACCTCCTGCACCTCCCACATCCACCCCACCCCGCATTTCTAGCTTTCTCGTGGTCTACATATTATGTGTAAATTTGTTTACTAGTACACAAATTTGCCCACATTCGTTCATATTGATAAACATTATAAAAAATAAGTAGGAAAAAATAATAAAAAAATAATCGTATAGGATCTGAAATAAAAATATAAAATTAAATATGATTTGTTTCCAAGTTATATAAAAAAAGCCATTTGAACCACTTTATTTGTATATAACGTTTTGATATTTTGACCCCAAAAGGGGTTTGGGGGGCGTAGGAATGAAAATTATCAAATAACTCCTAAACTATTAACTCTACGGCAAATTTTATAATGAGCAATGTTGTAGGGGATGTGATTTCTGACAACTTTTGTTTAAAAAAAATTTCCCCCAAAAAGGGAGGGGGTGGTCAAAAATGAAAATTCTTTCTTGCTCTTGAACCAAACTCAACCAAATTTGTATTCATGGGTCACTAGAAGGCTAGAAATGCAAAAAATAACCACCCAAAATGGGGGGGGGGGAAGGGTCAAAAAATGAAAATTCTTGCTCTTGAACCAAACATATCATTCGACTCAAACTCACTAGAATTCAGGGATAAAATTTCAATGCTAGGCGTAACTCTAGTGTCTGACCTTTCATGGAATGACCATATCTCAACCAATGCTATGGGTCGGGAGTGGCGTGCGGGTGCGGGGGTGTTAGGGTTTGTGGTGCAGGGGGTGGTATGAGGGTCCGGGGGTGTAACGTGGGTGGGGTGAAGGAGTGAGACGGAGTAAAGTGGGGAAGTCCAGGGGGCGTAGCGGGGGCTGGTTGGGGGTTCAGGGGGCGTGCCCTCCCTGGCTAGCAAGAGGGCCGCCGAAGGCGGGCCTTGCAGCTAGTAAAAGAATAAGCATATTAATTATTTTGATTATTTATGTCCATCGATTAAATTAATAAAGTTGTTGTAGGGAAATAAGGAAAATAGCTTATTTCCCTACAACAACTTTATTAAACATATTAATATTTTATACCGCTAAGGATAAAGTCTAACAATGACCCATGGCAGTTTATTTTAAATTTTTACAAATAAATTTTTCATATCGCTCTTATTATAAATAAAGGACCCGTTTTTTTTTTAATTCTCTTCGAGAAAATTGATGAATTGTTAATTTGTAAATTAAAATATCTCAAGTAATGGTGAATTTTTAATTTTGTCTATACTTGTTTCAAGTTGCGCGATGGAAACATTGAAAAGTCCATCTAATATTAACTGCTTATAAATTATTCGGGACGTTTGTCTTTCGCCACGAGTAGAGTTGGCGGATCTGATGCTGAAGAAAAGGGGACGGTAACCCCTCCAGCTCTTTTTCACCCCCCCTTTTTTGAACTTAACTGGCGAAACATCACTTGACAGGTTTCTGTCCGATTTGCAGCCCAGGTGTGTCTGATGAAGATATCAAGACCGAAATGGCATGTGGGGTGGATTCGACTGGTAAAAAGGGCCGGAGAACCTGTCGAAACTTGTCATGGAAGAATCGCAGGAATTTCAACCCCTCGGCCGTCTACACGTCAACACAATATCCAAGGGAGAAAGTGCCAGCTAGTCAATTGGATTTTCAACTTCGATTTTAAAATATATAATTTTTATAAAAAAATAAAACCGACTTCAAAAAATTAAATGCAACAAATAAAATAATAAAACTCAAAAATAAAATAAAATAAACTTAAAGGTATAAAATAATAATCTAATTTACTTACAACTAAACGACGAAATATTAACATGAAATCACTTTTTGAAGTCGGTGCCAAACATATAGGTACATTTTATGAATCAAACTCGACAGAATTTTACTTAGTACGATTGGCGGGTACGCTCTCTTATATAGTTTGTTTAGCACCGACTTCAAAAAGTGATTTCATGTTAATATTTCGTCGTTTAGTTGTAACTAAATCAGATTATTATTTTATACCTATTAGTGTATTTTATTTTATTTTTGAGTTTTATTATTTTATTTGTTGCATTTAATTTTTTTGAAGTCGGTTTTATTTTATTTTTATAAAAATTACTTTTATTTTTCTCTTTTAGTGATGTTATTAATAGTGACTTAATATAATACCTTGCATGCATCTCGTAAGAGAAAGCGTCGGGCGAATGAATTAGAAAATGATATTTTTTTTTTTTTTTTTATAAATTTTATTAAACCAATTATTTTACATTAATTAATGTATACATTGTATTTTTTTTGCTTCGATTCCGAGAATACTTCTCCACCATCGAGTGTCCTTATTCAGCTATAGTCCTAGTTTTTAATAAGAGGAAAAATCTAATTAGATAAAAAAAACTCTTTTCCGATAATTATTTCAATTCCATTATTCCCAATCAAGTCGATTGGTTGCTCCTCACAACATTCCCAATCAATCAACTCCTTTATCAGAAAATGATAATAAAATTCAATTCATAAATATAGAAATTCTCTAGAAACGTTTGCGGGTTTTAAATGAACGTTTTAAGATTGATTTTTTTATATAAAAGATTTTATTTATTTTAATTTCGATTATTTGCTCATAAGAATTGGAGATTTACGTTAATTCGTCATTGATCATATCATCAGAACTTGACTAAATTACGAGTAATATGGGTACCCTCTTTCCAACATAAAAATAATCATCGAAATCGGTTCATAAACAAAGAAGTTATGCCTAAACAAACATAGCAAAAAAGAACCAATACCATTGAAAAAAAAACGGGACCAATCGGAAACTAGATTGAACCCAAAGCAAAAAATCATCAAAATCGGTTCACAATTGGCGAAGATATCAGGTAACATAGACACACAAAAAAAAAATCAGTCGAATTGAGAACCTCCTCCTTTTTTGAAGTCGGTTAATAACAAATAAAATAGTAGAAAAAACTACCGATCTCATACGACTTTCTATTAAAATGTTTCTTCTTTAAAATTCTCCAATTAAAATGTCACCTTTTTTTTTTTAACTAAATTATTCAAAGGAAATCAGCTCTCACAGGGTAGCCAATCAGCCCGGATTGCTAATTTTAGTTTTTTGCGTTCAATTCCAGAAGGGGGTGAATAAAAATCCTTCTGATATATAATTAAAAATAATCCATTACTAAGAAGAAATCAATGAGTTTGTTCTCTGATTATATAACTTTTTAAGGAGTTAGGTGTAAGTTCTAGGTGAAACATTTTAATATAATAATAAAAATTGAATAAGATGAGAGGTAAGTTTCACAAAAAAGAAATAAAACAAAATTGAGTTTTGAATTCGATATTTTTCGGGCCTGAGTCAGTTTTCTTTGACTCCTGGTGATAAGCTCACCCCCATTCAAAATTCAATTTTGTTTTATTTCTTTTTTGTGAAATCTACATTGCATTTTGCTCAAGTTTTATTTTTAAACTCTGCTTATATACCTACCTATATACTGGATGTGTCAACAAAATCCGCACAAATTTAACATTTTTTGAATTATAATGTTTATTGCAAAAATAGAGAAGTTTATAATTATTTTTGTACTAAATTGTTTGTTAGGTCTTGAAGAATAACAGGTCATTCAATAAGTCCGTAGGATAAGTAAGGAAAAAACAAAATTTTGACAAAACTCGATTTTATTATTCAACATAGTTGCCTTCGAGGGCGATACAACAAGTATAGCGATTTTCCAACTTTTCGATACCAATTTTATAGTACGATTTCTCTTTCTCGTAAAAATAGGCCTCAGTTTCAGCATTGGACTTCTTTTGGATTCTGGTGTGTAATAGTGAAGCCATGTCTCATCCATTGTCACATATCGACAATAGAATTCCATTTTATTGCGGTTTAACAGCGCCAAACTCCTCTGAAGCATCGATGCGTTGTTGTTTTTCGTCGACTGCGAGCTCACGCGGCACCCACTTTGCGCACAGCTTTTGCATACCCAAATGTTCGTGTAAAATGGTCAAAACAATACCATCTGATATCTTTACAGTGTCAGCTAGCTCGTGCACCTTCAATTTTCGCGATCGTTCATAACCAATTTGTGGATTTTCTTTTATGTTTTCTGGAATAACAGCTTCTTTTGGGCGTTCACTGCGCTCTGCATCATTTGTGCTGGTACGACCACGTTTAAATTCAGCAATATATTTATTATTTTCATCAAAAAGCAATGCTTTATTAAAACTAGAAATTCACTTTTTTCAATAACAAAAGTTGCTTCACATAAAATGCTATAACTCACGAACCAATAGTCAGATTGCTGTCAAATTTATACACGTATCGTTTGAAGGTTAGTACTAGATAAAAATCATATGGAAAAATTATTCTAGCGCCATCTACGTGTCATCCTACAGACTTATTGAATGACCTAATAGATATCGTTGAATGTCTCTTCAATAAGGGCTCTCAATGATTTTGAGGATTCGGATCATGTCCTGTCATGGAAAATGCTGGATACATATCTATAAATCTAAGAGTTTTAACAAAAAAAGTGGTCCAAATTCAATTCAACAAAATTGCCTTAAGAATGAGACACAATTAAGTTTCTAGGATGAGTGGTTTTCATTTTATGAAGGAAAACTGCAATTTTTAGCAAAAAATTGCAGTTTTTCAAAATTTCAACCTCATTGCACAGGATTACCAATATCCAATTAAAATGAAACTTTGCTAATCACATTTTATAGCCAATTGGCAACTTTTATGCGGTCCATACATAAGTTCCCAGAGGCTCATATGGTTCGAAATGAATAAAAAATATCCTCCAAGTTTCAATTCTCTATCTTAATTTTAATCTTTGCCGAACAACATTGCAAGTTTCTCATCATAACATGGTGTTTTTGGGATGAGAGCATAAATGTTTTATTCCGGCCAAAGAAATAGTTCAAAAAAATTTGAAACTCTGTAGACTTTATCCTCATAATAGTAGCTATCCTTAAGAATTTTTATAGATTTTTAGCTATTACAATTTTTGGAGTTACAGCTAGTATAAAATTAATGCTACATCTTAGCGTTAGTAAGTTATAGACTCCGAAATTATAATAGCTAAAATCTGTAAAAATTCTGATGGATAGCTACTATTATAAGGATAATTTTTACAGTTTCAATTTTTTTAAACCATTACTTTATTATTTAGACCAGGGCCACACCTAGGATTTTTCGGGGGGGGGGGGGGTAATATCTGATTAGAATCTGGGCCCCTTTTTGGCATTCCACTAGGGAAAAAAAATTTCGGGGTGCAATGCCCATTTTCACCCAAAAGTCGTTAAAATAGTTTTAATAAGCTGACGTGTTCTGATGTGGCCATCCACTTGACTTTATCTTACAACCTGGCCCCTCACTTACATTAATATTTAATAAAATTATTTATAATCATGTAGGGAGAGGGGTTAGTTTTTGCATTTTTATACTCCTAAAGGCACACTGATTATGTATGCAAAATTTATTTTAGTTTGCTCAAATAGCCTAGATTTTGAATTTTTAAGCCCCCTTCACCCCCTTAATTTTGGGTCAATATACACCAAATTCTAATAAGCTCTTAATCTCAATCGACTAAAACTATCTGTGAAATTTGGTGTCGATATTCACACTAGTTTTTAAGGTAGCTCGTCCATAAAAATTTGGTAACGCACAGACTTTTATCTAACAGAATAACCGACTAACAAACAAACATATTATATTTTATATTTATTTATTTATCCAGAATTTTAACAAAACAATTATTATCTCGAAAAATATAATTTTTTCGATGTTCACTTATTAGAGCTTTTTTGTAGAGCGAAATGCCATGGATTCGCTGAATTTTTTTAATCAAAATAGTTTCAGCCGTTTTTGAGATATTTTGAAAAAAACACTTTTTTCATGCACGATTACAATACTTGACCATACCCTATGGTATAGTAAAAAAGCAAATGACCTCTTTATATATTTTAAATTAAAGAAAAAAAATAGATTGATATATATCGGGGGGGGGGGGGTTTCGACCCCTCTAACCTCCCCACCTTGGTGCGTTCTTAATTTAGATGGAAAACTTACATCGCTGTGGGGCAAATGTTAAATTTGAGATAGATACTTTAAATTTAGGGATTTTTTTTTTTATTCATTTTGAACTAAATGAGCCTCTGGGAGGATAAAAATTCGAAAATACCCAAAATAAGGGCAACCCTGATAACTAAATATCGTAATGATGATATTTTATTTTTCACAAAATTAATTTATTTCTGTTTATTATTTTTTTGATACAATTTATATTATTTTGGGCCTAATTGAGCTGGAATATTTTTATAGTTAATTTACTAGCAGATAAATTGAAAATGTTTTACTTGCCCCCCCCCCCCCACCCCTCTTCTCTTTTTTATATTCTCGTTTACTTTATCAAGCGACTCTGTTTTTCTATTCCTTTGAGGTTCTTCTGATTAAAACAACATCATACAAGAAATGTTTCCACTTGAATTCATTCGCTCTTCAGATTTAATAAAAAGTTTCTATTTTTTTTGTTTATTATTTTTTTATTTAGTTATTTTTTGTTTTTCATAGTTGCAATTTTACAAATTTAGAGATTAATAAATTTTTCTCCGAGAGCGGGACAAAAAATATAATTGGAAATAAATTGGTTCAATTTTTTTTTTTTTTTTTTTTTTAATTTATCAAATTGAAAATCTACTCTATAAATTACTTGTTTTAGGTAGGTATGTTTATTTTTTAATGTTTCATCTTTTATATTAAGAATTTTTTGAGAAAAAAATAATAATAATAATAATAAATAAAGTGACTCAATTTTAATATTAAATTTATAGATCAAAGTGTACTGAAAATATTATATTAAGTATTAAGTAATATCTAATATTATATAATGTAGAATTTCATTTTATTATTATATACATTGACTTAAAATAAAAAATAAAAATTTAATCATTTTGATTAAATAATATATACATTTTTTGCTGTGAATAAAATAAAAATGCGCTTGTTCGGTGTAACTTTACGGCGCTCAAAATGTCACGAAAATTAAAATGTCAAAAACTGCTCTCGAATCTATCCTACTACTTATACATTAACTATAAAAATATTAATAATTTTTTTTTTTGAGTTGGTATATAATCCAATCCACGAATTAAAAATAAAAAAAAAATTGGTTAAATATTTTCAATTATTTTATAGGATTTCGTATATAAACGTAAAACAAGACTATTACGATTTCTTTCTGTTTATATCAGCGGTTCTAAACTTATGGGCCTCCACCAGAAATTGAACCGATTGTTGTATTTAATGGGATGTAAAAATTTTAACAACATAACAATAACTGAATTCTTCAAGTATTTTCAGTTATTATTACTTTTATATACTGATGTTAAGTGTGGCCTCATTTTACAAAAACTTGATTGCGGATTTGGAATACACATTATTAATTCTAAATGATTGCCAATTTTCATAAAAGTTAGTTAAAATATAACCGAGTTATGTCAAAAATAAAGATTTTTGAAAAACAATTAGCGCCCTTTTACCATAAAGAAATAATTTTATATGGAAAGGACTAAAAATATATAGAACTACTAAAATTCAAAATTTCATCAATTTTCATAGAAACAATAAAATTAACCGAACAATAATATTAAAAATTTTATACCGGAAAGAACTATAATCATTTCAAAATAAAATTCAAATTGTATATCCTATCCCGGTCAAGAATAAAAAAAAAATAGTACAGGGTGAATTACTACAATAGTTCTACAATTAGGAACTAAAAGTCTCACATTTTCTCAGGTATTAACTAACCCTTCAGGAGAGCAAAAATGAGTGTATCTTAATAACTCAAAATCTAAAAATGCCAGAAACTTCGAAATAGTCTTAAAATAATTCTATAAATGGGACATTAAAAGAGTCAATTTTTGATAACATTTATCTAAGAGAATACTATTTTTCTGTTTTGCAAAATTTGAAAATTATGGTTTTCGAGATATTCTTGAGATATTTTCTATGTAAATTGATGAAATTTTGAATTTCAGTAGTTCTATATATTTTTAGTCCTTTCCATATGAAATTATTACTTTATGGTAAAAGAGAGTTAAGTGTTTTTCAAAAATCTTTATTTTTGACATAACTTGGATATATTTTTAACGCTTCAAAAAAGGAGGAGGTTCTCAATTCGACTGATTTTTTTTGTCTAAGTTATCTCCGCCAATTGTGAACCGATTTTGATGATTTTTTGCATTGGGTTCAGTCTAGCTTCCGATTGGTCCCGTTTTTTTTTCATTGGTATTGGACGTTTTTAGATATGTTTGTTCAGGCATTACTTCTTTGTTTATGAATCGATTTTAATTATTCTTTCTTTATTGGAAAGAGGGTACTTTAGGGGTGGTACCATATTAATTTGGTCAAGTTTTGAATGATATGATCAATGACGAATTAACGTAAATCTCCAATTCTTATGACCAAATAATCGAAATTATAATAAATAAAATCTTTTATAAAAAAATCTTAAAACGTTCATTTAAAACCCGCAAACGTTTCGAGAGAATTTCTATATTTATGAATTGAATGTTATTATCATTTTCTGATTCATTCGCCTGACGCTTTCTCTTACGAGATGCATGCAAGGTATTATATTAAATCACTATTAATAACATCACTAAAAAGAGAAAAAATAAAAATAATTTTTATAAAAAAATAAAACCGACTTCAAAAAAATTAAATGCAACAAATAAAATAATAATAACTCAAAAATAAAATAAAATACACTAAAAGGTATAAAATAATTATCTTATTTAGTTACAACTAAACGACGAAATATTAACATGAAATTACTTTTTGAAGTCGGTGCCAAACATATACATTTTATGAATCGCACTCGACGGATCTTACTTAGTATGTTTGGCGGGTACGCTCGCTTATAGGTATAGTTTGTTTGGCACCGACTTCAAAAAGTAATTTCATGTTAATATTTTGTCGTTTAGTTGTAACTAAATAAGATAATAATTATTTTATACCTTTTAGTGTATTTTATTTTATTTTTGAGTTATTATTATTTTATTTGTTGCATTTAATTTTTTTTGAAGACGGTTTTTTTTTATAAAAATTATTTTTATAACTAACTTTATTGAAAATTGGCAATCATTTAGAATTAATGGTGTATTTCAAATACGCAATCAAGTTTTTGTAAAATGAGACCACACTTAACATCAGTATATAAAAATAAATTGAAAAGAAAAAATTATTTATTGATCGTTTTATAGTTAAAAAAATACAAAACTTTTAAGAACAACAAAATTCAAAACGTTTATTATAAATCCAAACGTTTCGTGTTGGTTTTTAAATCTCCGAAAAAGCAACTTTCTTTTTTCTTTTTTCAATTTTAAAAATTGTCAGTAATTAAAGGAGAAATTCTTCCGAAACTTTTGGATTTAAAATAAACATTTTAAAGACTGTTGTTGTTAAAAGATTAGTAATTTCTAATTATAAAAATAACTATAGATTTTGACCTCGCAATTTGTGTTGTAGAGTAAGGTATGTAATCTAATCGACAAATTAAGAAAAAAAAAATGAAAATTTTTAATTTTAATTTAATTTTTTGAAAATATATAGTATATATAAAAAAAAACCTAAACATTTTTACTTTACCATACAGGGTATGGTCAAGTATTGTAATCGTGCATGAAAAAGTGTTTTTTTCCTTCTTTTTTTCAAAATATGTAAAAAACGGCTGAAACTATTTCGATTAAAAAAATTGAGCGAAACCATGGCATTTCGGTCTACAAAAAAGCTCTAATAAGTGAACATCGAAAAAATTATATTTTTCGAGATAATAATTGTTTTGTCAAAATGTCTGTTAGTTAGTTAGTTAGTTGATCTGTGCGTTACCAAATTTGTGGACGAGCTAGCTCAAAAACTAGTGTGAATATCGAAACCAAATTTCACAGGTAGTTTTGGTCCATTGAGATTAAGAGCTGATTAGATTTTGGTGCATATCGACCCAAAATTAAGGGGGGTCGAGTGGGGGTTAAAAATTAAAAATATAGGTCGTTTGAGCAAACTCAACCAAATTTTGTATACATTATCAGTGGACCTCCAGATGTCTAAAAATGCAAAATCTAACCGCCCAGAAAGGGGGGGGGCGGAGGGTCACAAAATGAAAATCTTGGCCATTTACTAAACTCAACCAAATTAGGTATATATATATAATCAGTGGGTCCCCAGAAGTCTAAAAATGCAAAAACTAACCGCCCGAAATGGGGGGGGGGGGGGGGGGTCAAAAATGAAAATCTTGGCCATTTACCAAACTCAACCAAATTTTGTATACATAATCAGTGGGTCCCAGGAGTCCAAAAATGCAAAAACTACCCCCCCCCGTCCCTACATGATTATAAATAATTTTATTAAATATTCAATATAAGTGAGGGGCCAGGTTGTATGGTAAAGTCAAGTGGATGGCCACATCAGAACACGCCAGATTATTTGGTTAAATATTTTCATTTGATTCATAGGATTTCGTATATAATCGTTAAAATATACAATGGGAACTCTAGAAGAACACTTTTCTGAAAAACACTGATTGTATTTATCCAATAAGTTGGGGATGTTTTTGCACCATTTGTTGCAGATTTTTTATTGTATCAGAATGATTGATTTCTGGTGGAGGGTGAATACTTGACAGAAAGATACCCTGTAATGTGTATATTATCTAAATTAAATTAATTTTAATGATATTTTTTTCTGTTTTTGAAATATTAGAAATTAATGGGCTTAAATGACTTATCGCGATTGTGTATTTATTAATCAGCAAGGCAATAAATTTTCTAAGGGGTGCACCCTTTTGTGGCTGACTCACCCCCTTGCTGAATCACCTGGCGTTTCTACCCCTGCCTGGTCACTTCTTGATGCCAATTGGATTCGCATTTCATGTCAGCTTAAATTTAACCCTCCCTTTTACTATTGTCATGATTCATCAGATTCTGCTTAAAAAAACGTCATCTACCTACGGAATCCATAGCAATATCTAGAATTATTTAATTGTATACTATTGGATAATATATTCATTCAAAAATATATACATTTATAATCATGACTCAATAGATATCGTATAATATTTATATTTTTTGGACATTCTATAAAGAGAAATCAATGAGGTTGCCCTTTGCATGATGCAAATGAACATATACATAGTACATACCAATGTTGAACTGTGACTTTTCAACCAGGGGATGCTGTCCAAAAAAAGTAACCTTCATTTTTTACTTTACCATACAGAGTATGGTCAAGTATTGTAATCGTGCATGAAAAAAGTGGGTTTTTTCCTAATTTTTTTCAAAATATCTAAAAAACTGATTAAAGTATTTCGATTAAAAAAATTGAGCGAAACCATGGCATTTAGATCTACAAAAAAGCTCAAATAAGTGAACATCGAAAAAATTATATTTTTTGAGATAATAATTGTTTTGTCAAAATGTCTGTTAGTCTGTGGGTTACCAAATTTGTGAACGGGCTAACTCAAAAACAAGTGTGAATATCGAAACCAAATTTCACATGTAGTTTTAGTCCATTGAAATTAAGAGCTGATTAGATTTTGGTGCATATCGACTCAAAATTAAGGGGGTGGAGGGGGTTAAAAATTAAAAATCTATGTCGTTTGAGCAAATTCAACCAAATTTTGTATACATAATCAGTGGCCTTCCACAAGTCTAAAAATGCAAAAACTAACCGCCTAAAATGGGTCAAAAAATGAAAATCTTGGCCATTTACCAAACTCAACCAAATTTTGTATACATAATCAGTGGGTTCCCAGAAGTCTAAAAATGCAAAAACTAACGGCCCAAAATGGGGGGGGGGGGGTGGAGGGTCAAAAAATGAAAATCTTGGCCATTTACCAAACTCAACCAAATTTTGTATACATAATCAGTGGTTCCCCAGAAGTCTAAAAATGCAAAAACTAACTGTCCCAAAGGGGGGGGGGGGTGGAGAGTCAAAAAATTAAAATCTTGGCCATTAACAAAACTCAACTAAATTTTGTAACATAATCAGTGGGTCACCAGAAGTCTAAAAATGCAAAAACTAACTTCCTAAAATGGGGGGGGGGGTGGAGAGTCAAAAAATTAAAATCTTGGCCATTAACAAAACTCAACTAAATTTTGTATACATAATCAGTGGGTCACCAGAAGTCTAAAAATGCAAAAACTAACTTCCTAAAATGGGGGGGGGGGGGGGTGGAGAGTCAAAAAATTAAAATCTTGGCCATTAACAAAACTCAACTAAATTTTGTAACATAATCAGTGGGTCACCAGAAGTCTAAAAATGCAAAAACTAACTTCCCAAAATGGGGGTGGGGGGTGGAGAGTCAAAAATTGAAAATCTTGGCCATTTACCAAACTCAACTAAATTTTGTAACATAATCAGTGGGTCACCAGAAGTCTAAAAATGCAAAAACTAATCGCCCAAAATGGGGTGGAGGGTCAAAAAATGAAAATCTTGGCCATTTACCAAACTCAACCAAATTTTGTATACATAATCAGTGTGCCCCTAGGATTTTAAAAATGCAGTGTCTTGAACTTGATAAATACACTAATTGTTTTAAAAATCGTTTGGAGCCGTTTTTTGAGAAAATCAAAAAAAAAAAAAAAAAAAACGGAAAATCTTTCATGTAAATTTCCACTTCCGGTCTTCTGATTTCAACCAATAGCTTGATGTACTCCTTCTAGCCTATATCAAGCTTAAGTTTCGAATTTCGTATCTCTGAGAGTTATGGTTTCGCAACGCAGAGGGGGTACATTCTTACGTACGTAAACATCAACTTCCGGTTTTTTCTGTTTTAGCCAAAATCTTGTTAAACTTTTTGTAGCCTCTAGATAGCTTAAGTTTAACATTTCAAGGCTCTGCGACTTACCAAAGACGAGATATGAACAATTAAAATATTTATTTTACGACACTCCTAATTTACACCCCCTTCCTTTAATTCAATCGGATTAAAAATTTGACACAACTATTAACTCATAACACTTGATAAATAAACTAATTTTTTAAAAAATCGTTAAAGTCGTTTTTGAGAAAAAAAGGGTGTAAATTATTAGTGTCGCGAAAACTTCAAATAAATGAAAATGTGAAAGTCGTGTGGTGAACACACCAGCTGATTTAATTTATAACGAGACTATCGTTTCGAGGGTTTTGCTCCTTCAATTTCACACATCAATTGTAATAGACTGATGAAGAGACCAAAGCCCTCGAAACTATAGTCTCGTTATAAATTAAAAAAATTATTTTACCAACAGAAGACACACTCTTTTTATTGTCTCTTTTAATTTATAAGATAAGTTTTTTTTTTAGATACTTTTTCATGACAAAGGTTATTCAGAGACTAGTGTTTATTTACAAAATTAGAGACTTTTTATGCAAAAATAAATTTTATTAAGTATTTTGTAAAATTTAAAATGATTTTTCTGAACGAAAGAAGATCTTGTCTGATAAAATCGGTTGTACTGACGATTGTTGAACGTGACAACGTCATAAGAAAATGCTGATGGAATGGTATTTTCTTATGACGTTGTCACGTTCAACTATCGTCAGTAAACCGACTTTACAGACAACCAATTTTTTCATAAAATTCTTCGTTCAGAAAATCATTTTAAATTTACAAAATACTTGAATAAAATTTATTGTTTAAATTTCTACTCGACTGTTAAAATTTAATTTTTGATTTTATTATTTTATAATAATAAATTTTGTATTGACATTATTTCTTTCAGCAAGTAAACTGAATAAAAGTTGTTGTTCAATTAGTTACTTAATTATTTTTGCAAATTTAATTGTAATTTGTTGTAAAAAAGTAATAATTTTGAATAATTTATTATAAGAATAAACTGTGATTAAATTATTGTTCATAAATCTTAAATTTAAAATTTAAAATTTGGAAACATCATTAAAATTTTTGTAACTGTAGCTTTTAAAAGCCCGCCTCAATCTTTGTCGCTCGTTCCGCGCTCTCGCTTGCACTTCAAGCCTTAAATGGAACGCCTCAGAGCGAGGTAACGCAGCATGAGTCATGTTTTTTCGTGCGTGCAGCTGACTCCATCGAATTATAAGACGTTGTCACGTCAAAAAGCGAGACTTTTAAGGCCACTTTTTCCCCGGGAAAAAAAAATACTTTTTTTGTGCGCCCTCTAGTTAAAAGTTTCGTGCTCATGACAAATAAACAGAAAGAAACTCCGGGCCAAGTCTTTCAATTGTGTGCTTTTCAATTGAATCCCTATCGGAAATTAGGCCTCTCTTTTATTAAGGCACACCGACCGAGTGAGTGGCTCAGCCAGCCAGCCCTAAGGGCAAACACACACACACTCTTAAATAGAACTACCTATAAAATGTCTCCCCTTAAAAGGCTCCTTCACTCTTTTACACCTCCCTCGAGGGGGAGAAAAAAGTTTTCGGGGTCTAATTATAACAAATTTAATCGCCTAGTGATTGATTAAGAATGACGTCAAATTCAAAATGCATGAGAACTAAAATAAAGAACCCATGTTAATTAAACTCACTCCTTATCAAGTTTTCCCTCTCTTTCTCTCTCTGGTTTGGCAAGTAGATAGATTTCTTTTCATTGAAAGGGTAAAAAAAAGCATAAAAAATAGAAAGTGTTTTTTTAAGACTATAGAATAAAATAAACTGATGTGGCCATCCACATGACTTTACCATACAACTGAACACTCTTTTTTAATTAAAATAATTTATAATTAATTACAAAATAACCCCCCCCCCTCTTAATTTTGGACCCATTAGAAATTAATAATATAGGTTTTTAACTTTAAATTCGGACTTTTCCATATACAAATTAAGGATTTTAAAAATTAAAAGCGGATTAGTTGAATAAAAGATTTCACTGTCGATGGTAACAGAATTGTTTTTATTTTAGGTTAAAAATAAAATAAAATGAGAGAGTCTTCTGTTTTTTAAATAAAATAATTTTTAATTATTTCTAGAGACTATAGTTTCGAAGGCATTGCCTTCATCATCAGTCTATCACAAATATTTCAAATTAGTTACAAATTAAGATTTATACATAGAAAATTTTGAAAAATATATAATGTCTTTTTCTTCATGTTTCTTCTTGGGAGATTAGAATATAACTGGCTCAATATCTGGGTTGCTCTTTTGTTTAGGCATTTTCTAATGAGTTTTACCTGAATGAATGGAATGTTTTTAAAAAGGGTCAAAGGGTAAAAAAGGTTGTTTAGGCATTTTCTAATGAGTTTTACCTGAATGAATGGAATGTTTTTAGAAAAGGGTCATTGATAATTTCTAGTTTTTCATTTAAAGATTCAATTGGGCTTTTTTCCAAGGATTTTAAAATTTCAATGGATTCTTTTAAAGAAAGAATTAAGGGGTCATTGACTTCTTTGATCAATTTAATTTTGGATTGATCTGGAAAACTATGATTGTGAGCATTTAAATGCTCTGCAAATGCATAATTTTCATATTTTAATTTGTAGGCTCTCTTGTGTTCATTGATCCTAATGGATAAATTTCTTTCCGTTTTTCCTATATAAGTTGCATTGCAATCTTGGCATGTCAATTTATATACACCGGATTTTTCATTTTTCGGAATTTTATCTTTAATTTGACTTAATTCACTTCCTAATGTATATGGTGATCTAAAGATTGTCGCGTACCCTAAAGATTTTAATTTATGTTTTATTTTTTCGGACATCTTACCATAATATGGTAATATTAGTTTTGGCAGATCGTTAATTTGGGAATTTTGTGAATAGATTAAATTTAAATTTGATTTTTGAATTTTACCTTTTAATATTTGATCTATTAAATTGCTTTCATAACCATTATTTATAGCTATTTCTTTGATTATCTCTAGTTCTGTTAAAAAATGCTCTTTCTTTAATGGGATACTATTTAAACGGTGGATCATTGAATGGAATGCTGCCAATTTATGTGACATTGGTCGACAAGCCATGTTGTGAATTACGGTATCTGTAGATGTATCTTTCCTATAAATTTCGAATGTGTGTTTATTTTTTTCAATTTTAATTTTAAGGTCTAAATAATTTAATGTTTTTTCTTTTTCTTTTTCTACGGTAAATTTGATTTTTTCATGTAATGAATTTATATGTTTTATGAATTTATTGAGAATTCTTTCAGTCCCTGTCCATAAGACAATCACATCGTCAACATATCTATAATAATATTTGATATATTGAGAGAATTCGCACTTTATATTTAAAAATTGTTTTTCGAAATGTTTTAGGAAAATTTCGGCAAATAATGGCAGCATCGTTAATAAAAAATAGGAAAATGACACCAACAAAACAATTTGTGCTAAAATCCTAGGACAAGAAATAGAAAAAAATAGGAACAAAATCAATTATTCGGAAAATAAAACAATAAAATCACTAAAATCAAAAATTAAAGAAAACAATTTAACAGTAGTAAAAAGTGACAAAGGAAATTCAATAGTTATACTAGATCAAAAAATTTATAAAGAGAAAACCGAAACCTTCTTGAAAACACAAAATTTCAATCAAATTAAAAACCCAGTAAATAAATATAACAAATTAGTTAGGGACAAAATTAAAAATTCCAAAATTTTAAACGAAAAAACCAAAATGTCGTTAATAGAAAAGAACCCAAAGTGTCCTAGATTGTATTCCCTTCCGAAAATTCATAAATCGGAAAAACTAGACGAAATACCAATTAGACCTGTAGTAAGCTACTCAGGAGCGTGTGTAACAAAATTAGCCAAAAGCCTAAATAAAATCTTCAAAGAAAAAACTAATTTTCAACCAGATCACTCAATTTTAAATTCATTAGACTTAATAAATAAAATTAAAAACATAGATATCCCCAATAACGCAAAATTAATCTCTTTAGATATCATAAGTTTATTTACAAACGTCCCCCCTTCAGAAACAAAAGACCTAGTTGACCAGATAATTTATACATGTCCAAATTTGAACATAAAAGAAAAAACAGACCTAAGTGATTTAATGGAGTTATGTCTAAATCACAATTTTTTCCAATACAACGATAAATTTTATGAACAAAAAAATGGTTTAGCAATCGGAAACCCTCTGTCACCATTATTTGCCGAAATTTTCCTAAAACATTTCGAAAAACAATTTTTAAATATAAAGTGCGAATTCTCTCAATATATCAAATATTATTATAGATATGTTGACGATGTGATTGTCTTATGGACAGGGACTGAAAGAATTCTCAATAAATTCATAAAACATATAAATTCATTACATGAAAAAATCAAATTTACCGTAGAAAAAGAAAAAGAAAAAACATTAAATTATTTAGACCTTAAAATTAAAATTGAAGAAAATAAACACACATTCGAAATTTATAGGAAAGATACATCTACAGATACCGTAATTCACAACATGGCTTGTCGACCAATGTCACATAAATTGGCAGCATTCCATTCAATGATCCACCGTTTAAATAGTATCCCATTAAAGAAAGAGCATTTTTTAACAGAACTAGAGATAATCAAAGAAATAGCTATAAATAATGGTTATGAAAGCAATTTAATAGATCAAATATTAAAAGGTAAAATTCAAAAATCAAATTTAAATTTAATCTATTCACAAAATTCCCAAATTAACGATCTGCCAAAACTAATATTACCATATTATGGTAAGATGTCCGAAAAAATAAAACATAAATTAAAATCTTTAGGGTACGCGACAATCTTTAGATCACCATATACATTAGGAAGTGAATTAAGTCAAATTAAAGATAAAATTCCGAAAAATGAAAAATCCGGTGTATATAAATTGACATGCCAAGATTGCAATGCAACTTATATAGGAAAAACGGAAAGAAATTTATCCATTAGGATCAATGAACACAAGAGAGCCTACAAATTAAAATATGAAAATTATGCATTTGCAGAGCATTTAAATGCTCACAATCATAGTTTTCCAGATCAATCCAAAATTAAATTGATCAAAGAAGTCAATGACCCCTTAATTCTTTCTTTAAAAGAATCCATTGAAATTTTAAAATCCTTGGAAAAAAGCCCAATTGAATCTTTAAATGAAAAACTAGAAATTATCAATGACCCTTTTCTAAAAACATTCCATTCATTCAGGTAAAACTCATTAGAAAATGCCTAAACAACCTTTTTTACCCTTTGACCCTTTTTAAAAACATTCCATTCATTCAGGTAAAACTCATTAGAAAATGCCTAAACAAAAGAGCAACCCAGATATTGAGCCAGTTATATTCTAATCTCCCAAGAAGAAACATGAAGAAAAAGACATTATATATTTTTCAAAATTTTCTATGTATAAATCTTAATTTGTAACTAATTTGAAATATTTGTGATAGACTGATGATGAAGGCAATGCCTTCGAAACTATAGTCTCTAGAAATAATTAAAAATTATTTTATTTAAAAAACAGAAGACTCTCTCATTTTATTTTACTTTTAACCTAAAATTAAAAGCGGATATTTTCATATCAAATTCAGGATGTTTCAAACGAAATTCATGATTTAAAAAATAAAAATCAGACTTTTTCAAATCAAATTCAGAATACTATATAGAATAAGCCAGATTAATTTATTACAACGCTGACGTAATGCTACCAATAGGGAGCGCCGTCGGTATATTTGCGGCAAATTTGAAATATAATCGTAATTTGGACTCGAATTTTGAAATGAAACACTCCAACTGATTTTAAATTAAGAAACATTAAATATATTGATAATTATTCCTCCTCCCCGCTCGCCTCACCACTCAAAAATTAAATATTCAATTTGCTTTTCTTTGCTCAGTGAAGAAGAAATTAATCCCATCTTATTTGATTTATATTTTATTTATTATTTGTTTATTTTTTAATAATTTGCCTACTTTTTTATAATTTTAAAAAAATCTAAATTTCGTTATTCTTATTTTTTGATTTTTACAAAATGAAGGCGAAACTTTTAAGAGACTATGTATTTTCGAGAGTTTACAGGTATACATTTGGAGTGTGGTTTTTTAAGAGGAATAACATTTTTGGACCGAGACGCCGCCCGCCGGGGCACCAGCCCGGAGGGCCAAAATTCGAGAGCGTGCAGAAGGCACGCACGAAAAGCTCGTTCATTAATAAACAGTTGAAAAATAGAAAAAAGTTATGGTTAAGAAAAAGTTTAACTTTTAGGAGACGTTTCAGGTAAAAAGCTAAAATTTGGTGCATTGTAAGATATTTGCGGACCAATTTTTAGCTCATTAGCTAAAACTATTCTAAAATGACAATTTATACCTATTCTCGGAAGGGGTTTTCAGGTAAAAAGCTAAAATTTGGTGTATTTTAAGATATTCGCGTATCAATTTTCAGCTCATCAACTAAAACCTTTCAAGATTAGCATTTTGTACTTTCAGGAAACGTTTTCAGGTAAAAAGCTATAATTTAATATGTAAAAAATATGCATGGTTTTATAGAAATTCTAAAGTTTGATTTTGATTTTTTAAAATTCTGAATTTGATATGGAAAAGTCCAAATTTGCAGTTAAAAACGAAATATCAGCTTTCTTCGATTTTTGTTTGAAAATATTTTTGAATCCCCCCCCCCCCCCCCCCCCCTCAATTTCACATAGTGAGTCATTTTGGAGGATTCATGTACAAAATTTCGTCTTCCAATAAAGGCTCTAAGACTTATATTGCTAGTTCTAATTTTTGAACCTCCACCAATTTTGGCCCCCGAAAAGAATAATAATTCTCTTTTTTTATAATAGGTTCATTTTATGGTATATTTAATTTTTCTCGTTTTTTTTTTTTAGTTTGAAAATATTATAATTTTAATTTTATACCCCCCCCCCCCCCACCTAAATTACATGCAAAATTTTGTTTTGATATTCACACTAGTTTTTGTAGGCTAGTGCGTCCACAAAAATTTGATAACGCACGTACTAACAGACATTTTGATAGAACATTTATTATCTCGAAGATAATTTTTTCAATGTTCCTTTTTTGTAGACCAAAACTCCATGGTTTTGCCAAATTTATTTTTAATCAAAATAGTTTCAGCCGTTTTTGAGATATTTCGAAAAAACTAAGCAAACAAAAAACACTTTTTCCTTGCACGATTACAATACTTGACCACACTCTATGGTGTGAAAATTTCTATATAATATGTACTGAGTTTTTAAGATTTTAAATTATGCTATCTGCAAATTTTGGGGATTTGAAAGCTGAAACTTGACAAAGAGTTGCGCTCCCAATTTCAGAGCTCATTATTAAGATCTTCGTAGATCCTCATATTTTTTTTTTGATTTTCACCATTTTTGATACAAAATTTATGAGTCTAGAAAGCTTAAAATCTAATGTTTTTTAATAAAAACAGTTTGGCATAGAAATGAATTTCGACTAGTTTTTAATTCTTGAGTTAAGGATAAAAACACTGACAGAAAAAAATTATGTTTTAAATAAATTTTTCTCTACGTATCATAAATCCTGTTTTGATCTTTTATTATAAACCAAATGTTTAGAAATTCAATTTAAATAAATAAAATTAAATAAAAATCAAAAAATCAAAATTTATCTGAAATGTAATTTGACTCCAATTTTTAATCAATTACCCCAACCACTAATACCAACCGACCATATTCGGTTAACCTAATCATAATCACTTTTTTTTAATTATTATTTATCTAATCCGAAATATTGATAGACAAACAAACAAACAAACAAACAAAAGAATATTAATCCTATTTTTATGATGGAAGAGTAATTTATTTGTACCAATTGGAGGGGCAATAGAGGGGGAATTCAGAATCGAAACAGGTGGCCTGAATGACGCAGTTGACGGTCCAATAAAATCCGAATATAGATTTAAGCTATAACTCTGTTTTTTTATACTATTAAGGTAATTCACTTTGTTTCTGACCACTCACTCTCATCATTTAGCGTACGAATAAAATCCAGTTATATACCTAAAACAACACAACAACAGAAATGAACAAAAAATGATTATACGTCAAAAAAAGACAATCTCATTCTATAGCCAATTTGTGATTATTTCATTTTTGAACATTGCTATAACAGGATTTGATGCTTGCTCTCTTTTTTGAAACGCTAATTTATATAAATTTTCTAAAATTACGTTATTTCCTATTTCCCACACCCCAAGTCCTTTTGAATCATAAAGATTAAAGAGAACGTTTTGCTTTTACATTTACATTCTCTACAATTTGTAGCTTTATTGATATGTAAATGAAAGATATAGGTTGTACGCTTGTAAGACTTATAAATGCAAGTTCTTATGTGGGTCATCACCCAATTTAAATAAAATTTGTTGCTTATGATTTTTTAATTTTTTCTGATTTTTTATCATGAGTTCTCTATAGATAGACAGTCACAAAACAGTACTTGAAAAAAATTTATATGTCATAGTTTTTTTTTTTGGCAACCATAATTCGGTCATAATTTTTTTGTGAGATATCTACTCATCTTATTAAACGAGCAAAAATTGTTTATATATTTGTTTGTATATATATTTGTATCTAAGTTCTATTTTGAAAACGGCTCTACCGATTTTGATGAAACATTTTCTATTAACAAGTTTTTAAGGATGAGAAAGCGATCTGGCTAGGTCTGGACCTCGACAAATTTAATCTTAATTGATCTTTTCTTAATTAAAGTAATTATTGATAGATGAAAATCTCATTAAAAAAGTTTGTTTATATTTTTTTCAATTATCTTTTATTTTAAATTGGTTTTTTAATTTTAAAACCCACTAATACTTTATACCAAATATTGTTATATATTAAAATTTGCCAATTTAATTGATTAAAATTCTTTTTATTAAAAAACACGGACTAAAAATATTATCGCAATTTATAAGATCAAGTACAGTCGATAGTGGGGAAGTAATCTCCGAGATCGAAGCCTCAAATGCAATGTATGCATTATTTCATGTAAAAAATTGCTTCAATAAAATTATATTTATTATTTATTTAATTGATTAAAAAACTCGATAAATTGTTATTTAATTAATAAAAATAATTATACAGAATTTATTTATATACCTACCAGCTAGTACCCGTGTGCCTCCGGCACGCCTGTCCCAGCTAGGCCCCTCCGGGCGGGTTGCACCTGGCGGGCGGCGTCTCGGAATGAAAGTATGAGGTGTCCAAAATTGATTACCTTTTATGTAAATTGTTTTTTTTTTTTTTTTATATATATATTTATATATATATAGCTGACCCGGCCACGCGTTGCTGTGGCTAAAGTTTTTGTTATATTACATTATAGTAAACAATCTAAGAGGAACGATAAGAGAACATCAGTCACGGAGTCCACTATGCTTTTTCACACAGATAGTATTTGTAAAAAAATATGGTGATCTCCTTATTTGACTTTCTACTACTATAACCAATCAACGTTTTTGGCTGCCAAAATCGCCCGTTGACTGAGCCATTCATGATTCAAATAATTATTAAATTATAAAGTTTTGATCAATGAAGCACAAATAAGTAAAAAACAGGATTAATTTAACTGTATTATCTTCATTATAATATGAATGCAATTTACACTTCAGTCTAAGTAACACGTGGCCGGCTATGCTAACACCAAAAATTTAAAAAGTGGAAATAATTGAATTATACGGTATTTCGTTCACTACAAAATAAATTTAATTAATTTTATAGCGTCAACAACACGTGGTAATTATGCTGTTAAAATGTAGCTTATATGACACGTTCGTAGATTTACCATAGCAGCGCCATCTATTGATTACTTACTCAACCCAGTCGAAAGGTATCGACATCTGTTAGAATCATTTGGAGTCAAATGACTGTCAAATAATAACAGACAAATAATTAGCAATAAATTAAAATTGCGACTATAATTTGAGATTTAAACTATCCTATTTCTCAAGTTGGATCGAACTGCACATGGTGTGCGAATTTTATTATAATCGGTTCAGTGGTTTAGGAGTCCATTGAGAACATACATTGTGACACGAGATTTATATATATTAAGATATATACACATAATCTGTGGACCACTAAAAATTTCCCACACCCCAAGTCCTTTTGAATCATAAAGATTAAAGAGAACGTTTTGCTTTTACATTTACATTCTCTACAATTTGTAGCTTTATTGATATGTAAATGAAAGATATAGGTTGTACGCTTGTAAGACTTATAAATGCAAGTTCTTATGTGGGTCAATCCATTTCAAATCACCCAATTTAAATAAAATTTGTTGCTTATGATTTTTTAATTTTTTCTGATTTTTTATCATGAGTTCTCTATAGATAGACAGTCACAAAAGAGTACTTGAAAAAAATTTATATGTCATAGTTTTTTTTTTGGCAACCATAATTCGGTTATAATTTTTTTGTGAGATATCTACTCTTATTAAACGAGCAAAAATTGTTTATATATTTGTTTGTATATATATTTGTATCTAAGTTCTATTTTGAAAACGGCTCTACCGATTTTGATGAAACATTTTCTATTAACAAGTTTTTAAGGATGAGAAAGCGATCTGGCTAGGTCTGGACCTCGACAAATTTAATCTTAATTGATCTTTTCTTAATTAAAGTAATTATTGATAGATGAAAATCTCATTAAAAAAGTTTGTTTATATTTTTTTCAATTATCTTTTATTTTAAATTGGTTTTTTAATTTTAAAACCCACTAATACTTTATACCAAATATTGTTATATATTAAAATTTGCCAATTTAATTGATTAAAATTCTTTTTATTAAAAAACACGGACTAAAAATATTATCGCAATTTATAAGATCAAGTACAGTCGATAGTGGGGAAGTAATCTCCGAGATCGAAGCCTCAAATGCAATGTATGCATTATTTCATGTAAAAAATTGCTTCAATAAAATTATATTTATTATTTATTTAATTGATTAAAAACTCGATAAATTGTTATTTAATTAATAAAAATAATTATACAGAATTTATTTATATACCTACTAGCTGCTCCAGCGTGCCTCCGGCACGCCTGTCCCAGCTAGGCCCTCCGGGCGGGTTGCCTCTGGCGGGCGGCGTCTCGGAATGAAAGTATGAGGTGTCCAAAATTGATTACCTTTTTATGTAAATTGTTTTTTTTTTTTTTTTTTTTATATATATATATATATATATAGCTGACCCGGCCACGCGTTGCTGTGGCTAAAGTTTTTGTTATATTACATTATAGTAAACAATCTAAGAGGAACGATAAGAGAACATCAGTCACGGAGTCCACTATGCTTTTTCACACAGATAGTATTTGTAAAAAAATATGGTGATCTCCTTATTTGACTTTTCTACTACTATAACCAATCAACGTTTTTGGCTGCCAAAATCGCCCGTTGACTGAGCCATTCATGATTCAAATAATTATTAAATTATAAAGTTTTGATCAATGAAGCACAAATAAGTAAAAAACAGGATTAATTTAACTGTATTATCTTCATTATAATATGAATGCAATTTACACTTCAGTCTAAGTAACACGTGGCCGGCTATGCTAACACCAAAAATTTAAAAAGTGGAAATAATTGAATTATACGGTATTTCGTTCACTACAAAATAAATTTAATTAATTTTATAGCGTCAACAACACGTGGTAATTATGCTGTTAAAATGTAGCTTATATGACACGTTCGTAGATTTACCATAGCAGCGCCATCTATTGATTACTTACTCAACCCAGTCGAAAGGTATCGACATCTGTTAGAATCATTTGGAGTCAAATGACTGTCAAATAATAACAGACAAATAATTAGCAATAAATTAAAATTGCGACTATAATTTGAGATTTAAACTATCCTATTTCTCAAGTTGGATCGAACTGCACATGGTGTGCGAATTTTATTATAATCGGTTCAGTGGTTTAGGAGTCCATTGAGAACATACATTGTGACACGAGATTTATATATATTAAGATATATACACATAATCTGTGGACCACTAAAAATTTCCCACACCCCAAGTCCTTTTGAATCATAAAGATTAAAGAGAACGTTTTGCTTTTACATTTACATTCTCTACAATTTGTAGCTTTATTGATATGTAAATGAAAGATATAGGTTGTACGCTTGTAAGACTTATAAATGCAAGTTCTTATGTGGGTCAATCCATTTCAAATCACCCAATTTAAATAAAATTTGTTGCTTATGATTTTTTAATTTTTTCTGATTTTTTATCATGAGTTCTCTATAGATAGACAGTCACAAAAGAGTACTTGAAAAAAATTTATATGTCATAGTTTTTTTTTTGGCAACCATAATTCGGTTATAATTTTTTTGTGAGATATCTACTCTTATTAAACGAGCAAAAATTGTTTATATATTTGTTTGTATATATATTTGTATCTAAGTTCTATTTTGAAAACGGCTCTACCGATTTTGATGAAACAATTTCTATTAACAAGTTTTAAGGATGAGAAAGCGATCTGGCTAGGTCTGGACCTCGACAAATTTAATCTTAATTGATCTTTTCTTAATTAAAGTAATTATTGATAGATGAAAATCTCATTAAAAAAGTTTGTTTATATTTTTTTCAATTATCTTTTATTTTAAATTGGTTTTTTAATTTTAAAACCCACTAATACTTTATACCAAATATTGTTATATATTAAAATTTGCCAATTTAATTGATTAAAATTCTTTTTATTAAAAAACACGGACTAAAAATATTATCGCAATTTATAAGATCAAGTACAGTCGATAGTGGGGAAGTAATCTCCGAGATCGAAGCCTCAAATGCAATGTATGCATTATTTCATGTAAAAAATTGCTTCAATAAAATTATATTTATTATTTATTTAATTGATTAAAAAACTCGATAAATTGTTATTTAATTAATAAAAATAATTATACAGAATTTATTTATATACCTACTAGCTGTACCCGGCGTGCCTCCGGCACGCCTGTCCCAGCTAGGCCCTCCGGGCGGGTTGCCCTGGCGGGCGGCGTCTCGGAATGAAAGTATGAGGTGTCCAAAATTGATTACCTTTTATGTAAATTGTTTTTTTTTTTTTTTTTTATATATATATATATATATATAGCTGACCCGGCCACGCGTTGCTGTGGCTAAAGTTTTTGTTATATTACATTATAGTAAACAATCTAAGAGGAACGATAAGAGAACATCAGTCACGGAGTCCACTATGCTTTTTCACACAGATAGTATTTGTAAAAAAATATGGTGATCTCCTTATTTGACTTTCTACTACTATAACCAATCAACGTTTTTGGCTGCCAAAATCGCCCGTTGACTGAGCCATTCATGATTCAAATAATTATTAAATTATAAAGTTTTGATCAATGAAGCACAAATAAGTAAAAAACAGGATTAATTTAACTGTATTATCTTCATTATAATATGAATGCAATTTACACTTCAGTCTAAGTAACACGTGGCCGGCTATGCTAACACCAAAAATTTAAAAAGTGGAAATAATTGAATTATACGGTATTTCGTTCACTACAAAATAAATTTAATTAATTTTATAGCGTCAACAACACGTGGTAATTATGCTGTTAAAATGTAGCTTATATGACACGTTCGTAGATTTACCATAGCAGCGCCATCTATTGATTACTTACTCAACCCAGTCGAAAGGTATCGACATCTGTTAGAATCATTTGGAGTCAAATGACTGTCAAATAATAACAGACAAATAATTAGCAATAAATTAAAATTGCGACTATAATTTGAGATTTAAACTATCCTATTTCTCAAGTTGGATCGAACTGCACATGGTGTGCGAATTTTATTATAATCGGTTCAGTGGTTTAGGAGTCCATTGAGAACATACATTGTGACACGAGATTTATATATATTAAGATATATACACATAATCTGTGGACCACTAAAATTTTCCCACACCCCAAGTCCTTTTGAATCATAAAGATTAAAGAGAACGTTTTGCTTTTACATTTACATTCTCTACAATTTGTAGCTTTATTGATATGTAAATAGAAAGATATAGGTTGTACGCTTGTAAGACTTATAAATGCAAGTTCTTATGTGGGTCAATCCATTTCAAATCACCCAATTTAAATAAAATTTGTTGCTTGTGATTTTTTAATTTTTTCTGATTTTTTATCATGAGTTCTCTATAGATAGACAGTCACAAAAGAGTACTTGAAAAAAATTTATATGTCATAGTTTTTTTTTTGGCAACCATAATTCGGTTATAATTTTTTTGTGAGATATCTACTCTTATTAAACGAGCAAAAATTGTTTATATATTTGTTTGTATATATATTTGTATCCTAAGTTCTATTTTGAAAACGGCTCTACCGATTTTGATGAAACATTTTCTATTAACAAGTTTTAAGGATGAGAAAGCGATCTGGCTAGGTCTGGACCTCGACAAATTTAATCTTAATTGATCTTTTCTTAATTAAAGTAATTATTGATAGATGAAAATCTCATTAAAAAAGTTTGTTTATATTTTTTTCAATTATCTTTTATTTTAAATTGGTTTTTTAATTTTAAAACCCACTAATACTTTATACCAAATATTGTTATATATTAAAATTTGCCAATTTAATTGATTAAAATTCTTTTTATTAAAAAACACGGACTAAAAATATTATCGCAATTTATAAGATCAAGTACAGTCGATAGTGGGGAAGTAATCTCCGAGATCGAAGCCTCAAATGCAATGTATGCATTATTTCATGTAAAAAATTGCTTCAATAAAATTATATTTATTATTTATTTAATTGATTAAAAAACTCGATAAATTGTTATTTAATTAATAAAAATAATTATACAGAATTTATTTATATACCTACTAGCTGTACCGGCAAGCCTCCGGCACGCCTGTCCCAGCTAGGCCCTCCGGGCGGAGTTGCCCTGGCGGGCGGCGTCTCGGAATGAAAGTATGAGGTGTCCAAAATTGATTACCTTTTATGTAAATTGTTTTTTTTTTTTTTTTTTTTTATATATATATTTATATATATATAGCTGAGCCCGGCCACGCGTTGCTGTGGCTAAGAGTTTTTGTTATATTACATTATAGTAAACAATCTAAGAGGAACGATAAAGAACATCAGTCACGGAGTCCACTATGCTTTTTCACACAGATAGTATTTGTAAAAAAATATGGTGATCTCCTTATTTGACTTTCTACTACTATAACCAATCTATTTGAATCCCCCCCCCCCCCCCCCCTCAATTTCACATAGTGAGTCATTTTGGAGGATTCATGTACAAAATTTCGTCTTCCAATAAAGGCTCTAAGACTTATATTGCTAGTTCTAATTTTTTGAACCTCCACCAATTTTGGCCCCCGAAAAGAATAATAATTCTCTTTTTTTATAATAGGTTCATTTTATGGTATATTTAATTTTTCTCGTTTTTTTTTTTTAGTTTGAAAATATTATAATTTTAATTTTATACCCCCCCCCCCACCTAAATTACATGCAAAATTTTGTTTTGATATTCACACTAGTTTTTGTAGGCTAGTGCGTCCACAAAAATTTGATAACGCACGTACTAACAGACATTTTGATAGAACATTTATTATCTCGAAGATAATTTTTTCAATGTTCCTTTTTTGTAGACCAAAACTCCATGGTTTCGCCAAATTTATTTTTAATCAAAATAGTTTCAGCCGTTTTTGAGATATTTCGAAAAAACTAAGCAAACAAAAAACACTTTTTCCATGCACGATTACAATACTTGACCACACTCTATGGTGTGAAAATTTCTATATAATATGTACTTTGAGTTTTTAAGATTTTAAATTATGCTATCTGCAAATTTTGGGGATTTGAAAGCTGAAACTTGACAAAGAGTTGCGCTCCCAATTTCAGAGCTCATTATTAAGATCTTCGTAGATCCTCATATTTTTTTTTTGATTTTCACCATTTTTGATCCGAAATTTATGAGTCTAGAAAGCTTAAAATCTAATGTTTTTTAATAAAACCAGTTTGGCATAGAAATGAATTTCGACTAGTTTTTAATTCTTGAGTTAAGGATAAAAACACTGACAGAAAAAAATTATGTTTTAAATAAATTTTTCTCTACGTATCATAAATCCTGTTTTGATCTTTTATTATAAACCAAATGTTTAGAAATTCAATTTAAATAAATAAAATTAAATAAAAATCAAAAAATCAAAATTTATCTGAAATGTAATTTGACTCCAATTTTTAATCAATTACCCCAACCACTAATACCAACCGACCATATTCGGTTAACCTAATCATAATCACTTTTTTTTAAATTATTATTTATCTAATCCGAAATATTGATAGACAAACAAACAAACAAACAAACAAAAGAATATTAATCCTATTTTTATGATGGAAGAGTAATTTATTTGTACCAATTGGAGGGGCAATAGAGGGGGAATTCAGAATCGAAACAGGTGGCCTGAATGACGCAGTTGACGGTCCAATAAAATCCGAATATAGATTTAAGCTATAACTCTGTTTTTTTATACTATTAAGGTAATTCACTTTGTTTCTGACCACTCACTCTCATCATTTAGCGTACGAATAAAATCCAGTTATATACCTAAAACAACACAACAACAGAAATGAACAAAAAATGATTATACGTCAAAAAAAGACAATCTCATTCTATAGCCAATTTGTGATTATTTCATTTTTGAACATTGCTATAACAGGATTTGATGCTTGCTCTCTTTTTTGAAACGCTAATTTATATAAATTTTCTAAAATTACGTTATTTCCTATTTCCCACACCCCAAGTCCTTTTGAATCATAAAGATTAAAGAGAACGTTTTGCTTTTACATTTACATTCTCTACAATTTGTAGCTTTATTGATATGTAAATGAAAGATATAGGTTGTACGCTTGTAAGACTTATAAATGCAAGTTCTTATGTGGGTCAATCCATTTCAAATCACCCAATTTAAATAAAATTTGTTGCTTATGATTTTTTAATTTTTTCTGATTTTTTATCATGAGTTCTCTATAGATAGACAGTCACAAAACAGTACTTGAAAAAAATTTATATGTCATAGTTTTTTTTTTTGGCAACCATAATTCGGTCATAATTTTTTTGTGAGATATCTACTCTTATTAAACGAGCAAAAATTGTTTATATATTTGTTTGTATATATATTTGTATCTAAGTTCTATTTTGAAAACGGCTCTACCGATTTTGATGAAACATTTTCTATTAACAAGTTTTTGAGGATGAGAAAGCGATCTGGCTTAGGTCTGGACCTCGACAAATTTAATCTTAATTGATCTTTTCTTAATTAAAGTAATTATTGATAGATGAAAATCTCATTAAAAAAGTTTGTTTACATTTTTTTCAATTATCTTTTATTTTAAATTGGTTTTTTAATTTTAAAACCCACTAATACTTTATACCAAATATTGTTATATATTAAAATTTGCCAATTTAATTGATTAAAATTCTTTTTATTAAAAAACACGGACTAAAAATATTATCGCAATTTATAAGATCAAGTACAGTCGATAGTGGGGAAGTAATCTCCGAGATCGAAGCCTCAAATGCAATGTATGCATTATTTCATGTAAAAAATTGCTTCAATAAAATTATATTTATTATTTATTTAATTGATTAAAAAACTCGATAAATTGTTATTATTTAATTAATAAAAATAATTATGCAGAATTTATTTATAGACCTGGCCAGCCGTGCTCGGCGTGCCTCCGGCACGCGCCTGTCCCCAGCTAGCGGCCCTCCGGGCTTGAGCTGCCCTGGCGGGCGGCGTCTCGGAATGAAAGTATGAGGTGTCCAAAATTGATTACCTTTTATGTAAATTGTTTTTTTTTTTTTTTATATATATATTTATATATATGACCCGGCCACGCGTTGCTGTGGCTAAAGTTTTTGTTATATTACATTATAGTAAACAATCTAAGAGGAACGATAAGAGAACATCAGTCACGGAGTCCACTATGCTTTTTCACACAGATAGTATTTGTAAAAAAATATGGTGATCTCCTTATTTGACTTTCTACTACTATAACCAATCAACGTTTTTGGCTGCCAAAATCGCCCGTTGACTGAGCCATTCATGATTCAAATAATTATTAAATTATAAAGTTTTGATCAATGAAGCACAAATAAGTAAAAAACAGGATTAATTTAACTGTATTATCTTCATTATAATATGAATGCAATTTACACTTCAGTCTAAGTAACACGTGGCCGGCTATGCTAACACCAAAAAATTTAAAAAGTGGAAATAATTGAATTATACGGTAAAATGGTATCAACCCATTTTCGCACATTGTTGAAGAAAGAATCGAATTTAGAAGTATGTTTTTTTTATGCATAGTAGAGTTAAAAAATCTTAAATCTGAACTTTTTCAAAATTTATTAATTTAATAACTTAAAAATAGGAAAGAGATTAACCAGTCAAGCCAAATATAGAATAAATTTCGTAAAAATTAGTTTATTTTTCATATTTAAAGAGAAGCTGGCTTAAGCCGGGATTATCTAAAGTCATTCGTGGTATATGAGCTTTAAGGCCCAGTTCTGAATATAGTCAGGGGAATGAGATTAGTCAGGGTCCAAACACCCTCATATAACAAAATAGAACATTATGATTGGCGATGTCCCTTAGAAGGGGTAGAAAACTAAGAATTATATAAAACATAGCCCCCACACATCAAGGAGACACAATCGGAAATGCATAAAGAGGATGACACGAAGAAATATCTCTCTCTATTATTTTATCCAGCTCTTACCTTACATCTCTATATTATACCTCTACCTATATTACTCTATTACATTATCCAGCGCTATTACTCTATCTTCTTTACATTATATTCTCCACTCTCTATTACTCGATCTCACGAGTATATTTCTTCTTCCTGGAGTCGTTTTTGCGGGCATTTTCATTCATCAACTTGCTAGCCCCTCCATTGGCACTTCTATCATTAGCACGATAGCTAATTGAATAGCACGGACAAGAATATCTGTCCGGCTCTCGTGAAGACATCACGGAAGATTATCAAAAAGGCGAGACTCCAGGCCCGTTACACACTCTTCGACGTGGCAGTCTACGGAACCTGAGCGAGAGGGAGTGCGGCACAGCTAGCGCTGTTGAAGTATTTGAACCAGTCAGCACACTTCAAGAGCAAACGTAATCAATCATAATTTCTTTGAACGATCTCCGTTCACCCTTTAAAGCCATCAAATCATTTAATTCTTTCTGACTGTTAAATTCACCAAGGACCTCAATAAATCATATATTATACATTGAATTCTTGATTATCTTTCACTGTTAAGAAAATTCCCCATTCTCCTTTGCAGCTAGAATTCATTTAAGTATTTTTATTTTATTTTTGCCTATTTAGAATTATTTTTTTTATTTTTTTGTAAATTCATTGCATCAGATTAACTTCAGTAACGTAAAATTTGAACATAAGAGTAAATTCAGTAGTTTATCAAACTAGTACAACGAGATACACTGAGTTACACCACCACCTCCACGTCTATAAAGGTTAGTATTCTCACACTCAGGAATATTCCCCTTAAACGTCCCCTTACCAAACTAATTTCCAGACCCCTCCAACCACCTACCCTCCATAACCCCATTGCATGGTGGAGGTTTCGCTGGGATTACATATCCCTCCAACCACCAACCCTCCCTGACCCAATTGAACCCCTGGAACCCCACCCCCGAACCACACCCTCAACCCCAACCCCGACCCTACACCACCACCCCTTGGACTCACCCCGTGTCCTCCAACCCGCCCCACACTACCATACCACCCCGTGCTTGAGCCCCGCACCCCCACCCGTGACTCTGGATCGTCACCTGAACAACCCGCCCTCCAATTTCATACCCCTCCAACCACATACCCTCCCTAACCCCATTGCAACGGTATTTCGTTCACTACAAAATAAATTTAATTAATTTTATAGCGTCAACAACACGTGGTAATTATGCTGTTAAAATGTAGCTTATATGACACGTTCGTAGATTTACCATAGCAGCGCCATCTATTGATTACTTACTCAACCCAGTCGAAAGGTATCGACATCTGTTAGAATCATTTGGAGTCAAATGACCGTCAAATAATAACAGACAAATAATTAGCAATAAATTAAAATTGCGACTATAATTTGAGATTTAAACTATCCTATTTCTCAAGTTGGATCGAACTGCACATGGTGTGCGAATTTTATTATAATCGGTTCAGTGGTTTAGGAGTCCATTGAGAACATACATTAGACGACACGAGATTTATATATTAAGACAAGATATATAGGCACATTACAATCTGTGGACCACTAAAAAGCTAGAAATGCAAAAACTGAGTGCCGGGTGGGGATGAATGTGGGGAGTGCAGAGGTGGGGTATCCGGGGGTGAGGTGCAGGGTTTCGGGGGCGGGTTTGGGGTGGCGGGGGAAGAGGTCCAGGGGGCGTTTGGTTACCGTGCATCGCTCGGTGGCTCCAGGTACTTCCTATTTGTATAATAGAACATTTTCTAAAATTTTCAATTATTTTCATTAACTCCCTTTTCAGATATTGACCTGTGAAAATTGACATTTAAAAAGATTTCGGTCATTTTTAAAAAGCTCTAGAAAAAAAGGAGTGGATTCTCAGGACTACAACTTATACTGCAGGTAGTTATATAAGTATACAATACAGAAATAACTTATTATTAGTGAGTCTCTTTTTCTTCATAAAAATTTATGGATTTAAAAAATAACGATTTTTACATTTTGTCCGAGTTTTTACAGGAAGAGTTTGACTGACTCTCTTGCATGATAGAAATAATAAAATAATGTATACTCTGAAGGTCATTTCATGCTGAACACACTGATTTTTTAATTATTCTGCTATCCTTAAAAATAGCTTGGCAATTAAAGTTTCCGCAAACCACGTTTTTTATTAAAATATGCACAAAAACCATTTTAAAAATGGCTGCCAAAAAAAACTATGACATATAAATTTTTCCAAGTACTGTTTTCTAACTGTCTACCTATAGGGAACTCATGATAAAAAAATCAAAAAAATATCAAATGTTGAGCAACATTACCTGAGTGATTTGAAATAGATTGACCCAGGTGTTTTTGTACCAGCTTAATTTTATTCAAATACTTAGATTAAAATTATGTGAAAATTCCACAAATTTATTAAATCTTTCCTTATAATTGTCAAATAAAAATGAATTTGATATCTCAAGTAGTTTGGAAGATATAATCGTTTGTTTTAGCGGTCAAATCAAGTTTTTTCGAAAAAACAAGAAACGTTTTATTAGAATAGAGACTGTGCGTTATGACTTTAGCGCCAACTGGCGACGAAAATATAAGCTTTGGGGGATGATTTATTAAACGTCAAAGACAAAGAAACTCGCTTACAGCCCCCTAGGCTCTTTTATCTATGATATATACTACTGTAATAGAATATTTGCATCAATTCTCCCCAAATTATTATTATAAATAAACACAAGAGAGCGCTACCTTCGGCAGTAGTGCTGCCTGTATGTTTAACGCACGGTCCCTATACAATATTATATATTATGTTGAAAAAATAATTATTGATTGATTAATGCATATAAATAAATAGAACAATCTAGAAACGTTTATTAAAAATCCAGACGTTTTAGGAGAAATTCTCCATTAATTAATGGAAATTTGAAAATATGGTTGCTTTAAAAAAATAATGAATAAAGAAACAAAAGGGGGGTGAGATAGGCTAGGCGGTAGCGTATCATCCTGCTAACCAAGTGGATCCGGGTTCGAATCCGGCTCGAGACATTCGGCTGAAATCTGACCCCGGGGTAGAGACAAATTTTTAAAAATATATAGTATCGTAAAATTGGCTTATGGCTAGAAGGGCCGAAAAGCCAAAAAAAAAAAAAAAAGAAAAGAAACGAAAATCAAATAAATATTTTGTGAAATAGTCAATGAATACAGATTCTCTTGGAGGTAAAAATTACCTTGAATTGTTTTTTCTTTTTATTGGCTTTTCGACCTTTCTAGCCATAAGCCATTTACAATACTATTTATTTTATATTAAAATTTGTCCCTACCCCGGGGGACAGATCTTAGCCGAATGCCCCGAGTCGGATTCGAACCCGGGTCCACTTGGTTAGCAGGATGACACGCTACCACCTAGCCTATCCGACCCCCCCAATTACCTTGAATAAAAATAAATAAAAAATATAAATAATTAAGAAAAATTATTTTTTTCTAAAATTGTTTGATAAATATTTGAAAAACAGTCAATATCTCTGACTTTTTGTTAATTGAATATTTTTGTTGTTTAAAATTTTTTAAAATTAATCATTTTTCTAAATATTGGATAATTTTGAGATTAGAAAAGTTAAAATTGTGTCCAAGGCTAGTAGATTGGATAGCTAAGATTCGAAATCGGAATTTTTAAAGATATTTCTGTTTATTTAAATTGATTGCTAGAATCGACTAGATGATTTGGAGGAGAAAGGTGGGGTTCATGTAATATAATATACCTCTCTGGATACGTCCCTGTTATATATACCTATATATTATTTAATTAAATAAAACTAAAATATAAATAAAAGTGTGAATTCTTACCTTAAGGGATGCTGTGAATCCCATTTGTAGCAGCCCATATGGTCACATCGTCTCCAGTACACTCACTCATACACACCCTCTCTCGCCTGTGTTCGTGAATCAACTGAAAAGAAATAAATAAAATATTATTATTATCTATTAAGAATAAATTCCCGTTAGCTTTTCGCTTTCTTATCATTATCGGCTTGACAGACTCAAAAAACAAATTATATATTTTATATTAAAAGTAAAATAATAGCATTTTCACTGAATACTCTTAACTTACTGACTAACTGAAATTTATTTTCCTTTACTCTTCAATAAAATCACATGTGCAATACAATATACAATTTTTACTTTACCATACAGGGTATGGTCAAGTATTGTAATCGTGCATGAAAAAAGTGGTTTTTTTCCTTCGTTTTTTTCAAAATATCTCAAAAACGGCTGAAACTATTTTGATTAAAAAAATTGAGCAAAACCATGGCATTTCGCTCTACAAAAAAGCTCTATTAAATAAACATCGAAAAAACTATATTTTTCGAGATAATAATTGTTTTGTCAAAATGTCTGTTAGTTGGTTATTTGGTCTGTGCGTTACCAAAATTGTGTACGAGCTAGCTCAAAAACTAGTGTGAATATCGAAACCAAATTTCACACGTAGTTTTGGTCCATTGAGATTAAGAGCTGATTAGATTTTGGTGCATATCGACCCAAAATTAAGGGGGTGTAGGGGGGGATTAAAAATTAAAAATCTAGGCCCTTTAAGCAAACTCAACCAAATTTTGTATACATAATCAGTGGACCCTTAGAAGTCTAAAAATGGAAAAACTAACCGCCGAAAATGGGTGGGGGAGGGGCGGGTCAAAAATTAAAATCTAGGCTCTTGTACCAAACTCAACCAAATTTTGTATACATAATCAGTGGGAGCCCAGAAGTTTAAAAATGCAAAAACTAACCGCCAAAAATGGGGGGGAATCATGAACATTCATGGACATTTAACCAAACTCAACCAAATTTTGTATATATAATCTGTGGGACCCCAGAGGTATAAAAATGCAAAAACTAACCCCCCCTACATGATTATATATATAATTTTAGGGGCCAGGTTGTATGGTAAAGTCAAGTGTATGGCCACATCAGAACACGTCAGCTTATTATTGTTATAATAGATATATTCTTAATTTATGTAAACTGTGATTTATCTAATCAATTTTATGTTTAATAAATAAAAAACATTTTAGCATAAAAACGAACTTTCTACGACTTTTCGTTCTTGGGTTATTCACAGATATCGAAATCTAAACAGGCCAATTTTTTTTTTTTTTTTTGAATGTTTATTTAAGTAACTATTTGATTCCAATCGAGACATTCTCAGTCTCTATAACAAACATGCAACAAGTAATAATACATATAACTCATTTGGTAATTTTAAAACACACACACACATATTAGCAATAGCTTTCTAAACTTTAGAGAAAGGAACTTTTTTTTGAAATTTTGCTATTTATAAAACGACAAATTCTCCCGAAACGTTTTTAAGATTGTTTTTTTTTTTAAAGATTTGTATTTTATATAATAATCAATTTTATAAAAACAGTTTTAAAAAGTACATTTTCCTTTTTATTGTAAGGCTGTCTAATGGGAAATAGCTAAGAGTTGCGCTAGCGCTGCTGGTTGCCGATACACAAGGCTCGCTAAAGATTTCTCTGATTTCACAAATCTTTCATGTAAATATCAACTTCCGGTCTTCCGATTTCAACCAAAAGCTTGGTGTATTTCTTCTAGCCTATATAGAGCTTAAGTTTCGAATTTCGTAGCTCTGAGACCTACGGTTGCGAAACGCATGGGGGTACATAGATACATACGCACGGACCAATGGAATTTTGGCTACTTTTTTGCTTCCGCGGACCACAATATCCAGATTTATGTTATGAACTATTAAGAGCATCAATTTCTTCCTCCTAGAAGTCATAAAGTGAAATGAACTTTTTTCACTTTGGAGATAGAAGCTCTCAAAGAGTCAGCTTTCAGGGAGGCAATTACAATGATTTACATTATATCCTATATCATTACCATGATATAGAATATATATATATATATATATAAATATATGTGTGTGAAAGTAAGAATATAAAATTTCTAATGTCATGTGATATTTTCATTTTAATTTGTTGTCAACATTCAAATAAATAAAAATATAAAGAAAATATTATCTATAATATATATAAATTAAGGTTTTGTCTGTACATTGCTCCAAATCAAGCCAAATTTTGGTTGCACACGTTTCAAGCAAAGTTATGGACGAAAACACCCTCAACAAAATTCCTGTCTGTCTGTCTGTATGTTTCCATAATGGGTCACTAGAAGGATAGAAATGCAAAAATTAACCACTCAAAATGGGGGGGGGGATGTCAAAAATGAAAATTCTTACACTTGGAGTAAACTCAACCAAATTTTACATACATAATCTGTGGGTCACTAGAAGATTAGAAATGCAAAAACTGGGTTCGGAGGGTGGTTGCGGGGGTGGAGTAATGGTACGGGTGGGTTAGGGTATGGGGTGTGGGGGGGTCCCGGCGGGATGAGGGCGTGGAGGGTGGAATGGGGGTGAGGGATTAAGACGGAGTAGGGTGAAGGAGGTGGCGCGAGGTGGAGTCAGGAGGGCATAGTGGGTGTGGGGGTCTAGGGGCTAGGGGGTGAGAGGGGAGAAGGGGTTTGAGGTGAGGGCCCAGAGGCGAAGTGGGATAGGTGGAGGGATTGGGGCGGGGGTGGAGGTCGCGGGTGGGGTGGTGGGGCGGGGCGGGGGGTTTGCGCGGAGCGGGTGGGTTTCGTGATGGGGGGGGCTGGCAAGAGGGCCGCCGAAGGCCGTGCCTTGCAGCTAGTTTTAATATAAAATAAAGATATTATCAATAATTATAACGTATTAAGAATAATAATTTTGCAAGAAAGTCAAACTATAAATTACAGAAGGTCTTTAAAACAATTATGAAACAATCAAAATGTTGTTATTATGTAATAAATCACGGTTCAAACTATTAAAGGCAACAATCCCTTCCACCCAGATGTCACACAATGAAATTACCTTTTTTCATCTCTGAGATACAAGATCTCAAAGAGTGAGGACCCCGGCAGGGGATCGTAATACTTCACATTATATTCTATAGAATATAAATGTGAAAGTAAAAAAATTGAAGGGCATTTTTTTGGACAGCATCCCCTGGTTGAAAATTCTCCGCCCGCCAATGATATAATACATTTTTACTTTACCATACAGGGTATGATCAAGTATTGTAATCGTGCATGAAAAAAGTGTTTTTTTCCTTCTTTTTTTCAGAAATATCTCAAAAACGGCTGAAAGTATTTTGATTAAAAAAAATTGACCAAAACCATGGCATTTCTCTCCACAAAAAAGCTCTTAATAAGTAAAGACGGAAAAATTTATATTTTTCGAGATAATAATTGTTTTGTCAAAATGTCTGTTAGTTAGTCTCTGCGTTACCAAATTTTTGTGGACGAGTCACCTCAAAAACCAGTGTGAATATCGAAACCAAATTTAACACGTAGTTTTGGTCCATTGAGATTAAGAGCTGATTAGATTTTGGTGCATATCGACCCAAAATTAAGAGGGGCGGAGGGGGGCTAAAAATTAAAAATTTAGCCCATTTGAGCAAACTCAACCAAATTTTGTATACATCATCAGTGGGACCCCAGAAGTCTAAAAATGCAAAAACTAACGGCCCAAAATGGGGTGGGGGGGGGGTGTACGGTCAAAAAATAAAAATCTTGGCTCTTGTACCAAACTCAACCAAATTTTGTATACATAATCAGTGGCCCCAGGAGTCTAAAAATGCAAAAACTAACCCCCACCCCCCTACATGAATATAAATAATTTTATTAAATATTAAATATAAGTGAGGGGCCAGATTGTATGGTAAAGTCAAGTGGATGGCCACATCGGAACACGTCAGCTTATTTCTTCAAATGCTGGAAATTTCTGAAGAAGAAATTCCGACTCTGATTATTCCCCCTCCCATCTGATGATTATTATGACGTTATTCAAAGTCGTAAATATTTTTTCAGGTCGAAATTTAATTGCTTTGATTCAAGCGGCGACTCAGCCAGGCAACTACTGAATATATTTTAAAGATTTATGAGTGAATCGATTAATCAGCTGAATACAAGTCCGTAGTGGATGTCTATTTGGTTTATTTGGTTCCATTAGCTAGGCCCCTAATATATTAAGGACCACAACCGTATCTTTGTGTATATTCACCCAACACTACTATAGAGGGGGACTAATGCTAATTTAATAGACAGGTGTGTGCGTTTGTAGCTTGTAGTCGCTTAAACACAAACAGATCAATCAGAGAGAGCTCTCTCGCTGCTTATGTCTAATTGAATAATGGACAATTATGGGCATAGGGTCTTTCCGGAGTGAGTGGACCCCGTCGCACACACTAGATATACATTGAAAGAAAAACACAACTGAGATTACATTCTGCAATGATTTTGTTGTCATCGTAAATCACTCTAGTGTCAGTTTGAGGAACTACACAAGATTTATTTTCAATTAAGAGTTTGGACTTTCTTTTAATAAATTCATTGGATTAATAACATGCAAATTATATTTTGAAATAATTTATTGATTTTTTTATGTTCTAAATAAATACAATCTTAAAATATTTATAACCACCTGCGAAGCCTTCCTAATCCTACGCCCTCTGTACTCAGCAGTGGGTTTTAAAATTATAATTTTAATTTTAATAAATTTTATTTGTCATAAAATTAATAAAATCACTTCGGCGTCGCGTCGTCGCTCAAGCCGATTATAATAAGTATAGAGAAAGATATAAAGATGACCATTTTTTCCGTGGTCCAATCCGGGATATTGCCCCTCCCCCCCCCCCCCCCCCCCACACACACACACTCCATTAGCAAAAAAAATTGTATTTTTTCCTCCAATTTAAATGTAAAACTAAAATGAAACATGAAAATACAGAGAATTTTTTTTTATAGTATAATTAATTCGTACAAATAATTAGTTGTATTTATTTTGAAACGGAATTAACTAATTCGGGACATAAACTCGGAATAGAATACAAAGATCATTTTTGGTTTTGGTTATAACTTTTTCTGAGTAGTGTTTCTTTGAGAATTTTTTCGTCCGTATTATAGCTAGAATGTGTGTGTTCACCTGTTATAAAACACAAAACACCCAAATTCTTACTACTAGTACTTCAGAATTTAATCACAAGATTAAAATTTTTATAAGATTGGAGTAATTTTTGGAGACGGACTGATAAGTGAATTAAGTGGATATTGATTACTACATTATAATTCTGCTGAGAATGAAATACAAGATATTATTGTTACTGCCACTGAAAGAGGAGACAGAGGGGAATGCCGCATTGGATTTCCTTCACTGACTTTTCAAAACCCTGAAGAAGGAGGTAATAAATAGCCTCCGAAACGTCGGTTTTATGAATAAAAAGATATTTTAGGTTAAAAATAAAATGAGAGAGTCTTCTGTTTTTTAAATAAAATGATTTTTAATTATTTCTAGAGACTATAGTTTCGAAGGCATTGCCTTCATCATCAGTCTTTTATTCAACTAATAATAAAAAGATAGTGTAAATTATCTTCTTCTTTTTTTGGACTGGCTCATCAATATCCACTTAATTAAAATTTTTGTTTGAAAGAAATCTACCCTTGATTTCAACTTGAAAAAATAAAATACTTACTTACACCTGACTTGTAAATAATTTTAAAAACTTTATGGGTTCCTTTGATTTCCAAATAGCACAAAAAAGTTGATATTTTATTATTTATTTTAATTTATTTATTTATTTAAAACAATGCTCTGAGGTGGCTACCTCGTAGAGCAGAAACAGAAAGAATATATATATTAATAAGGGACACGGGGCTTTAATCCGGGACGAATGTTTACCCAAATTTAGATATAGATAGATAGATATTCATAGAGTTTC
Organism: Forficula auricularia; assembly: GCA_024734495.1. NCBI lineage: Eukaryota > Metazoa > Arthropoda > Insecta > Dermaptera > Forficulidae > Forficula > Forficula auricularia. The sequence continues at coordinate 226,767 of JALMQS010000914.1, forward strand.
GGGAGAAATTTTCCCTTTATCGATGGAAATTTAAAAAAAAAATAATTGCTTTAAGTAAAGGTATGATAAAGCACGTAAAAACAAATAACTGTTTTGAAAATAGACAATGATACAGATTATCTTGAAGATAAAATTACCCTGATTCAAAATATAAAAATATAAATATTTATGAAAAATAAATTTCTCTAAAAATTGTTGATATATCTTAGAAAAACATTTCATATCTGACCTTAATTGATAATTTGTTGTTTAAAATTTCGATCATATCTAAAACAAAAATTTCTCAATTATGATATTTATCTAAAATGTTAAGATTGGAAAAGTCAAAATTGTGTTCCAGATTAGTGGAATGGCTGTAAATACCAGCTAGCTAGCTATTCTACTGGCCTGGGAAACAATTTTTGATAAAGAACGGAATTTAGAAAAAAATAGTATTAATTTAAGAAACCGAGATTTTAAGCAACAAAAATTCAATTAACGTTGTTTTTCTAATAGTTATCAGAATTTTTTAGAGAAAAATTATATTTAATAAATATATATTTTTTTATTTTTACTCAAGGTAATTTAATCTCTAAGACAATCTGTATGTATTCGTTATCTATTTTCAAAAATTTTTATTATATATAATTCCACAGATTTTCCAGTGATTAAAGGAGAAACGTTTCAATTTGTAATAAACGTTGTGAAATGTCTAGTTTTAATAAATAACTATATAGAGTATTATTATTGAAGGAGACAATAAAGAGTGTCTTATCTGAATTATAATTGTACTTAGATAACAGATTATAGTTTAGGGTTGTCCTTTCAATCAGTCTATTACAATGTATTCACAGGAATTAATTTATGAATTCATAAATTAATTAATTCATAAATTAATTCCTGTGAATACATTGTAATAGACTGATGAAGAGGGCAAAGCCTCGAAACTATAGTCTCGTTATGAATAAATAAAATTTGCAATTCCAGCAGAAGACACACTTTTATTGTCTCCTTCAATATATAAAAATTCTGCTACTCTCGGTAAAAACTTTCAATTTGGTATTATTATTTATTTACAATTTAATTAGAGTTTTAATATTTTTGTTCTTTTGACAAATTTTAATTGCAAAATGTAGGTACAACAAAATTTGTCAAAAAAGAACAAAAATATTGAAATTGTAATTAAATTGTAAATAAATAAATCATAATAATAATAAAACTATATATATATCAGCGAAGATGATTCAGCTGAAACTACACATTTTAATGAGGTAAACTCAAAAAGATGTTTCGACCCCTAAACTAGACTAAAGTCTTTCTTTTGGGACTTCAATCTCCTTTAAGAATAATTTTTAAGGATTTAGGTTGTCGGTTCTAGGTGAAACATTATAAGTAACTTATGAGGAGAATTTTCTAGGTTAGGTTTCACAAAAGGAAATATTAAAACAAATGTATGTTTTTTGAGTTTGATTCACTCGATATAATATATATTTCGGGTTATTAGCCCATCATCAGGAGTTCAAATGAAAAAAAAAAAAATTTCATTTGAACTCCTGATGATGGGCTAATAACCCGAAATATATATCGAGTGAATCAAACTCAAAAAAACATACATTTGTTTTAATATTTCCTTTTGTGAAACCTAACCTAGAAAATTCTCCTCATAAGTTCCTTTAAGAATATTTTTTAAGGAATTTGGTGTTGGTACTTGGTGAAACATTTTTTATCCAATAACTCCTTTAAGAAGACTATTATATCTAAATATTAATTTCTTATTTTCCATTATTTTAGAAATTGTGCCTTTTGCATTTGGACTAAAACGATACTCGTTATCATTAGAAAGAGAGAATATTAATTAGAAATTCACTAATACTCGGGCAAAAATGTGAAAAAAGAATTACTAATCTTCTGCCGGTTGTCACTGGCGTGCGTAGAATTCGAATTTATATTCTAGGTAAGAATAATTTTTATAAAAATAAACTGCAACGGATCGTTGCTAAACTTTGTCCAAATTCATTTGAAATATTAATATGTTCTAGAGTAAAGTACTTTAAAATATAATTTTACTAAAAACTTTATTTAACCTTTTTTGTGGTCCCTAAGGTACTTAATTAGGATATTAAATTTCATCAAAATTGGTCAAGTCATTTTCAAGATATTTAGAAAAAACTAAAAAAGTACTGAAATAAAGTACTAATGTTTGTGGACCGATATGTACCAAAAACTAATCAGCGCTTCATTTTATTAAAAGAATGCTAGGTTTTTAATTTCATTTCAATCGGTGCAACGGTGTGGAAAAAATCGTGGGCCAAAAAAACGATAACATACATCCATCCATACATACATCCATCCATCCATCCGCACGCACTAAATGAAAAAATCGCACTTTTTGGCCTCTCGACGAGACCCCTTGTAATTTTTGGCAAAACCGTCACGTGCTAAAATTCAACCTAATTGAATACTACAATTTGTGACTTTAATACTTTAATTGAGTCCATGGGTTCCGTAGTTTTTACCTGAGGACCCTTTGAAGCCACGCTTGCCCCGAGAGCGATTACAATACTTTACCCATGCTTTGCATTGGATAAAGTAAAAATAAAACCGACTTCAAAAAAATTAAATGCAACAAATAAAATAAAAATAACTTAAAAAATCAAATAAAAATCTACTAAAAGGTATAAAATAATTATCTTATTTAGTTACAACTAAACGACGAAATATTAACATGAAATTACTTTTTGAAGTCGGTGCCAAACAAACTATACCTATAAACGAACGTACCCGCCACACGTACTAAGTAAGATCCGTCGAGTGCGATTCATAAAATGTATATGTTTGGCACCAACTTCAAAAAGTAATTTCATGTAAATATTTCGTCGTTTAGTTGTAACTAAATAAGATAATAATTATTTTATATCTTTTAGTGTATTTTATTTGATGCATTTAATTTTTTTGAAGTCGGTTTTATTTTTGTCTTAAAAATTATTTTTTTATTACCTATATATCCGGATTTTCGATTATCCGGTTTGCCTTTGGTCTAAGTTAGTCCGGATGAAAGAGGTTCTAGAGTATTTTAAAAGTTTTGCCTTTTGCATTTGGACTAAAACGATATTCGTTATCATTAGATAGACAGAATTAAGAATTCACTAAAATCAGGCAAAAATATGAAAAGGTAATTGTTGCTGCGGGTGTCACTGGTGTGGGTAGAATTTGAATTTATATTCTAGGTAAGAAAATATTAGGATGAATAAGTGACTCTAGATTATTTCTAATAAAATTTGGAGAATATGGATTTTGCTATGGGAATATGTTGTTCTAAGTTAAACCAGGTAGGAATGTATGGTAGGCACGCGAAGGAGTGTGTCGTATGTTGTTGGCGCGTGGCAGGCAGGCGTGGGTGTCCACTTAAGAGAGCTCATTCGGGAGAGAAGTCGGCAGCCAGTGACCCTGGTATGGGAAGTTGCCCCGGGCAGAGTTGTATTCCGAGCAGATTCCAGCGCAGTACACACTAGAGATACTCTCCAACATTCAAGACATCTGCCTGCTTCTTGCTTCTGAGGAGCACCGAGAAGATCAAAACAGAACCAGTTCTTTGAAAGAAAAGAAGAGGGCGACCGCCGCCACATCCGGTTTACACACAGCCAGCCAGCCGGATACATACAGATCATTGCCCGAATTTTATTCTCATATAAACAATGTTAGACTTGATTAATCCAAGTTATAATCAATCTCAGAAGTATTATAATATACATTATACATACATTATACATTATACATTATACATACATTATAAAATGTACTGCCCTACAATATTATATAAAAAAAAAAAAATAAAAAAATAAAAATAAATCTCTGGCTCGACAACCCTTCATGGGTCTTGGCCTACTGAATTGGTTGCTGTCCTAATTGGAAACAGTACCGAGGGGTCAAGTGGTTAGCTCAACGCACATCTACAACCTTCGTTTCAGTTTTCTTAACCGAGATTCGCTACTTCTCAATCAAGCAGCTACTCATTTATCCTCACGAGGCTGAGTGAACCCCGTTCCAGACCCTATACTTACAGAAAAATTTCTGAGCATAGCCGGGAATCGAACCCGGGACCTCCGGGTTGCCAGTCAGTTACTCTGACCATTAGACCACGGAGGCGGTCACAATATTATATATGTTCTGTAAAGCAGACATCGAGCGTCTACAGAAACTACAGAACAAAGCCATGAGGAATATATTAAAGTGATAATTTTTAAGGATTTAGGTGTCGGTTCTAGGTGAAACATTATAAATAACTTATGAGGAGAATTTTCTAGGTTAAGTTTCACAAAAAGGAAATATATTAAAACAAATGTATGTTTTTTTGAGTTTGATCAAACTCAAAAAAACATACATTTGTTTTAATATATTTCCTTTTTGTGAAACTTAACCTAGAAAATTCTCCTCATAAGTTATTTATATTAAAGTGCAATAAATTTACAAAGGTCAAATCAATGCTTGATACATTGGAGTGGCTTGATGTGAAGAATGGTATAGAAATGCAGGTTATGGTATTTATTTATAAAATTAAAAATCAATTAGCACCGGAATATCTGATGGACATATTAGATGAAACGAATCCCACACATTCATACGGGACAAGACAGAGAAATGATTTCTACTTGAGTAGAGTTAATAAAGCAAGTACAATGAATAATGTATTTTATAAGGGCTTAAGAGCATACAATAACTTACCCGAACATATAAAAAAACTTAAGAACCTAGTTGCATTCAAAAGAGAGATGAGACTATTACTTTTGTCACAACAAGAGTAAAAAATCATCTCGTCAATTAGTATTTATAAACAGTATATTCCTTGTTGCAAGGGTGGATATGTAGGTATATGTTGTGTATTATATATGTATTATTGTAAATATATTTATAAATATATATGTATATGTGTGTGTCCCATTATTTATTTAAATGCAGTAATCCACTCCTTGGTCTTGTCTCATATGTGTATGTGTATAGTTACTTATTGTCATGTATTGTGTATTATATATCTGTATGTTTATTATTATATGTTATATTTTAGAATTATGTCTATCCTTTGTATCTCAAAATTGAATGTATTAGTTAAAGATATATATATATATTTGTTAATTGTATGAATATAGCAGAAAGTGACTAATAAAGATTATTCACAAAGAGAAACAAAGAGATTGTCCTCTGCTTGATGCAAATAAACATATACACATATATATCAAGATGATATATCTGTATATATATATTATTTATTTGTTTGAGACTATAGTTTCGAAGACTTGGTCTTCATCATCAGTCTTCGAAACTATAGTCTCAAACAAATAAATAATATATATATACAGATATATCATCTTGATATATATGTGTATATGTTTATTTGCATCAAGCAGAGGACAATCTCTTTGTTTCTCTTTGTGAATCAACAACTCTGCTACTCTCGGCAAAACAAAAACTTTTTCAACTAAATAAAGATTATTATTGTTATTTTTGTTATATTCGTTATCTCATAGTATCAAAATTGTGATTTTTGTTTTTTAATGTAGGATTAATTTGAATTTTTGTTATTATTAATATTAGTATTTATGTACATGTGTTCATTTGTTTATTGTCATGTGTGGTGTGTTATACATTTATATGTTTATTATAAATTGTTATATTTTTAGAATGTATTAATTATCTTTATCTTTGTATCTCAAAATTGAATGTATTATTTAAAAACAAATTACATATATTTGTTTAATTGTATGATAGATAGCTAAAAAATAGCTAATAAAGAATTATTATTATTATTATTATTTAAATAAAAGACTGACTTATCACATGTTCACTGCAGTTTGATAAGAATTGTATTATTCTTCAAGTGCCATACTCGATTTCCATCGTCGGCGATTACAATGGAGAGGATACTCTACTACTAATTTTTCCTGGGGAAATTTTTCACAGGTGTGGTTTTTCCATTGCCTTCCACTGTTTCCCATTGCCTTCCCCTGAAGTATTGTATAATTTTTATTAATAAATAAATATTATACTTTATAATTTTTATTTTTTTTCGAACTTAGTTTACTTGTAATTTTTTTTTTCAAATAATTTACTGCGCAATTTTAAATAAATTCCAATAATTTATTGAAGGAGACAATAAAAGAGTGTGTCTTCTGCTGCAATTATAAATTTTATTTATTTACTAGCTTCGACGCCCGCCTTTGGCGGGCCTTTTACTAGCTAGGGGCTTCGCCCCCTGGACCCCTACATGGCTGCTTTATTGATGTTTTATTAGTAACAGAGAATAAATATAATTGTTTTATTATAAAGTCTTAAATAGACATAATTTGAGATTCTATTTAACTGTAATATACACTCATAACAAATAAAATGAAACAAATATTTAAAATGTATTAAAAATCTCTATTTATAAAAAATTCTCTTATTCTCAAGCTTGAGTTGTTTATCATAAAAGAATTTAGTCTTATTGATTTCTATTTTTGATTTTAAGTCGATTCCTCCATCTCTTCAGCAATGGTTACCAACAATAATCGAAGGGTCAAAAATCTAATGTAGAATTGTTATTCCTCTAGTATTAGATAAGAATCGATTGCTATTTTTGATTTTAAGTCCATTCCTCCATGTCTTCACCAATGGCTACCAATAAAAACCGAAATGTCAAAAATCGAATGTAGAATGGTTATTCCTCGACTGTTAAATGAGAATCGATCATTATTTTTGAAATAAAGTCAACATCAGGCGCGGATCCAGACGTCTGATTTGGTGATATGGGGAGGGGGGGGGGGCGGTCGTCGGTATATAAGATCTACTTTTGATCTCGGAAGTGTGTCGCGGTGGAATTGTCCAAGCGGGGGGTGGGGGGTCAGAGACGCCGCCCCCCCCCCGCACATAGAACTTTATTTTCTTCAATTTTAAAATTTAATGTTATATAAAAAAAAAGATTAAATAAACATATAAAAATTATTGATCTCCAATGCTTTGAGGGGGGGCGGTCGCCCCTATCGCCCCCCTCCTGGATCCGCTCAAGATATCTTGCAAATTTTATCGTTGATATATAATTATTATTTACTAGCTTCAAGGCGCGCCTTTGGCGGGCCTTTTGCTATACAGGGGCAAAGCCCCACGTGACTGCTTTATTGATGTTTTATTAGTTACAGAGATTAAATATAATTGTTTTATTATAAAGTCTTAAATAGATATAATTTGAGATTATATTTAACTGTAATATACACTCATAACAAATAAGATGAAACAAATATTTAAAATGTATTAAAATCCACTTGTTATTATTAAGGGGAAAAAAAGTTATATTATATGTAGGTATTATTTTAGATAAGAAGACTTGAAAATTACAATTATTATTCATTTTGCTAGACACAAAAGTATATACAATCTATTAATAAAAATTCTCTTAATCTCAAGCTTGAGTTGTTTATCATAAAAGAATTTGGTCTTATTGATTTTAAGTCGATTCTTCCACGTTTTCAGTAGAGGTTACTATTAATAGTCAAAACATCAAAAATGGAATGCAATAAGGTTATTCCTCTAGTATTAGATAAGAATCGATCGTTATTTTTGATTTTAAGTCGATTCCTCCATGTCTTCAGCAATGGCTACCAATAAAAACCGAAATGTCAAAAATCGAATGTAGAATGGTTATTCCTCGACTGTTAAATGAGAATCGATGGGTTATTTTTGAATTAAAGTCAACATGAACTGTAAATTGCAAGTGATATCTGATTAATAATAAAGCAATAAACATATTAATATTTCAAATGAATTTGGATAAAGTTTAGCAACGATCCGTTGCAGTTTATTTAATTAAATGACAATTTTTGAGTTCATCAATTAAATTGTCAAATTAATATTTGTGGGATTTAAAATTCATTGTAATTAACTACCTTGATCACCACAAAAAAGGTCATATATAGTTTTTTGTAAAATTATATTTTAAAGTACTTTATTTTAGAATAAGATAGTACATTGGATAAAGTTTAGCAACGATCCGTTGGTGTTTATTTTTTAATTTTTGTTTTTAAATGTACTTTAAAAAAGTAGATAGTTTTTTAAATCTGTGTTGCATTACTAAATTCTCTTCAACGATAATGTGGTTAGAACTCTATTATATATGCTATTAAGAATGAATGACATTCAAAATCTACAAACAGTGCCGCCAACAAATGTTTAGTTTGCTAGTTTAGTTCTTTTATTGTTTGGCAAGCTATGTTAGGCTATACAGATTTGGTTTTTGTTTTTCGTGAATTTTCCAATTTTCCGATTTTTTTTTACGTATTAACCTGAAATGGACTATTACGAACATTAAAAAAATAGCCAAATCGGTCCAGGAATTTGAGAGATCTGCGCTTACAAAGAAAAAGAAATTCATTTTTATTATATAGATGTATGTGTAAATTTTCCGATATCCCGTATAGTGCAATGTTAAAGAGCCTCAAAAACTCGATTTTCGGAATTTAATATCTCCGGAACTGTATTGTTCATAAATTTTGTTTTGCCACCAATCGATGCAGATGAAGTATTTAAATAATAATCTGTATAAATTTCAAAAAAATCCTAAGAAAACGCATTTGGCGGAACAACTACCTAAAGAGTAACACATTATGGGTATATAAATATTAATGTGCGGGGCACATCCTGCACACGTGCACGCGGGGGTCCTGCAAATACATATTAGTTTACCAAATTTCAGCTTATTATTATTTTTAAAGTTTTTATTTTATTTTTCTGATATTCCACCATGATTAGTTTTGATTGACACATTTTCCTTCATATAGTAATTTTATTATTATTCATTTTTGCCCGAATTGAGTTTAGTTGGGTACAATGGCAAATTGGGCAAGATATATTGGAGATTATTTCTTTTTTTATAACATAAATAGGAACACAATAATTAATTCAGATCTAGGTTTTGAGAATTTGTTCCGGGTTTGTGACTGCAAATAAAATTTTGTATGACGGGTGATTTGGCAGTGAATAGATTTTAAGTAATTTAAAGATAAAATTGTCCGCTTCGTATTCTTAATGGGGGTTCACCCGCTTCGGCTAACCAAACTAACTATAGGGCTAGTCCTAAAGGCTCTAATGCGATCCGAATACCCATGTTATGGTCGAGTCAAACTTTTTAAGACATTGTCACGAGCTGATGCGTAAACTGGAGAAGCATAGTCGATTTTGCTCCTTATTATAGCCCTGTGAACTCTCGGAGTCACGGTGGAATCCGCCCCCAATGAGAACCAGCAAGGACTTTCTGGATGTCTCATAGATTTAAGGTCTCTGTATTCTAAGAGAGATAATCAACATGCAGAGTGCTCCTCCAGTTCCATCTTTTTGTCACAACATTAGGCCTAAAAATTTTGCTGATCATAGTAGGTAAGCGAATTCCCGCTCAGTGAGTGTCAAAACAGGATCATCACATGATGGGAACAGGAGATCTCATGAAATGGCAGAGCAGGAAGACTTTATTTTTGAAATTTTGAAGCCGTGTTCAAATGCCCAATTGTCAATATCATTTATTGCCGTTTGCAGTTTAATTTTTACGTTATTTATATTATTAGATTTATAATAAATACATAAATCATCAACAAAAGAGACTTTGGATTGGGTATTTGATTTTTGGCCAAAATGTCATCAATAGCTATAGCAAATAAAGTGAAGTACTTAAGACACTTCCCTGAGGCAAACCATATTTTCTTTGGGCATGTTACTCGAGATGAGGTGGCTTCCCACCAGAACCTGAAAAGACGGGTCTGAGGAGAGCACGATACTAAATAGTGCAAGATGGCCCTTAATTTTTCCAATTATTAAGTTTTGGAGAATCTGGTGAATTATTATTTTTTAAAGTATTTATTTTGCTTTTCTGATATTCCACCATGATTAGTTTTGATTGACACATTTTCCTTCATATAGTAATTTTATTATTATTCATTTTTGCCCGAATTGAGTTTAGTTGGGTACAATGGCAAATTGGGCAAGATATATTGGAGATTATTTCTTTTTTATAACATAAATAGGAACACAATAATTAATTCGTCTTTTGTATGGGGACCTTCTTCTATGTTTCAGATTTCATAATGTCTTATCGAACAGAAAGATTCCACGATGCGTACCTGGATGAGCTGTTCAGAATTCTCCTGGAGGGGCTGGAAGAAAACGCTGGATTGGATGAGAAGAGGAAAATTGTAAATTCTATCCTCCCTGTGAAGAAATACAAATTGCTGGAGAGGTTCCTCTCGGTTGAAGAAGATCTTAGCCAAGACAACTGCTTGAGATGTCTTCATATTTTCCTTGACGAGAATACAAAATTTCTAGGCTTTGAACGATATATAAGTGATCAAGGAATTGTGAAATCAATTTTCGAATTAATACTGAGATACAGTCCGAATATCGAAACGGTCGATTTTAGACATTTAGATATCGATCCTGAGAACAAAGGGAATTTCGTATCATTTCTCAGACAAACCACTCAGTTGAAATCCCTGCGAGTGCAATGTGATTCCGATGATTGTGCAATCGGTGAACTTTTGCTCAAAGATGATTTTAACCTCCTTGATCAGGATGTTAAAACTAATCTCCTAAAAATCGAATATATCGAGGCACTATTCTTTAAATAGATCAGAATGTGTCAGACTCTTGAATCTTCTACCGAATTTGAAAAGTTTGGGCATGTCTCAAGATTTAAGTGTAATATTACCCATTGTTGAAGACGATGATGAAATTTCCAAAAAATTATCTAACATAATAGAATTTTGTGATTCAAATACAAGCTTGACTACTTTAGAAAGATTTTCAAAATTGTGTCCTAAAATAAAAAAGATAGTTCTGATTTATCCAGAAACAAAAGTCATTGAAAATCTTTCGAAATTTCCATTACTCACGGAAATAGAATTATATTTAAATGATCCCAATTTTGTTAGTGAAGTCGTCAGCTTATTAACCCTAATCGGGAAAAAAATTAAAATTTTGAATTGTAAGTTCCATTAACGAGATTGAACTTGGACCCAAAATTTTGGCATGATTTGTGTCCCGAATTAATTAAATTAGTAATTAATGATGATACCTTCTATTTCTACTAAGGTGGATGAAATATTAATTGCATCAATTCATGTTCAGCAATTAGAAGGACTTCAAAATCTCTCCTATCCAAAGGGGTATTTTCTCCAGAGGACTGAGTGGGGTCACCTTACTAAATAATTTATCCCTATTGTCTTATTAATCTTAAGTTCATTTCATCTCATTCTTTTGTAATCCATTTATGATAAATAAAAACTATATTATAAACTAAAATAATTTTATTTTCTGTAGTATGTAATTTTGTTCCTTTGTATTTTAGAGATTTTTAAAGAGTTTCGTTCAATGTATATTTTATTTTTGAATATTACACAAAGACTTTTCATTATATATGAATATATTATATAGGCTGTTCCAGTAGCGTAGACAGAAAATTTTCATGTGGGGGGAGGGGGGTCAATCCACAAAGCAAAATATTTAGTGTGAATTTTTTTTTATTGAAATAAATAGTCCAGTTAAATTGTGTTTTTATCCGGAAACTTTTGAGGTAGTTGTAATTTCTTCGACCATTTATGTTTTTTGGACTGCTGAATCCGAATCTGAGGTTTGCTAACAAAATTTTGTGACGGGATATTGTCAAAAATGCAAATAAATGTAATAAATCTCATTTTTGGTGGTTTTTTGCTTATACCTCGAAAACTATCAACCTTTCCGTAAATAATCGTTACTATTCAAAAATGAAACCCATTTCATTTTTTTTTTTTTTTTTTTTTTTTAATGCAATCGAATGCAAGAAGGGGTGCACCAGTAAATATGTAGCCCCTATGCGGATCTTGAAAGACCCTTGCATTACCGAAGAGAAGGGAAAGTTGATTAAGTGAGAGAGGTGTAGACGTAGGTGTCTATGTACCCTGGTTTTGAAGGTTTGAAGATCATAGGTGCTGGGAAAGATAGAGGCTGGGAGAGAGTTCCAGTTCCTTGAAGTCATGGGGATATATGTATTCGCGAATGAAGTGGTCCGGCACTTTTCCAATTTGACCGCGAAAGAGTGTTGGGAGTCGGCAAAACGTGTGCTGCGTGCAAAGCTTATGCTTTGGGGGGAATTATTGATTTTATCTCGTCAGAGCACCTGCCGTGATAGTATCTACAGAAAAGGGAAAGGAGCGGAGACATCTCTTCGATGAAGCCAGCGAGTCGAGGGAGTCGGTGAGGGTAGAATCGTCAATTAGCCTGACGGCTCGTTTCTGACTTGCATCAAGGGTAGCAAGAGAATATTTTGAGGCTCCTCTCCACAGATGAGAGCCGTATTCGAGACAGGGGCGGATTTGGGCCTTGTAGATGGTGAGAAGTTGTGGGGGTTTGTAAATCGCTTGGACCTGAATAAGAAGCCAATCTTCCTTGCTGCAGATTTCGCCACAGAGGAGATGTGTTCATTCCAAGACAGGTCAGATGCGACAGAGACGCCCAACATGGATAAGGTTGTCACACATTTTCAGGGTATTCGAATCGAAGTGAATATCAGGGAAATCTCTATTTTCGCGCCTAGAGAATTAGACAACATTGAGTCTTATTTGAATTAAAGTTAACCAAATTTTGAGAGCCCCATTTATTCGAGTTTGTCTAGGTCGAGAGTAATTGAGGAGGCAATATTGATTCGATTATTCGGGAGAGAGGGTTTGCCGTGTAGAGTGCTATCGTCGGCGTAACAATGAGTGGAGTTGCCGTTCGAATCAATAAGAGTGCGTTTATATAAATAAGGAAGAGTGTGGAGGAGATTTAGGATAATTTAGATTTTTTTTCTCCGACCAACCTTTCGCGTTCAAGCGCTAGTTGAAAATTGGAGTATTTTTTCTATTTCCTCAAAGCCCGAAAAATTCGCATTTTTTTCGATTTTTTTCTATTTTTAGCATGAAAGAGCACGTTTTCGACAAAGACCACTCTATACGTTTTTAAACTAGTTTAAATTTGATACAATTTTTTAAAAAATCGCAGTTTTTCTTTCATAAAATGAAAACCACTCATTATAGAACCTTGCTTCCTATCTCATTCTCTAGGAAATTATGGTGACTTAAACTTTACTTTGGACTACTATTTTTATAAAACTCTTAGATTTATAGATATCCAGCATTTTCCATGACACTTGAGAATTCGGAATCATATCCTGTCATGGAAAATGCTAGATATCTATAAATCTAAGAGTTTTATCAAAAAAGTGGTCCAAGTAAACGTTCAACGCAACAAAATTTCCTAGAGAATGAGATAAGAATCAAGTTTCTAGAATGAATGGTTTTCATTTTATGAAGGGAAAAACTGCGATTTTTTGCAAAAAGTTTTGCAAAGTTTTTCAAAACTTCTACCTCATTGCGGCACGGGTTACCATTATCCAATTAAGATGAAATTCTGTTTGAATTTACTCTAGTTTAAAAATATATAGAGTGGTCTTTGTCGAAAACGTGCTCCTTCATGGTCAAAATTGGAAAAATTCGAAAAAGTGCAAGTTCTTGGGGTTTGCGTAAACAGAAAAAATACGCCAATATTCAACTAGAGCTTGATCTCGAACGGTTGGTCGGAGAAAAAAACCTAAATGATGAAATTTATAGGAGATTTTATGAACTTTTATTTTGTAAAGGAAGGTCATTTACGAAAAGTTGCATAGTTTATGAGTTATAAGCAAAAAACCTCCAAAAAATGAGATTTTTTACATCTTTTTGAATTTTTGACAATGTGCGCCTAAGCGCGAGCGTAGGCAGTAGAGGGAGATGGAACGAGTAGAGGGGGGCTGCGCGGTCATACGCCGAACACGTATTGTTATGTTTTTCCCAACATTTACCGTGTCATTGAGGGAATCCTAAGATTTACCAAGTGAATAGTGGTAAAAACCCGAAATGAACGACGATTATAGAACGGTTCGGACTTTTACCATTAACAGTTGGTAAATCTTTAGGGCTTTTACAGTAACATATATTTAAAACATAAATAAATTAAATAAAAATAAAATATAGGTATATAATAAAAGTTTATTTATCATTGTGGTATTAATGTTTCTGTCACAGATCAATTGGATCTGAAATGTATTGCTTTTAACTCAAAGCTGTCAAAAACATAACCTTACTTTTTGGATTTTAGGTTAAAGACACCATGTTTTTTTTTAAATATGGAGTTAAATTTTAACTTCACCCTCTGACATGGCTTTAATTTTTAACACTTTTGGCTAAATATTAACGCTTTGCAGTTAAAGTTTTTGCTTACAGAATAGCAATTTTAGACAAGGAGGTGTTAAAATGAATTAACGCTGAATTCGTTAAAAGTTAACGTTTTTGCTTAGAGAATAGACCTGGGGGTGAGGGAATGACGGTCCAAAATGTATACTTGGAAAAAAATATTGTCAATAGTTTTAACACTAAATCTCATAACTTACATTTCAGTCTGGCATATTTTTAGAATATCAATATCGCCAACTTCTAAAAACAATAAGGAGCCCCTTTTGGCAGTTTTTGGCATCACCCTTAGGAGGAAAAAAATTATGTTGTTGGTGACCCTGACTCAAAACCAGATGGCGTGAGAATCGAGTCCCTCTATGAAGTTGACCTTGGCCAGTACTCGAGTACACAGCTCACTAACAGTATTCAGTCTACATTGTAGAGTGATCCACATCAAAGCTGCATTTTTCGAATAAATTTCAAAACAAGATAAACTTTTGAGGTAAGTTGAATTTTTCTAATATTGTTCAAACAAGTCGAAATTTTTAGTTTTTAGAGAATATTAATTAGGCCCTTAGATCATTAGATTCAGAGAATCCTGAGGATTTGTTTGAACAGGGCAGTAAATTATTTAAAATAAAAAAAAATACCAATATTAATTTCTATATTTTAAAAATGGCTCAAATTAAATTTTTTTATTTGTAATTTATTTAATAATAATTTAAATTTAATTACTTAAATAAATAAAAATCTTTTATTATAACGAAAAATCTTAAAAATCTTAATTTTACTTATGGAAAGTGGTGTAGATTTTAGGTGAAACATGATATTAATTAATAAACACATACACACCTTTACTTATATATTATTATTATTAGAATAAATAAATAAATTCCTGTCGGATGATAAATTTATTTTTCCTTTTCAATAAAATCAAAAAATAATTTTCTAAATGTAGAATTAACATAAGAAATTATCGATCATATTATTTAACTTTCGCGGTTCAAATTGCTTTAAGAAAAAATTAAAAGTTTAAAAGTTAATTTGTCTAAAAATATTTTTTTATTTTTGACCTCACAAAAAACTCGTTCCCAAAATAATCATTTGATTAAAATTTTAATGTGATTTTTGATTTCTAAGAAAAATTGTAAATTTAAATTTCGTATCTTATTTTGATTCCAAACTACAATGTTTTCACAGACAGGTGATTTGTAGCGACCCTAATTGGGTCTTGTTTAACTTTTGAGCTGAACCTTACAAAAAAAATATGTTTAAAAAAGTTTAGTGAAAAAAAAATATATTTAAATGGATAGAAATTAAAAATAATTCAATAAAAAATAAGCCTCACTTATAATAGTATAGTTACCGATCTGTTTTCTCTCTTGTGGGCGGGGCTATAGTATTGTGGTAGTGGGGGTAACATTTTTGACCTGTTTTTGGGTCATGGTGGGGGGGATAGGAAATATTTCTTATGCTCGAGTTGTGTAGATTTCTGCATTAGTTGAAATAACTTAGTTCAGTCACTTTCAATAGTTATTTTTATTTTTTTCTAAATAACCTATTTTTTTGTTGGATTTATTATTTATTCTTCATCGAGAGGTAAGTAAGTGTTTTATATATTATTTGTGTATGTATTGATTTTATTTTATTGTTTAAATATAAATAAGGCCAGGTAGTTAGTAAAGTAATCTGGTAATTTCTTGTAACACGTGGGTTGGATTTTTATTATTTGAAATTTCGAAAATTCTTAAATTTATAATTTTTCTAAATTCTGTTCTTTATCTACAAATTGTGTTTGCTATTATTAATTTTTAGAGGGGACTAATTTTTAATAAATATTTATATTTTTGGTGAAAATTTACAAGCCCTGGGGTATATGGTACAAAGGAGGGCGGCTACATTTGTTTTTGGAAAATTTGCTAGGTTTATTTGTGTCACTTGAATGATTAATGAATTAGGATGGTCTAGCTTATTGGAGAAAAGAGAATGGGCTAAATTCAAAGGGTTTTAGGAGTTGGGAGGAAATAACGAAATGATTTTAGGAACCAAGTTATTTAGATAAAGCTGATCATAGAAAAAAGATTCGTAAGCCAAGATTCTGGAAAAATATCGGTTTACATTCATTTGTAGGATCTGGCATTGATTTGTGGAACTAGGGATTATACTCATCTGCCCCCTATGATTAAATCAATTATAAATTTTGTCAAGTCCTAATCTCCTAGAGTTGTGTAAAATTTTATTTAGTTCTCACAAGCAGAGATTACCTGAGGTAGAGAGAGTCATACCATCCTTCTTAAGGTTTTGACCAGGTTTCATTAACAACTTATGGCTAATGCTTCGTTTGCTCCTGGTATCGGGATTTTGTGCGGAATTATTTGAATTACGTTTTGTCTTTTGATGGGAATCTATGATCATGTTATTAGTTATTTATTATTTAGCATACATTTCGATTTGTTTTTCTTTTTTCTTATAATTATTTGTATTTATGTTTATTAATTTCTGTAGTTAATTTGTATTGATGTTTTGATGACCTACCCACCGACGACTTGTGCCTCTAAGCAGGTCAAGTAATAAAGATTTATTTATTTTTAGACAAAACAACTTTTAAACGTTTAGTTTTAATTTTTTCTTAAATCAATTTGAACCTCAAAATTTAAATAATATAATCAATAATATCTTATGTTAATCCGACAGGAATTTATTTATTTATACTAATAATGCGTTTTAACATCCCGTCGGATGCTCAATTTATTATTATTTTTTTTTTTTAATGCAATCGAATGCAAAAAGGGGACGCACCAGTAAAAATACAGTCCCTATGGATCTCCAAAAAACCTTGCATTACCGAAGAGAAGGGAAAGTTGATTAAGGTAGTTCTTTCACAAATGCAAAAAGTCTTTGAAACTTGGAATATAAGTCATTAAAAGCATAATATAGATACTGATAAAATTGGAACATGATTTACCATACCAAACATGAAATAATTGCAATTAAAAATGACATTTTTAACATAGGGTAGATAAGGAAAGTGTGGGGAAATTATCATTATGTTTTTTTTTATTCAAGGACATTCACCATCTTGATGAAAAACTAACATTTGGTAGAATAATATATTCGGAGTAATTAAAAAAAATTGAAATTATTTACCACTTAGTTTTGATAAAAAACAAACATATTACGGCGATTATTTTTAGTGGAGGGGATATAAGCACAATGGTTTGGAAACGATCCGGTAGTATGTGTGTGTCCATATAGAGATTTCGTAGTGTCAGTGGTACAGTCACTTTAGAAAAACATAATTTAAAATTTTAGTTCCGTTCAGATTTAGGTATAGAGTGGTTACGAGGCTAAAACTTTTTGTGTGGATTGTCGCGAAAGAACCTCCTTAAGTGAGAGGGTGGAGTCGTAGGTGTTTAAAATTTACTGCTTATTTAGAATTAACATAAGAAATTATTGATTATATTTATTTATTTATTTATCAAAACGCGAAAGGTAGGAATTCTTTATTTTTTTACTTTGTTGGTAACTTTGAAATTAGAATGCGACTTTCACTTAAATATTAAACAAAATAGTGAATTTCAATTCAAAAAATGTTTCTAAATATTTTCTTTGTATTTATTTATTAATTTTCATTATATAGAATGTTTCGTGACACTTTAATGTAATTGTTTCGCCGCAACAATTCTAGCCCAGGTAACCACAATATCCTCAGAATATTCTAAGGATATTCTAAGGACATTTAAATCTTCTTAGAATATTCTGAGGATATTGTGTGTTACCTGGGAGCAAAAGTTAACGCTAGAGTAACAAAAGAACAGACAATAAGGATTCATAGTTCATAAGCCCAACACTTTTTGCTGTTTATGTACCACTACTAGCGTATGACAAATTTGTCACCATTAAAAGAGTTTGAATATTTTTATATTAAAATTACAGATAAAATACATTTTAAATTTCTATAAAACTCGTTTTGTTATTTTTTAACAAATGTAATCAACGCATACGTTACACCTTATGAAAATTATAATTTTGAAAAAATCTAGCGCATGCATCTTTTGCTGGTTAAATAAATGCGCTGTTGTCAAATTGTTTTTAGTCTAAATTTTTCATTATTTAGTCCTTATTATCTCAGAAACTGTGTTGTAACTATGAATTAAAATTATCTTAAAATATGTATTGGTTATTGTTTAATGTTGGTTTAATGTTTTTTTTAAATGGTAAGAAGGGTTTCTTAATTATAATTAAATATGTATGTAAACTTTCCGATATCCCGTATAGTGCAATGTTAAAGAGCCTGAAAAACTCGATTTTTGGAATTTAATATCTCCGGAACTGTATTGTTCATAAATTTTGTTTTGCCACCAATCGATGCAGATGAAGTATTTAAATAATAATCTGTATAAATTTCAAAAAAAAATCCTAAGAAAACGCATTTGGCGGACCAAATACCTTAAGAGTAACACATTATGGGTATATAAATATTAATGTGCGGGGCACATCCTGCACAGGTGCACGCGGAGGCCCTGCAAATACATATTAGTTTACCAAATTTCAGCTTATTATTATTTTTAAAGTTTTTATTTTATTTTTCTGATATTCCACCATGATTAGTTTTGATTGACACATTTTCCTTCATCTAGTAATTTTATTATTATTCATTTTTGCCCGAATTGTGTTTAGTTGGGTACAATGGCAAATTGGGCAAGATATATTGGAGATTATTTCTTTTTTATGACATAAATAGGAACACAATAATTAATTCGTCTTTTGTATGGGGACCTTCTTCTATGTTTCAGATTTCATAATGTCTTATCAAACAAAACGATTCAACGATGCGTTCCTGGATAAGGTGTTCAGAATTCTCCTGAAGGGGCTGGAAGAAAACGCTGAATTGAATGAGAAGAGGAAAATTGTTAATTCTATCCTCCCTGTGAAGAAATACAAATTGCTGGAGAGGTTCCTCTCGTTTGAAGAAGGTCTTAGCGAAGACAACTGCTTGAGATGTCTTCATATTTTCCTTGACGAGAATACAAAATTTCTAGGCTTTGAACAATTTATATATGATCAAGAAATTGTGAAATCAATTTTAGAATTAATACTGAGATACAGTCCGAATATCGAAACGGTCGATTTTAGACATTTAGATATCGATCCTGAGAACAAAGGGAATTTCGTATCATTTCTCAGAAAATCCACTCATTTGAAATCCCTGCGAGTGAAATGTGATTACGATGATTGTGCAATCGGTGAACTTTTGCTCAAAGATGATTTTAACCTTCTTGATCAGGATGTTAAAACTAAACTCCTAAAAATCGAATATATCGAGGGCCTATTTTTAAATGGATCACAGTGTGTTAGACTCTTGAATCTTCTACCCAATTTGAAAGGTTTAGGCATGATTCAACGATTAAGTTTAATATTACCTATTATTAGTGACGATGGTGAAATTTCGAAAAAATTATCTAACATAACCGAATTTCATGATTCCGTTACAAGGTGGACTACTTTAGAAAGTTTTTCAAAATTGTGTCCTAAAACAAAAAAGATATCTCTATTTTTTCCAGAAACAAAAGTCATTGAAAATCTTTCGAAATTTCCATTACTCACGGAAATAGAATTATATATATATGATCCCGATTTTGTTAGTGAAGTCGTCAGTTTATTAACCCTAATCGGGAAACAAATTAAAATTTTGACTGTAATTTTCAGAAACGAAATTTTCAATTTGAGGTTCCCTGACGAGATTGAACTAGGCCCAAATACTGTGTATGAGTTGTGCCCCGAATTATTTAAATTAGTAATTAATGATGATACCTTCTATTTCTACTAACCTGGATCAAATATTAATTGCATCAATTTATGTTCAATTAAATTATTAGGAGGACTCCAAAATCCCTCCTGTGCAAAGGAGTATTTTCTCCAGAGGACTGAGTGGGGGGGTCACCTTCCTAAATAATTTAACCCTATTGTCTTATTAATCTTAAGTTCATTTCATTTCATTCTTTTGTAATCCATCTATGAAAAATAAAAACTATATTATAAACTAAAATAATTTTATTTTCTGTAGTATGTAGTTTTATTCCTTTTTATTTTAGAGATTTTTAAAGAGTTTCGTTCAATGTATGTTTTATTTTATTTTTGAATATTTAACGATGATACTTTCTTATTTATAAATATATTATACAGGCTGTTCCAGTGACGTAGACAGAAAATATTCATGGTGAGGGGGTCAATCCACAAAGCCAAAAAATATTTAGTGGGAATTTTTTTTATTAAAACAAATCGACAAGATAAATTGTGTTTTTATCCAGAAACTTTTGAGGTAGTTGTATTTTCTTCGACCCTTTATGTTTTTGGTCTGCTCAATCCGAATCTGAGGTTTGCGACGGGACATTGTTAAAAATGCAAAAAATGTAAAAAATTTCAATTTTCGTGGTGAAAATCGCTACCCTGCTCTAAATATCAAGGTGCTGTGGCTACAAATTTACATATTTCATTATTCTAATTTGTGTTACGCAATCCTGAATAATCCTGCTAATGACCAGAATTCAAAATAAAACCATAAGTATTATACTTTCGAAGTAAAAAATATTTTTGCCGGACTTTTGTTTTAAAAAATATTTAGCAGCTAACTTTCAATTATTTTTAATGTAAAAAAAGTCTAGTAGACTAGCATGGCAATTTATTTAAAAAATTGGCCCATTTTATCAAGATTTCAAAATGCTACAGCACTTTGTACTTCTTTCTTTAGAAAAAAAAATATTGATATTTTTTTGGAGGAGACAATAAAAGAGTGTGTCTTCTGCTGGAATTATAAATTTTTATTTATTTATAACGAGACTATAGTTTCGAGGGCTTTTACCCTCTTCATCAGTCTATTACAATGGATTCACAGGAATTAATTTATGAATTATATTTTTATTTATTTATATTTTACATATTTTTATTTATTGTCTCCTTCAATATATAAAAATTCTGCTACTCTCGGCAAAAAAACTTTCAATTTGATATTTTTTGGCAAAATTAGCTAATTTAAAAACATATTTTGATGATGATTATTTATTTCATATGTTAATCAATAATGTCGCATCTTAATTGATCTAATCTTTGGCTATTATAGACACTAATACTATAATAGTGCTTTTAAAGAGCTTTAGTTTTTAGATAATAAGCTGACATATTCTGATGTGGCCATCCACTCGACTTTACCATACAACCTGGCCCCTAAAATTATTTATAATCATGTAGGAGGGGTTAGTTTTTGGATTTTAGACTTCTGGGGTCCCGCCGATTATGTATACAAAATTTGGTTGAGTTTGCTCGAAAGGATTTATAATTTTTAGCCCCCCCCCTCCACCCCCCTTAATTTTGGGTCTATATGCACCAAAATCTAATCAGCTCTTAACCTCAATGGACCAAAACTACTTGTGGAATTTGGTTTTGATATTCACACTAGTTTTTGAGTTAGCTCGTCCTACAAAAATTTGGTAACGCACAGACTAACAACGACAGACTAACAGACATTTTGACAAATCAATTATTATCTCGAAAAATATAATTTTTTCGATGTTCACTTATTTGGGCTTTTTTGTAGACCAAAAGGCCCTGGTTTTGCTCAATTTTTTTAATCAAAACAGTTTCAGCCGTTTTTCAGATATTTTGAAAAAAAGAAGGAAAAAACCACTTTTTTCATGCACGATTACAATACTTGACCATACCCTGTATGGTAAAGTAAAAAATAAGAACAATGTTGTTTGAAATATAGAAAATTCTTCTAATGTAGATACATTTTTTTTTCAAATATTGGCAGTCACAGATAATAATTAAGACAAAATAAACATGTTCTAGATAATTATAATAATTTTGATTTTTAATTATTATATATATTGATCGGTTCTTTTAACAGGTTGCTAATTAAAAACAGAAATCTTGAAAAATACCTATTAATCAGATTAATAATCATATAAATTAAAACCCTCAAACATTTAAGTATAAAAAAATAAGCATCTTTTAATTATAATGGAGATAGCAAATAAGTTTATTTATCCAGCCTTTTTTAAGCTTTTTTTAGTGCTTTTTATGTGAATACATCATTCATTTTGAGAAACTAGTTTCAATTACAAGTTACATCAGAAAGTAATAGATTCAAGTAATTTAAAAACATATTTCGATAGTGTTTTTTTTACTTTATCCAATGCGAAGCATGGGGAAAGTATTGTAATCGGTCTCACGGCAAGCGCGACTTCCAAAGGTCCTCAGGTAAAGACTACGGAACCCATTGACACAATTAAAGTGACAAATTGTAGTATTCAATTAGGTTGAATTTTAGCACGTGACGGTTTTGCCAAAATTACATGGGGTCTCGGTCGAGAGGCCAAAAAATGTGATTTTTTCATTTAGTTCGTGCGGATGGATGGACGTATGTATACCATTATTTTAACAAAATGAAGCGCTGATTAGTTTTTGGTACATATCGGCCCACAAACATTAGTACTTTATTTCAGTACTTTTTTAGTTTTCTAAATATCTTGAAAATGACTTAACCAATTTTGATGAAATTTAATATCCTAATTAAGTACCTTGGGGACCACAAAAAAGGTTAAATAAAGTTTTAGTAAAATTATATTTTAAAGTACTTTACTCAAGAACATATTAATATTTCAAATGAATTTGGATAAAGTTTTAGCAACGATCCGTTGCAGTTTATTTCTAAATATCTTTAAAATGACAACAAATTTTGATGAAATTTAATATCCTAATTAAGTGCCTTGGGGACCACCAAAAAAGGTTAAATAAAGTTTTTATTAAAATTATATTTATAGTACTTTTACTCTAGAGTAAGATAGTACCTTTTTTAATCACTCACCTTTCACCCCAAAATCCTATACCACTACACTTCGCCTCTAAAAGCCGAAAACTAGACCTGTTAGAATCAACCGAAATTAAGAAAGCTATAATTGAAAAAGATAAAATTCTCAATAACCAGCAGGACATTAGAAATTCCACAATAATAGATCTACTAATTAACAAAAATTAAAAAAAACTTAACACTCTTAACCTCAGTCTCTCTCAAATATATACTATTTCCCAAATTACAATCAAAATTAAATTCAAATCACGCGCCTTCAGTCTTCTAAAATAAATGACATTTTGATATATGAGATAACCACAAAAATTGTTGTATATTGTAATTTATCTCATCTAATTTATCCCTATTATGTTTTATCTTAATTCTTCATCTCTATATGTTATTTAGGCTTATTTGTAAATTGATATTTATAATTAATTTTGTGTCTATGACTTAAATTTGTAATTTTATTTTCTAATTTAATTCTAAAGAGACTTTATATTTATACTTGATTTTATTTATATTAATATTCATATTTACTTAGATTTCTTATATTTACATTTATATATTTTATAATTAAAAAGAAAAATCTTTGTAAAACAATTTTTTAAATTTTAAATTTTCATTGGTGTTTTTCTTGTGTTAGGTTGGTATGTAAGATTTGAATGTTATATTTTGTTATATTGGTAACCATGATTTGAATGTCAAGAATGGCGACCACTCGTTCAATTATTGTTAGTATTAG
This sequence comes from Forficula auricularia, assembly GCA_024734495.1. NCBI lineage: Eukaryota > Metazoa > Arthropoda > Insecta > Dermaptera > Forficulidae > Forficula > Forficula auricularia. Next base: position 250,576 of record JALMQS010000914.1, read on the forward strand.
CTTGTAAACTCCTGATGATGGACTAATAATCCGAAATATATTGAGTTTGTATAAACCTCTTTGAGTTTTATTTCATTCACTGTGAAACTACACACCCTTTACTCTATTAACTAACATCATGTTTCACCTAAAACCTACACCACTTTCCATAAGTAAAAAAGTAATTAAGTACCTTGAGGACCACAAAAAAGGTCATATATAGTTTTTTGTAAAATTATATTTTAAAGTACTTTATTTTAGAATAAGATAGTACATTGGATAAAGTTTAGCAACGATCCGTTGCAGTTTATTTTTTTAATTTTTGTTTTTAAATGTACTTTAAAAAAAATAGATAGTTTTTTTAAAATCTTTGTTGCATTATTAAATACCTCTTCAATGAAATATAGTGTACAGTCAGACGCGGTTCGGTTCTAATATATGTTATATCTAGGTTTCAGAGGCGACTGTGGGTCAGTGGGTAGAGTGTTGGCCCGCTGACTCGAAGATTGCTGGTTCGAGACCGAGTCTCGGCAGATAGATATTTGCAGTCGCCTCCTCTTGGAAAGTAATGGCAACCTGCCAAGAGTATAATTGCCTAGTAACCTCTCCAAATTAGCCGTTCGGAACCGGCGTTAAAGTATGTCCCGTATATCTGTGTAAAAACAACTAAACACACTCAGCACAGGTATAGAGGAGCCGTCACCCGTTTCGGGTATGGCACTCGAAGAAGAAGAAGGTTTTATTAGTTAAAAATAATTAGTTCTATGTTTGTAAGTGACATCACAGACCGTAGACTACATTTTTAGCCGAAAAAGTAGTTTATTTAATAAATTAAAAATATGAAGAACGCCTATTTGTGTTTTTATGCCTTTATCACGACGGCGTTTGAAAATTTCAATAAAACCATTCGAAAAATGTTATAATTTTTGAACTAAAAACGTGAAACCTAATCAGTTTCCCGTGTGTGTGAAATTCAGAAAATTTTTGTAACGAAAATAACTTCCTACGTTCTTGAGAGTTAACGCGTGGGAACGAATTCAATACCTAGTAGAGTTTCGCATGCCTTTCAGTAATTACTCTTAAGTGAATTATAAGATCTCAAAATGAAAATTTCTAGATAGATCGTTAAATAGTTTAAATTATTAGAGTAAAGTGATATTTTATTAAAATTTGAAATATTTTTTCCAAATTCTCTCTAAATAAAGAAAACTCAAAAGTAGACATGCTGCGTTCCAGACAAGCAATAAAATGCGTTGAAGCTGATGTGATCATGATGATGAAGAAGTTTCGAGATGATGTTCAATTCCGTTACTAATTGATAAAGAAATTTTCTTTCTTAAAATCAAGAAATCGACTAAAAATAATAAAAAAAACAGCTAAATAATGGTGAGACTAATGTTGAGCAACGTTAGCTGCTGAGAGATCGTTTAATTCTTCTTCTTGTTGATTGGAATCATCAAGCATTCAAGCACATCAGAGAGAAAACAATTAAGAAGCCGTCAAGTCACCGGGCATTCATTCATTCAAGTCTCCTACTTCCTATAAATAAATAAATAAATGTTCTTCTACCAATAAATCCCAAATTGGAAACAAAAGAGTGTAAAAAAGAGCGTGTTTAGTGCACACTGAATGAGTTTCACTTAACTCGTAACAAGATCAAACCAACATTGCAATAAAATATAATAATCAAAGATAATTAAATTATTTATTCAGTATAGAGTGGAGTCCAAGTTTTGATTAAAAGCGTTATATTACAAATTTACAATTACTTAATCAATAATGCTTTGTATTTGTATGTATTCGTGTTTAAAATGTTTTTTCTTGTTACTTTGCCATACAGGGTATGGTCAAGTATTGTAATCGTGCATGAAAAAAGTGTTTTTTCCTTCTTTTTTCCGAAATATCTCAAAAACGGCTGAAACTATTTCGATTAAAAAAATTGAGCGAAACCATGGCATTTCGTTCTACAAAAAAGCCCTAATAAGTGAACATCGAAAAAATTATATTTTTCGAGATAATAATTTTTTGTCAAAATGTCTGTTAGTCTGTGCGTTACCAAATTTTGGGACGAGATAGCACAAAAACTATGTGAATATCGAAACCAAATTTCACACGTAGTTTTGGTCCATTGAGATTAAGAGCTGATTAGATATCGACCCAAAATTAAGGGGGGTGGAGGGGGGTGAAAAATTAAAAATCTAGACCATTTTACCAAACTCAACCAAATTTTGTATACATAATCAGTGGGTCCCCAGAAGTCTAAAAATGCAGAAACTAACCGACCAAAATGGGGGGTGCTGGGTCAAAAAATTAATATCTAGGCCATTTGACCAAACTCAACCAAATTTTGTATACATAATCAGTGGGACCCCAGAAGACTAAAAATGGAAAAAATAACCGCCCAAAATGGGGGGTTAAAAATTAAAAATCTAGGTCGTTTGAGCAAACTCAACCAAATTTTGTATACATAATCAGTGGACCCCCAGAAGTCTAAAAATGCAAAAACTAACCGGCCAAAGGAGGGGGGGGTGCATGGTCAAAAAATTAAAATCTTGGCCATTTGACCAAACTCAACCAAATTTTGTATACATAATCTGTGGGTTCCCAGAAGTCTAAAAAGCAAAAACTAACTCCCCTCCCCTAGATGATTATAAATAATTTTATTAAATATTAAATATAAGTGAGGGGCCAGGTTGTATGGTAAAGTCAAGTGGATGGCCACATCAGAACACGTCAGCTTATATTTTCTAGCAAACTTTGAATTTAGGACTTACGAGGTTTTATTTGATCAGCGGCGATATGTGACTAGTTCTCTAATTCAACAAAATGAATTTATCTATATCCAATCGGGTCTACATAGTCAGACTTACATTGTAAGTAACACTAATAATGTTGTGAATTCCTTTTGTATGGAACCCTAAACTCAAATTGACAAATTTAATCTCCTCCATGAAAATATATATTAATTTTAATTTGCAAAAATAAAAAATAAAAAATTTCATCAGACGAAGAAGGTAATCTTTAGAAAAACAACAAAATTTGAGAGTTAAACGCTCAACACCCTTTTAGTCGCCTCTTACGACAAGCAGGGTATACTGTGAACTTATTCTAGCCCCAGTCCACAGGGGCAACCAATTGCTACTCTCCACTGTCATAAATATTGATAATATTGTTTTATTTTAAGAATAAAAACTCAATTAAGTATTTGTCTAATTATTAATTAATAAAAAAAGTAAGTAGAATTTAAAGGTAGGTTCTCAAAAAAATAAAACAAATATATTTTTTGAGTTTTATCTCGATATATATATATATTACGGGTTTTGAGCCCATCTTCAGGAGTTAAAATAGAAATCCATAAAACCTACCTTGAGATTCTACTTATTTTTTTATTATTGAAAATGTTTCACCTTGAACCGATACCTAATACTTTAAAAATTATTAATTCTTAATTGTTTATGTTTGATTAATTTGATTAAAATTTGAATTTTTAGTTAAATCACACACAATTAATTATAATTATTTATTGCACACGAATAAATAATACCATAAAACTACGATGTTTCGATCGACTTGTTCTCGGATCGTTCTCAAGTATGAGCAGTAGGGTGGTACTTATTTTGGGTATTTTCGAATTTTTCCGCTGACAGAGGCTCATATAATTCGAAATAAAAAAAAAATCCGCCAAGAATATCAATTTTTTATTCCGGCCAAAGCAATGATTCAAAAAATTTGAAACTCTGTAAACTTTATCCTTATAATTGTAGCTATCCTGCAGAATTTTTACAAATTTTTAGCTATTTAATAGAGTAAAGGGTGTGTAGTTTCACAGTGAATGAAATAAAACTCAAAGAGGTTTATACAAACTCAATATATTTCGGATTATTAGTCCATCATCAGGAGTTTACAAGTTAATACATTTTTAGCTATTTAATAGAGTAAAGGGTGTGTAGTTTCACAGTGAATGAAATAAAACTCAAAGAGGTTTATACAAACTCAATATATTTCGGATTATTAGTCCATCATCAGGAGTTTACAAGTATTAACTTGTAAACTCCTGATGATGGACTAATAATCCGAAATATATTGAGTTTGTATAAACCTTTGAGTTTTATTTCATTCACTGTGAAACTACACACCCTTTACTCCATTAAATCAGTATTAACTTGTAAACTCCTGATGATGGACTAATAATCCGAAATATATTGAGTTTGTATAAACCTCTTTGAGTTTTATTTCATTCACTGTGAAACTACACACCCTTTACTCTATTAAATAACATCATGTTTCACCTAAAACCTACACCACTTTCCATAAGTAAAATTTTTAGCTATTATAATTTTGGAGTTACTGCTATAAAAAATACTACTATATGTTAGTAATTTATAGACTCCAAAATATTAATAGTTAAAAATCTGAAAAAATTCTGAGGGATAGCTACTATAAGGATAGAGACTTGAAACTTGGGGGATATTTTTTTAATATATTTCGAACCATATTAGCCTCTGTCAGCGTAAAAATTTAATAATACCCAAAATAAGGACCATCCTACTGAGCACCCACTCCGATTTTAGGTGCTAATACTTGACATCGATCGTAGAACAAGTCGATCAAAACGTCGAATTTTTATTATATTTTTTATTTGTGTTCAATAAATAATTATAATTAAATATGTGAAGGGATATCTTTTTTCGACAGCATTGAAATATCACCGGCCGCCACTGATAAATATATTCGTCTTTATATAAATATAGATATATATATATATATATATATATATAGTGTATTTCGAAATAATGAAAAATGGACTTACACCACTTTCAAAATAAACGGTCCATTTATTATTTAAAATTATTAATTCACCGAAACTGCAAACATCCAATTTTTGATTAAAAAAACTGGATATTTGTCGATAGTAATAGAGGCCTGTATAGGGTCGTTGTGCGGAACTGTAAAAATTAAAACAATCTCATGCATTAATTGGAAGTTAGGTTGATAAAATCGCTGAAATAATTGCCCCCTCCTGCAACCCCCACCCTCCCTTCAGTCTATTTCCAAAGGGCATAAAAGGTGGCCGGTTTGCCTCGTGTCGTGTACACGAAATGCATTTCGTGCCGGCGTCCCTTCCGCCTCACGGAATGCCTTTGCTTTGTTTCTTGAGGCTCAAGGCCCTTGAGCAATCTAATAAGATGACACTACTAAAAGATAAGATTGCTGCTGCTCTCTCGCGCGATTCAGAAAACGACATCCTAATAGGGATAGGGGTTACTTTACGTTAAGTTACGTTACGTTACGTCAAATCGATAGCGAGTGGGCGGGCAAACTCTCTCTCCCACGAAACAATTTGACCTTCGTTGAAAGAGAACTTAAGACAGGCAAGGCCGTAGCTACGACGAGGGGGAAGGAAAATATGCGGGCGTATACAAATCAAATACCTATGGGATTTTCAAAATTATAAGATATCTTGCAAATTTTATCGTTGATATATAATTATTATTTACTAGCTTCAAGGCGCGCCTTTGGCGGGCCTTTTGCTATACAGGGGCAAAACCCCACGTGACTGCTTTATTGATGTTTTATTAGTTACAGAGATTAAATATAATTGTTTTATTATAAAGTCTTAAATAGATATAATTTGAGATTATATTTAACTGTAATATACACTCATAACAAATAAGATGAAACAAATATTTAAAATGTATTAAAAATCCACTTGTTATTATTAAGGGGGAAAAAAAGTTATATTATATGTAGGTATTATTTTAGATAAGAAGACTTGAAAATTACAATTATTATTCATTTTGCTAGACACAAAAGTATATACAATCTATTAATAAAAAATTCTCTTAATCTCAAGCTTGAGTTGTTTATCATAAAAGAATTTAGTCTTATTTATTTTAAGTCGATTCTTCCACGTTATCAGTAGAGGTTGCTATTAATAGTCAAAACATCAAAAATGGAATGCAATAAGGTTATTCCTCTAGTATTAGATAAGAATCGATCGTTATTTTTGATTTTAAGTCGATTCCTCCATGTCTTCAGCAATGGTTACCAATAATAATCGGAGGGTCAAAAATCTTATGTAGAATGGTTATTCCTCGACTGTTAAATGAGAATCGATCGTTATTTTTGAATTAAAGTCAACATGAACTGCAAATTGCAAGTGATATCTAATTAATAATAAAAAAATAAACATATTAATATTTCAAATGAATTTCGATAAAGTTTAGCAACGATCCGTTGCAGTTTATTTTTTTATACAAACAGGGCCGCCAACACTTGTTTTTTTTGCTCGTTTAGATCTTTTATTGTCTGGCAAGCTTGCGTTGGCTAACCTGATTTTTTTTTTAGTTTTTCCTGAATTTTCCAATTTTCTGGGCAAGTTTTCTAATTTTTTTTTTTACGTATTAACCTGAATTGGGCTATTACGAACATTAAAAAAAAAATCAAATCGGTCCAGGCATTTGAGAGATCTGCGCTTACAAAGAAACAGAAATTCATTTTTATTATATAGATTGAAAGTATTAGAATTGTTGATTCTTAAGGGAAAAATCAATCAGTAAATTATAAACAAATTCATTATACAGGGTGTTTCAAAAAAGTGAGGAAAAGAAATATATTATATATTAAAAAAAAGTAAAGTATTAGTAAATACTTTTTATTTAAATTAGTGTGTCAATATTAAAAAAAAAGTATTTATTATTGGTTAAGTGTAAAAAATTTATTAAAAGATAATTAAATATATTTAATAATTAATATAATTTAATATATATATATATATATATATAAATTTAATATATATAAAATGAAGTAGTTTTAGATAATTTTTTTTAACCGAAATTTTGTTAAAAATGAAACAATTAAATACCAGACTGGAATTGGGTAAATTCGTTTTGTTGTAGTAAGCAGGATAGTAAAGATATGAACCTTCAAAATTACAGTCTCAAAAAACTAAATTACATATATATATATATATATATATATATATATATATATATATATATATATATATATATATACCTACATCAGTGACGTGAGGGAAATGGATGCTGTGGATGCTGCGCATCCCTAAAATTTCAAAACGTCAAGAGTATTTTCATATAGGGTTATAAAAAATCTAATCTTAAATTTGAAAAATAACGCAAAATTTTGCATTTATCGTTTTATAGATAATATTACAAAAAGCAGCAAAAAATAACATAACATTTTGAAAATTGAAGGGATTTAATTTTTAGACAGCATCATCTAGTTGAAATGTCCCGGCCCACCACTAGGGCTTCGCGCGAGACGAGACCGAGACGATACCGCGTTAACGAAAACGAGACGATACCGAGACGATACCGCGAGAGTCTCTTTTTGTGTTGCTAAATAGAATATTATTTTTAAATTTATTGAAAATAAATATTGTAAAATATTTGGTCAAGGATTTTCCGCGATCCACAATTTTTTACAATTTTACAATGATAATCTATTTTTAGCCAAACGAGATCAAAAGAGACCGAACGAGACCCAAAGAGACCAAACGAGACTAAATGAGACCAAAAAAGACCAAACGAGAGCAAACGAGACCAAAAGAGACCAAACGAGATCAAACGAGACCAAAAGAGACCAAAAGAAACCAAACGAGATCAAACGAGATCAAAAGAGACCAAACGAGACCAAAAGAGACCAAACGAGACCAAAAGAGACCAAACGAGACCAAAAGAGACCAAAAGAGACCAAAAGAGACCAAAAGAGACCAAACAAGATCAAAAGAGACCAAAAGAGACCAAAAGAGACCGAACAAGACCAAACGAGACCAAAAGAGACCAAACGAGACCAAAAGAGACCAAAAGAGACCAAACGAGACTAAACGAGACCAAAAGAGACCAAAAGAGACCAAACGAGACCAAACGAGACCAAACGAGACCAAAAGAGACCAAACGAGATCAAAAGAGACCAAAAGAGACCAAACGAGACCAAAAGAGACCAAACGAGACTAAACGAGACCAAAAGAGACCAAAAGAGACCAAACGAGACTAAACGAGACCAAACGAGACTAAACGAGACCAAAAGAGACCAAACGAGACCAAAAGAGACCAAACGAGATCAAAAGAGACCAAAAGAGACCAAAAGAGACCAAACGAGACCAAAAGAGACCAAAAGAGACCGAACGAGACCAAAAGAGACCAAACGAGACCAAAAGAGACCAAACGAGACCAAAAGAGACCGAACGAGACCAAACGAGACCAAACGAGACCAAACGAGACCAGATTTTCTCAAATCTCTGTCTCGTCTCGTCCCCTACCCGCCATTGATATACTGATATATATATTTACTTCAAGTAGAGGATAACCTAATTGATTTTTCTCTATGAATCAACAACTCTGCTATTCTCAGCAAAACAAATTATTTTCAATTAAAAACTTAATTTATTTACAATAAATTTTTCAAATAAGTTTCTCACGAAAAAATTACAAATACAAACAAACAAATCCAATACCAAAGGAATGTATAGGAAAAAAATTGTTATGTAAAACATGTTAGGATGCGGGCTTATTATTATTATTTTTATTTTTTATTTCCCGGCAATGATTGATTTAAACAATACATCTATCTCATCTTGGATAATATACTAAGTGTATTCTGAGAAAGTAGTATTAATAACTCTGCCCCCCTGTGATTATTCATTCCGGATCCCTGATGTATAAAAACTCCCCTATAATTTCTATAATTGTTTAGCGACCAAATAACAGGCACACACATTCTAATATATCCAATGTGATTGCGCTCTATTTATTAACAAACAAAAAAAAACAATTCAAATGTTTATAATTATTTTTACACATAACTCTAAATTAACTCCACATGACTTTCAATTTTATTAGAAATCAAATTAATTATTAATTTTTCAATGTTCTTAACTGTCAGAATTGAACCCAAGTGCCAAACATGATTTCTGGCAGGGGTTACCCAAGAACCAAAATCTTTCTGACATTGTATATTCAACTTAAAGAAAAGTACCTGGAGCCACCGAGCGATGCAAGGTAACCCTGACCCCCCCCCACCGAAACCACACACTCGCCCTACACCAATGTACCCCACCCCGCCCCACCCGGTTAGAACCCGCTTAGTTGGGCCACATTTATGGAGAAAATTAAAACATCTACAACTAAATAATGGAACCACGATTGATGCAGTTTTTTCAAGATATATTCACAAAATATTGAATCACAAATTTTCGTGTCTTATTTCAGTTATCACAAACCTATAGTTTCTATGATACAAACACAATAGATCTCAATTGTTTACATATTTTTCAATACATATTCTGTAAATTTTTTATAATTTATTTAAATTTTATTATTTGAAAAAAATTCTGTTTCCGATATCTTCTTATTTCATTATTATAGTTGATGATTTTTTTTCAATATTTTTTATTTTTATTATTTTATTATTTATAATCAATGGACAATGCATATCAACGACGAAGAGGCAAAGCTTCTACCGACAGTCCCACCCACGACTGTCTGTATTTTTTTTTTTTTTTTATTACATTTAGAAAAAATTTCCGAATAGAAAATCAAATTTTTGAAAAGGAAAAATTGATTATTTTTTTTTGTGATTTTCAACATTCCAGAGTGGGCTCTAAACAATTAGGTAAAATATTTGGGGAGGATTCTTAAAAAATGAAATACTAACCATTTTTCATGCGAGAATCTAAAAAAGAAAAATACTCAGTCAAAATTGGTCACCCTATATATATTATGAAGGAGAGAAGAAGGAAGTTTCATGTTTGTTTCATGTCTCTTTTAATCCCTGAAGAAGGAGAGAAGATCCTCCAAAACATTAGTTTTCAAGATGATGAAAATGACGTTCCAATAAATTCTTTTATTCAGAATTTTAATTTTCATTATCCTTGGGGTACCTTTCTATCAATTCTTCATTAAAGATAAATATTGTTTTCCATTATGTCTTTATAACTGATCTAGGCCGAATATATTGGCCGGGTGCGCGACGAAAACAACATCTGACGGCTGCATTAAATCATGTCCTAGAGCCGTGAAAGAGGTGCTAAATGTTTTTAAAATTAATTTATTTTGCATTAATAAATAATACAAAATAATTTTTAAGAACCTCAAAAGAAAAGTGCAATAACTGTAGTGAATAAAAGATATTGAAACATACAAAGTAAGTATGAAAAGTGTTAATAAGTAGGAACGTTTATTATTGGAATAAGGTTATTCGGCGATACTGTAACGGACTTTGGAAAAGCAGAAATGAAATGCTGACTTGCGAGGTCTCTGACTAGTAAATAAACAAAGAGTATTTAATTGATTTTTTTTTCTTTTGGTGTTGTTGTTATCTTTTTGCTTGGAAATAAAGATTAACTGCATTTATCCATTGTTTCTGTTTTTCTAATTTCCAACTAGCAACTGGAAATGTATAAAAATTTCGAGTCATTATTTCTGAAAGAGAAACAAAGAGGTTGTCCTCTGCTTGATGCAAATAAACATATACACATATATATCAAGATGATATATCTGTATATATATTATTTATTTGTTTGAGACTATAGTTTCGAGGACTTGGTCTTCATCATCAGTCTTTCTTCAATTATAAATGTTTTTCATGGAGTCAATATCATATGGATATTGAAAACTTGGTGTTCCTTCGTCACTGGAAGGCTAGGAACTAACAAAGACATTCTCTCCGGGCTCACACTCAAATATAACCATATGTTTCCCTTTCTCCTTTCTCCTTAGAAAGGAGGAATTTTTTTCCTTTTTTTCCTTTTATCTTTTGTTAGCAAACATCTTAAGTAGATTACTATTGGATAATTCAATTTGATTGTTTAAACAGAGTTCTGAATTTCTATTGAATGACTTCAAAATTTCTAAAGATTCGATTGCGCTAATCAATTTTGGGTTCCTTTCTCCTTTTATTAATCTAATACCTTCTGGGAAGGAGTGATTGTTTGAATTTAAATGTTCTGCAAAAGAATTTTCGTACTTTTTATTTTTATAATCTCTTATGTGTTCATTTAGTCGAATTTTCAGATTTCTCTCGGTCTTCCCTACATATATTGCTTCGCAATCTTTGCATTTCAAACTATAAACCCCTTCTTTTTCTATATTTGGTAATTTGTCTTTTTTATTTGAACCTAAATCTTTTCCTAGAGTAATCATTATTTCTGCCTGTATTTTTTTTTTTTTTTTTTTTTTTTGGAGTTTATTGGAGTTTACTCCGTAAGAATAGATTTGCATATAAGGAGCCCGGCATGGAAAATTATGGGTAGTAAAATTCAGTCAACGAATGACACCGTTACATTTTTCGTACGCACACTCTTCTGGTGGTGAAAAAGGGCAACATCATTCAAACATTTTTTAGGCGCGGATTTTAAAATTGACATTGAAAAATTAATCGAAAAATATTATTATTATATTATATATATATATATAAATATGTTATATTATTATTATTATATATATAAATGCAACATGACAGGTTCCATCCCTGTCGAGTGCTTATTTATTTTTTAAAACATTTGAAACTTTATTACTTGACATTTAGAAATTTTCATTTAATTAATCTCAAAAATTAAATGATGATTTTATTTATATATATCATATACAATTCAACCCTATAATTTGATACGTCTTTCTCTAACGTATTATGGTTAAACTTAGATAATTAGACAATCACTATAACTATTCATTTTTTATATTATATACTTATGTTATATTTATACTTTATTGTTATTATTTTAGATATATCATACATATTATATTATATATAATTCTTATTTTAAATTTAATTATAATATTTATTTAAAATTTATATAACATTTATATTATAGATTTTATTTATAATTCGTGGGTAAGATTTGTGAACCACATATCTATCATACGTTCATGTGTCTTATTTCAGTTACCATAAGCCTCTAGTCACAGTAATTAATAACGACGGCGCTATTGATCTAAGTAATATTTGAAATTTTATTTAGGTATTTTCACTGATTCGTTTATTTATCATTTGATATGGTATTAATCTTTTTCTTAGATTAGTAAGCCTTTTTTGTGCCTATTTACAGTCGATCTGAATGAGTAAACTCCAGTCGTGCGTCGCAGCTGACACACACATTTTTGAAAACTACAATTTTATTTTTTTGTAATTTATGAAACGTAAGGATGGGGCATTGGAAATGGTAATGCTGTACAGGCATCGGACCACCCATTTTTACAATTAATTACACAACAACTATTATGCACCATTTTTAATATGACTTTTTGTTTGTTTACCCTGAACGTGAGCATGATTTAACGAAAATTTGACCACAACTATCGCTGCGATCGATTCAGTTTTCCCCACCATGCACTCCGCACGGTTCCAATACTAACCAATTGCGAAGTCCGCCTTCGGCAGGGCATCTTACACTGGCCTGTGACCCCCTGGACTCCGGTATCCCTCCTCCCCCAACCCCGTTACGCCACTGGTATAATAAAATAATTTAAAATCACACTTGAAAATTTTAGATTTAAAATTTATTTTAAATTCCCCGTATTTATTTAACGCAAAAGCACAACCAATCAGAGAGATAGTTAACTTTAATTCAAATAAGACTCAATGTTGTCTAATTTCTAGGCGCGAAAATAGAGATTTCCCTGATATTCACTTCGATTCGAATACCCTGAAAATGTGTGACAGCCTATCCATGTTGGGCGTCTCTGTCGCATCTGACCTGTCTTGGAATGAACACATCTCCTCTGTGGCGAAATCTGCAGCAAGGAAGATTGGCTTCTTATTCAGGTCCAAGCGATTTTACAAACCCCCACAACTTCTCACCATCTACAAGGCCCAAATCCGCCCCTATCTCGAATACTGCTCTCATCTGTGGAGAGGAGCCTCAAAATATTCTCTTGCTACCCTTGATGCAATTCAGAAACGAGCCTTTAGGCTAATTGACGATTCTACCCTCACCGACTCCCTCGACTCGCTGGCTCATCGAAGAGATGTCTCTGCCCTTTCCTTTTCTATAGATACTATCACGGCAGGTGCTCTGATGAGATAAAATCAATAATTCCCCCAAAGCATACTTTGCACGCAGCACACGTTTTGCCGACTCCCAACACTCTTTTGCGGTCAAATTGGAAAAGTGCCGGACCACTTCATTCGCGAATACATATATCCCCATGACTTCAAGGAACTGGAACTCTCTCCCAGCCTCTATCTTTCCCAGCACCTATGATCTTCAAACCTTCAAAACCAGGGTGCATAGACACCTACGTCTACACCCTCTCACTTAATCAACTTTCACTTCTCTTCGGTAATGCAAGGGTCTTTCGAGATCCTTAGGGGCTACACCTTTACTGGTGCACCCCTTCTTGCATTCGATTGCATTAAAAAAAAAAAAAAAAAAAAGATCATGCCGTCCTCGCCACGCAAGCCAAATATTATAATAAATAAAATAAATAAATAAAGCCTAATAACTAATTTTAAACATTTTTGAGTGAATTATTTAATAATATGGGTCTTTACGCCTCCCGATTTTCGCCTTATATTAATAAATACTTCTATAAACAAATTTTCAGTATCATAACATAGAATCTTTATATTCAAAATTAACCACCCTATATAATATAAAATAAATAAATATATCAACAGGCGGTAGAGGAGAAAAGAGGGGCGCTTTGAGGGAGGGCGGGTTATTATGAACGAAAGCTATTTTCTATTCTATGTTAATTTATTAATGTGCATGATAATACCTAATATTAATAAGTGATTTATTATGTAATACATAGCTGAAAATTTTCATTTTAAAAGGTGATTTATGCATAAATAAAAGGGGCGGGCTGGAATAGGAACCTATATATAGAGTGGTGTTCAACATATTTGTGTAATTATATTGATACGAGACAATAGAAATAATTATTACTGCCCGATACAAATATTTAACACAATACAAATGCATTCCTGTTGTTTCTTTTGTAATAAAATAAAAATTATAGTAAAAAGTCAAAACTTTTTCAAGACATTGAATGTCCCCAGACTAGAGTGACCTTGAATACAGTGTGGGTAATAAAGATCTCCAACATTTTGAAGAGGTATAAAAAAATGAAAAAACTGAATATATTTTTCAAAAGAACATAAAATATTTTTTTTTAAATGTGTTTTAAACATTATATCAAACGAAAAAAAGGGGGTGGGGTCAAAAATGAAAATTCTAGGCCTTATGACCAAACTCAACCAAATTTTGTATACATATTCTGTTGACACCCAGAAGGCTAGAAATGCAAAAACTAACCACCCAAAATGGGGGGGGGGTCAAAAATGAAAATTCTAGCCCTTATGACCAAACTCAACCAAATTTTTATACATATTCTGTGGACACCCAGAAGGCTAGAAATGCAAAAACTAACTACCCAAAATGGGGGGGGGTCAAAAATGAAAATTCTAGCCCTTTCGACCAAACTCAACCAAATTTTCTATACATATTCTGTGGACACCCAGAAGGCTAGAAATGCAAAAACTAACCACCCAAAATGGGGGGGGTTAAAAATGAAAATTCTAGCCCTTATGACCAAACTCAACCAAATTTTTATACATATTCTGTGGACACCCAGAAGGTTAGAAATGCAAAAACTAACCACCCGAAATGGGGGAGGGGGGTCAAAAATGAAAATTCTAGCCCTTATGACCAAACTCAACCAAATTTTTATACATATTCTGTGGACACCCAGAAGGCTAGAAATGCAAAAACTAACTACCCAAAATGGGGGGGGGGTCAAAAATGAAAATTCTAGCCCTTATGACCAAACTCAACCAAATTTTGTATACATATTCTGTGGACACCCAGAAGGCTAGAAATGCAAAAACTAACCACCCAAAATGGGGGGGGTTAAAAATGAAAATTCTAGCCCTTATGACCAAACTCAACCAAATTTTTATACATATTCTGTGGACACCCAGAAGGTTAGAAATGCAAAAACTAACCACCCGAAATGGGGGGGGGGGTCAAAAATGAAAATTCTAGCCCTTATGACCAAACTCAACCAAATTTTGTATACATATTCTGTGAACACCCAGAAGGCTTGGTCGAAATTGAATGTACCATGCCAGTCATTCTACTAATTTGGGACACAGTTTTGAATTTTTCGAAATGTTTCGAAAAAACGAAGCAAAAAAATACAACAATTTTTTCCTTTGCGATTACAATACTTGACCATATTTTGGAACTAGTAGTTAATAAAAGGGAAAAAATTTTCAGAAACCTTTGGATTTCTTCTAATAAACGTTTTGAGAATGTTTTATAAAATAATTTATATTTATTATATATATACAGGGCGAGTTTTTTTATCTTGAGACAGTCTTATAACTCAAAAACAGTGCATTTTATTGAAAAAAGTTTCCAATAAAAGTTTATTTATATCTGCCTATATTGTGCCTCCAAGCATTCTCTTGCTACACTGGATGCAATTCAGAAGCGAGCAATTAAACTAATAGGAGAACAGGCTCTAACCAACTCACTCGACTCCCTGGCTCACCGAAGAACCGTTTCTGCCCTTTCTCTGTACTACAGATACTATCACGGTGTCTGTTCAGTCGAGCTGAAATCAATTATCCCCCCTAAAGCCCTCTTTACGAGAAACACGCGGTTTTCTAACGCTCAACACCCCTTCGCTGTCAAATTGGATAAAAGTCGAACAAGCGCTTTCGCCAACTCCTTTATCCCTTTGACCTCCAGAGACTGGAACTCGCTCCCTGCCACCATCTTTCCCGCGACTTATAACCTTCAGCTATTTAAGACCCGTATCCACAGATACCTTCGACTCCCGCCCAACCCATAAAATTCTTTCTTCTTCTTTTCACGATGGAGGGGCCAACCCAGGCCTTTAGGGGTTGCACCTTTTTTGGTGTAACTCCTTCTCTCATCATTATCATAAAAAAATTCTAGGGGCAAAACTAAACTAGGCTATTGTTTGTCGACCTGGAGCAAGTTTTCAAGGGTATTTTAGGTCAAGTTCTGTTTTTTAAAAGGAAACCTATCTATTTCTTTTCATATTCATAATCTAGAAAAAAAACTGAGCAACTTTCATAAGAACGATTTTTATCCGAAATCAAATAAACAAAATACATGAATCAATCTTTAGATCTCAAAAAATCCTAATAATACTTTAACAATCATTCAACTTAATTATCAAATAATAATGATCAAATATTTAATTATTAAATAAATAATTTAATAATAATTAATAATTTAATATTTTTTCGTCACTGTTCTGAGAGATTCCAGAGTTTATTGCAAGTCTTCCAGATCTAATTTCGTTTTTTGGCCTGTTTCAGTTTCTTCGTAGCCTTTACATTTCCTGTTTTTCTTTATCTTTTTTTAATAGATTTAGAACACAATAAAATGAAGTTCGTGAGGGTGTATCCCTGTCAGGAAAACGCTCAGCATCCATTTCAATGGCAGCCTATCGCACACTTTTTCCTTATTCACTGCATAAATTAAGACCATTTCAATTCTGTCTTAAACAAAAATTCCTCCATTTTTATTATGGTAATACATTATAACTATCTACTGAATTGACACGAGAAAGAAACTTTTTTAAACTCAAAAGCTTAAGTAGTTCAATAAGTATAAAATAATCACTTAAATCTGTGTATAATAAAGTATTAAAATATTTATAAACACTTATTTTCATTGTTATGACTTTTCGATTTAATAATTATTTATTTAATAATTAATTATTTAATCATTATTATTTGATTATTAAGTTGAATAATTGTTAAAAATAGTTATTAAGATTTTTTTGAGATCTAATAATTGATTTAATAGTTTGTTTATTTGATGTCAAATTAAAAAATAGTTCTTATGAAAGTTGTTCAGTTTTTTTTGTAGATTAAGTAGACCGAGGCATCTTTCTGGTTCTTGGAGCAAGTGTTCTTTTTATCATGGTAGGTTGCTAGCCCGGCCATGAACCCCATCTTTGGAGGGCCAGTGTATCTCTCTTAGTCTGTCTCATCACCTTTGGTCTGTTCGGCTTGGGTGGCCCTTCCAGGAGCTAAAAGCTCCCGCCGACATATTCGGATCATATAAGAACGCAAGCCCCACCACCGCGACAAGGTGTAGATACATGGGGGCGTGGTATAGCTTGTAAATCACAAGTCTCCAATTGACAATTTTTAGTGAAATACAGGATAACCAACAGGACACTCATAGTTCCCCAAATTGGATTTATATTCGAATCTCATGTCGTATTTGTATCAATATATATCCCCTCCTTTCCTATATCTGCCTTTCCATAATAGTGTTTTATAATGTCTGGAAATAATAATCCACAGTGTTCCGTTTGTGAAAAGACTATTAAGAAATCCCTCAAAATGCGAAAAGTGTCATAATTATTTTCTACCGGAACTGCCTCTTAAAAAACTCCCCACAACTCCACTGATCAATCAGGCAGCTCGCCCCCTGTCACGGATTTGCAGTTCCTTCTGATCCATCGAGGTCAGCTTGCTACCCCCAAACAGTGGACAGTGACGAAAATTTTACCCAACATCGCTTCCCTCTCGCTCGAAGAGCTTGTAACGCTTCAGACTTCCATAGGCAACCACAAAACTAAATATCCTGAACCTTATCACTAAGAACCAAGACGCAACACCTAGTAAAGTTTAATTGAAATGCATTGGAGGAAATAACCGCAATTACTGACAGGATTGCATCTGCCTATACTAAGGTCTCTAACTGCTCCTAAACCGAGATCTCTAATGTTGACCTTATTAAACAAACCTTGTCAACATTTACCTGCTCCGAGCTATTTAAAAGTGCTGTCGCTTCTAAGAAATGACTTTCTCGACATAATACAAAAATCTATTGGCAATGCTCCACCCTCTAGTACCCTAAACCCGTTCAAATTTCATCAAAAAATCTGTCCCTATTGTAAAAACGACGAGCTTCATTATTGGTCCGAAGTCTGATTCTACAGAAAAGTTTCAAAACTCTGATCAAACCTGAAAGCCTCTCCAAAAGGCGGTCAAACCTGCTGAGGCTGAAATGAAGGTCTTGAAATGACAAACTCCAAAAAATAACTCAGTCCGATCACAGCGGCTGCCGTCAACATCCAAAAACTGAAACTGACAACCGAACTTGATGCATGTGGTTTGGGAGGTCAGAGAGGACAGCAAAATGAACCCCCGTCTATTAATCAGGCGGGTCCCTGCCAACATACCTGCCGATGAAGTCCGAAATGATCTCATATCCCAAAATCTAGCGAATATGGACAATCCCAATATCAAAATGATATACAAATATCCAGCAAATGGCCGCGACACCGTGTCTCATGTGATCGAGACGAGTCCTGCTGTCAGAATTGCACTTCTTGGTAAACCCAACATTTTTGTCGGCTTTGTCGGTCTGCAGAGTGTCGGACCATGTGACTATTCTGCAATGCTTCCGCTGTTTAAACTTGGGCATAAATCTAACAACTGTAACAATACACCCTCTACTGTGCCCAATGTTCAGGGGATCATGAATCCAGAAATTGCACCAACAAAACCGATAACCCTAAATGTTTCAATTGCACGCACGCTAATTATGAATCTACTTCCCACTCTGCCTTCGATGGTAAAGTCTGCCAGATCCATAAAAATAGAATGTTGGCCGTGTAAGATTCATCAACTATGGATAACGACCCTTAACGTGCCAAGTTTGAATGAGGGTATTAAACTCGCCCTCGCCGACTTCCCGAAGGCGTTTTCTGTGTGTCATTTGAATGCGCAGAGTCTCGTTTCCAGTTTTAACGACATCCGCACCGGTCTTCAGTGGGCAACCCTCTTCATGTCATTGGGATTTCCGAGACTTGATGCACACATCTATTCCTCTTCCCTGGCTGAGCTCCACGGTTATACCCTTATTCGAAATGACCGCATGAGAGGAAGAGGTGGTGGAGTTGGATTTTATGCTTGTCCAATTTGAGAGCCAGGGTGGTACTATCGTCCAGTGATGGATCATTGAATATTTATTCATTGAACTTGACTTTAGTGGGTCTTCGATCCTGCTGGGAGTCGTCTATCGTCCCCCTGTTCTTACACAGATATTCTTGATCTTGAGCAAGTCTTAGGATCTGTCTCTGCCCGATGTCATCACTCAATTATTATGGGCGATTTCAATATTAATCTATTGGCTCCCTCTGAATACCTGTTCTAGAAAATCACTAACCTCACAACTTCCCAACAGTTCACTATTTTGCCTCAAGCCTGACCCACTTCCCACCCCATTCTTTGCCATCTCTACTTGACCTATGCTGGGTCAGACACCCGTCTAGGTGTGTTCTCATTTTAAACAACTCGATGCACCCGGGATCTCAGCCCACTCTTTCCTACTATGTAATTATGGACATTTTCCGATTAAAGTCAAAATGGATTGAGACCCGCAACCTGGCCCATGTCTGTCGCCAGTCCCTTTTAATTAGAGCAGCAGTGTCCCTTGGGATCAGGTGTTCTTCACCCTGATCAAGAGAGAATGATATGCTTTCAACCGATTCATGTTAAACATTCTGGATGAGTTCGCTCCAAAAACATATCAAGATTAGAGATGGCGGCACCCGCTGGTTTAATAGAAACATTGCTGACTCAATTAGGACCAGAGATGCTGCCCCATGCAAGGTGGAGAAGATCTGGTGCCCATGAACACTATGAAATCTTTCGGTCCCTCAGAACAAAACAAAGGCCATGATTAGATCTGCTAAGAGACGAATAATAAAGGCTGACCTGAATCCAGAACTTTTCTCCTCGCCAGCTCTGGAGCAACTTGAGGCATGGTTTCGTCCAGAGCTCCACTCAATCTTGCCCCTTTGATCTTGATGACCTTAATCGTCACTTTACTTCTCCAGACGGTGGTAATTCTTCTCCTGATTGCCTCAATGAGACCCTCTCAAACGGCTTCTACTTTTCTTGCGTGTATCTGTAGATGATGTCCTCCCGTATTTCTCGGGGATGAAGTCTGGGGCTCCCGGATCTGACCGGCATTCTTGCTTTCATCCGTCATTGTCTTATTCTTCCTGTCATCCTGCCAATTATAACTAAAATCTTCAACGTACTAATTACCTCCTCCCTCTTTTCCCTCCTGCTTAACTCAAGTTACCCCTATACCTAAAATCAATAAACCCGGCTCTTGTCTATCAGCCTATTAGTGTTCTCCTGTTATCTCTAAAGTCTTTGAAAAATATTATACTCCCAGATAATGGGACACATTGACTGAATCCCATTTTTCTTATCCCATTCCAGTCAGGTTTCCGCCCTGGGCACAGTTGTGCAACTGCGCTTCTGAAGGTCACCAACGACTGCAGGGCAATTATAGAAGAATCTGGATCCGCTATCTGGTGCTCCTTGGATTTTAAAAATGCTTTTGGCTCTGTCGATCATAGCATCCGAAGTTCGTAAACTGCATGACCTAGCGGGGTTCTCTGGTGCTTCCTGTAGACTGATCTTCTCCTTATCTGTCAGGGCGAAGCCAGGGGTTTTGCACGGCAGAGGCTCTCCCTTCTGTGAGCTCTTATTACACGCGGTGTCCCCCAGGGCGGGGTTTTATCTCCCTTGCTTTTCTCCCTATTTATCAATGATCTTCCTGAAGTTCTCCGCCACTGTAGATACCATCTCTTCGCCGATGATCTTCAGATCTATTCCCACCTAGGACACGTCGACAGTAGGCTTTCTGTTGAAAAAATTAATACCGACATTGAATCGATCTCCATGGTCTACCGTGAACGGATTGATGCTCAACCCCGCGAAGACACAGGCGATTGTATTATCCCGTGATCAGAGGATTCTCAGGTGAATGTCTGTGGCACAGACATCCCCCTACTCCGAACATGTCAGAGATCTTGGCATAGTCATTAACTCTAGATTGACATGGAGTGACCATGTTAGTCTGATCTGTAAAGAGTATACGGTTCGTTGTATCCTCCCCGAAAAATGGCCCACGCAACTCCTGTCTGGCTGCGCCGCAGACTTGTTCTCGTATTATTATTACCCCACTTCTTGAATGGAGAGGTCGTCTACCACGGCCTCGACAGCGTTTCTCTCCACAGGTTATCGGTGGCACTTAATTCGTGCATAAGATACATCTACGACCTGGGCCATATGGATCATGTTTCTGAGAAAGCAGTAGAGGTATTAGGCTTCAGCCTTCCTAACTATCTAAAGTTTAGGTACCTGAGGTTTGTCCATAGGGTCCTTATATCAGGGTCTCCCCTCTCCTACCTGGCGGAACTACTTACCCTGGTCTCAACAAGATCAAGAGCCCTGGTATGCCCGCGACACCAGACTGCCCTCAGATCGAGGTCATTTGAGATCACAGCCCCACGACTGTGGAACTCAATGCCCTCTGCCCTAAGACAACCATCCTCTGCTGCCCGCTTTCTGCGTGGACTCACTGAAGCCCTATCATGCTAATGCTATAGCCTCTAATTTATATTTTATATTGTGTAATTTATATTTTGTAATATACTTATACTCTTTGTATTTCTATTTTGTATTTTATATTTTGTATTTTTTTACGTTTTGTTCTGTTTCTTGTATTTTTGTATCTAATTTATATTTCATTTTTCTTTATATTGTTAATCTCTATATTTGTCAGTTTCTTTTTCTTTTTTGATTGTACACTATAAGGGTCTACTCTGACCTATGTACATAACATCATTAATAAATAAATAAATAAATAAAAAACTAATGAGATGATCAAATATGGTGGTCCTAAATTATGGAAAGAAATCATCATGTTATTAAAACAAATATTCACCCTCTGTAAGATACCAGAAGAATGGAAAACTAATATAGTTATCCCAATATTTAAAAAAGGAGAAAAGGGAAACTCAAAACTACAGAGGTATCAACTTGCTCAATGCCCATCTAAAGCTCACCACGTCTACTATTGCAAAGAAACTTACTAAAATAATAAATCTCGAAGATGAACAACAGGGATTTAGACGCGGGCGTTCTTGCATCGATGCTGTATTTGTTGTGAGGCAATTAGCTGAAAAGCCTTGGAATTTAATAAACCTGCCTTTTTTCTGCTTCATTGACATTGAAAAAGCTTTTGATAAGATCCAACTGAAGCATGTCCTGAAGATTTTGGAAGATCATGGAACACCAGTGGTCCTCATTAGATTAATCCAGGAAATATATCTAAATAATTATGCAAGAATCAGAATAGAAGGGAAACTGGAGGGAATGATCCCAGTCAACCAGGGAATTCGACAAGGCGATTCACTAAGGACAACTGAGATGAGAGTTGTAAGAGCCATCCATTCGAAGACCCTACATGACAAAATCCGGAGCGAACACCTTAGGAAAATAAGCGGTCTTCAGGACATAGTCGATTGGGTTCATGTAAGAAGAAGATGCTGGGCTGCCCATGTAGACAGAATGCAAGACGACCGTCTCCCGAAAATATTGGCAAAAAACCGTCCCGAGGGGGTCAGAAGCCGTGGAAGACCAAAAAAACGATGGAAAGAGAGTTATGACCCTGATGACTGATTATAATATGTTGGAGAACAGGTGTTCACACCTATATAGAAGAATAAGAAGAAGAAGAAGAAGATTCACTAAGTCCATTTTTATTCAACCTTGTGATGAATGAATTAATAAAAGACCTAAAAAATGTCCAAGGCTACTCAATGGGAGATGAGAATGTCAATATTGTGTGCTACGCAGACGACGCGGCTCTTGTTGCGGAAAGCGAAAACAACCTCCAACGACTCTTACATAAATTTGCACTTTCCTGCGAAAAATTCCAACTAAAGATATCCTCGAAAAAGACGAAAACTCTCACAATAGCGAAAGAACCAGTAAGCTGTAAGCTACAACTTTATAACACCATAGTAGAGCAAGTGTCATCCTTCAATTATCTCGGCATTCAGATTACCAGCTCCGAAAGTATTAGCGAGGAAGTCAGGCTCCAATCTATTAAGGCGTCCAAAATATCAGGATGCCCGAATGAAACGGTTTGGTCAAACAAGTTTCTGGGAACGGAAGTAATCTATAAGACCGTTGTGCGACCAATTTTGACATATGCGGCCGAAACAAGAACAGACACCGCAAAAACAAGAAAAATATTGGAAGTTTGTGAGATGAAATCGCTACGCAGAATTGCGGGTAAAACAAGGATGGACAGGGTCAAAAATGAAGATATTAGGGAAAAGTGCAATATACAAAATGTCAGCGTATGGGTCCAAAGGAGAAGAACAGAATGGAGGGCACACGTATTGCGAATGAATGAAGACCGGCTGGTGAGGAAGGTACCATACATGGCAACAACCCTACAGGGAAAAGAAGACGGGGCCGTCCAAGAAAACGATGGAAAGACGCTCTGGATTAAACAGGCTTTTAGCCTAACAATAAGAAGAAGAAGAAGAAGAAGTAGACGTATAGAAAAATATAGGGTTCCATTTAAAAAACAGAACTTGACATTGAAATACCCTGAAAGCTTGTTCTACGTCAACAAACCATAGCTTAGTTTAGTTTCTCCCTCGATATAAACAAACTTTTATTTGAAACTTTTTTCCATATAAACTGCACTGTTTTTATGTTATAAGACTGTCTCAAGATAAAAAACTCACCCGGTATATATATTTATATGAAATATGTTTATTTGCATCAAGCAGAAGAAAACCTCAATGCCCTCTCTTTATGAATATTTATTTATTTATTCGGAGATGACGATAGACGATCAACATCAGAGTTATTTATAAAACCTCGGGGTCTAACTTTTAAGAATCATCTGGTGTGAAAAAACGTAAATTAAAACAAGCTGATCATTTAGGGGAGAAACCCCTGCGTAGGTGTTGAGGGGCAAGAGGGGAGGGGATCGAGGGGGGGGGGGCGGAATTCTATTTTTTAAAAAATTGTAAGGAAATAAACAGGAAGAAATTTGTGCCTTCCTTCCAAAATGAAGGAATGAAATTATATTTTTAGGATATAACGATTGGCTAATCAAATCAATCCAACACACACACACATATATTCACAGATTGGATCCAATTTACTCGTAAATAATTTCCGTGTGTTTTATTTATCATCTTTGACTCTCCTCTGTTAAATTGTGGTGGTATTTAATGGTGCTCTTTAAAGTTTGTCTTTGAAGATAATCAATAAAAGAAACATATGGATTCTAATTTCAAATTTATAGACTTCTGTCAAATTTAATAGGAAAGTTATAGGGTCAGAAATTAAATCAGCTCTTAATCTCAATATAAATAACCGAATGTTTTCTACATTTGATTCAATCGCGAATCAAATGTAGGGAATTTTTGTCAAATATTGAGTGAAAATAATATCTGAACTTATATATTTCTAACTTAAAATAATGATTTTAAATAAATTTTATAAATTTTCTCATTAATATATCAAAGAATAATTGATAAATCAATGAGAATTGTTTTTGACACGCATAGATATCGTGAGACTACTGCGGATTACGCTATTGGAGTCTGCGAGTCTTAAGTCTGGACCAAGAGAGAACAAGATGTGATCCACTTAGCTACAATCCAACGTCATTTCGCGTATAGTCCGTCATGACATTCGGATGGATCACCAAGTGAATTTGAAATCTCAGATGTTATATATTTAATCTCGTTGGACGTTGGATTGTAGCTAAGTGGATTCAGCATCTTTTCTCTCTTGGTCCAGACTTAAGACTC
Source organism: Forficula auricularia (assembly GCA_024734495.1). NCBI lineage: Eukaryota > Metazoa > Arthropoda > Insecta > Dermaptera > Forficulidae > Forficula > Forficula auricularia. Next base: position 275,226 of record JALMQS010000914.1, read on the forward strand.
CGCAGACTCCAATAGCGTAATCAGCAGTAGTCTCGCGATAAATATCTTTTTAAAATAAGCTCAGTCCAAAACAATTCTCAGTTGATTTATCAATTATTCTTTGATATATTAATGAGAAAAATTATAAAATTTATTCAATATAAATACTTGTGAATTTTCATTTTGATATTCACATTAGATTTTAAGCTAGAGTATACAGAAAATTTAGGAATGTTACTAACAGGACATTTTGACAAAATAATTAATATCTCGTAAAATATAATTTTTTAGATGTTAAGTCAACCTTTTTTGTAGACCCAAGCGCCATAATTTCGCTCAATTTTTTTTTTATCAAATAGTTTGAGCCGTTTTTGAGATATTTCTGAAAAAACGAAGGGGAAAAACCCACTTTTCCATGAACGATTCAATACTTGACCATATGACCATACTCTGTATGGCAAACTAAAAAATAATTTTTAAGAAAAAATAAAAACCGACTACAAAAATTAAATGCAACAAATAAAATACACTAAAAGGTATAAAATAATTATTATCTTATTTAGTTACAACTAAACGACGAAATATTAACATGAAATTACTTTTTGAAGTCGGTACCAAACAAACTATACCTATAAGCGAGCGTACCCGCCAAACGTACTAAGTAAGATCCGTCGAGTGCGATTCATAAAAGGTATATGTTTGGCACCGACTTCAAAAAGTAATTTCGTGTTAATATTTCGTCGTTTAGTTGTAACTAAACAAGATAATAATTATTTTATACCTTTTAGTGTATTTTTATATTTGTTGCACTTAATTTTTGAAGTCGGTTTTTATTTTTTTCTTAAAAATTTTTATTTTTCTCTTTTTAGTGATGTTATTAATAGTGATTATATCATCAGAACTTGACCAAATTAATATGACACCATCCCTAAGACACCCCCTTTCGGATGGGGGAAGAACCATCGAGGTCGGTTCATAAACAAAGAGGTTGGGTCTAAACAAACCTAATAAAAAAGGTCTAATACCTATGAAAAAAAACGAAAAAAAAAATGGGACCAATCGGAAGCTAGACTGGACCCAATGCAAATTTTTTTTTCAAAATCGGTTGAGAATTGGCGGGAGATATGAGGTAA